>CM035103.1:30171311-30771311 GCA_020205505.1 Panax japonicus | reverse complement strand
GAACTGAAATACAATAACAACTTATTGACTTAATAGATTTTCCCGTAGGCATTGCTAAACTATAAGTTCCTATGGCTAATGCAGCAACCTTTGCTTCATTTCCCACACATAGGTTTACTTATATTTGTTTAGCTTTCTACTTCTACTTGGTCCCTTCATAAATCTATATTTATGATAACCAAAGTCGGTATCCAATACCCAAGTAGAACCTTGACTTAAAGAATAATTTATTTTAAATCATGAACAAAATTATATTTGTAACCAAAACTTCACTAAGCTTCTTTGGTTAGCCTCTGCAAGATACTTCTCGCAGTTTCTTTCCAGTGTCCAAGCTTATTGCAGTGGAAGCAAACTCCTTTGCTATCCGTATCAGTTTTGTTCTTATTATCCTTTGTTTACACCTTTCTGTTTACCTTCTTTGAATCATTCTTCTTTTCAGAAGATCCTTTGGCCCCTACCAGTAAGACATGGTCTTTCTTGGTTGGAAAGTGACTCTCAACATTTTTCAACATGTTAAGCAAATCAGCGAGGCTGATATCTAGCTTGTTCATATGAAAAATTCACAACAATTGTGAAAGGAGTCCGGAAGTGAGTGCAAGATCAAATCTTGGCTCAACTCTCCATCCATGACAAAACCCGTTGTCCTAATTGATCAATCAAATTGATTATGTTAAGGACTTTTATCTGTACCGTAGTGTCATCGGTCATTCTAGATCGGAAGAGCTCCTTAGATATCTGATATCTATCAGTCCTACTTTCCTCACCATCAACTACTTGATGTGCAGGAATATAATAGGAGCATCCATAGTTTCATGCTGACGCTGAAGCTCGTTACTCATGGATGCGAGCATGATGCATTGAGCCAACTATGCATCATCTAGCCACTTTCTAAAAGCAGCAATATCTTCCTCAGAGGCATTGTCTGCAACCATTGCAGGGATAGGCGTATTAAGGACATAAGATAGCTTTTCAGCCGTGAGAACTATTCTCAATTATCTTAACCAATCCGTTTAATTCGGTCCGGTTAATTTAGCATCTAATATGCTACGCAGTGATAGTAATTTAGACATTGTAAAATTCTGTAAATGAATTTGTAATTAACAACATTTTAACATACATTCTTTTATTAATTACCAAAATAATTTAGGTCTTGTTTTAAATTGGTATCTCCCACTATTTTCTTCAAACTATATTACCCTCACTTATATAGTTCAGCAAAATCTAATTAAAGATTTGCTAGTGAGAATAAGGATCCCATTTCAAATGTATATAGCCTTGTGTGTGCACAACAAACTATATATAAATAAATAGGTAGACAACTCTTGTCAATTACATCAACTATGTAACTCCTTGTATTTTGCCTCTTAAATCATAATGGTTAAGTGTGTGCACATCCGAACTAAAATGATTTTAGTTAAGTCAGACCCAGCATTTCCATATAAGTGAAGAGAATACTACAGCCCTTGTGTGTGCACAACAAAGCAGTAATGTTCAATTCCTTATAAACATCATATGTAATAAAAATAACATCTTAAATATTTAATACTCGCCTTGTGTGTGCACAACAAACTCATATTAAATATTCAATACTCTATTGTTTCTATCATGCTAGAAGGCGACGTTCGATATTCCAAATATCTTTGAACGTTACAACTTAATATAAAATATTTGAGGGGTTTGTTATTAATTTGTCTCATCTTGTTTAGCGCGCATGCACATATATATATAAAATACGCGTCATATTATTTAACATGCGAAGTATGTTTGCATAATATATAATATATAGTATAAGCATGCACATATAGAATACTATATTCTACCTGGATTGATTATGAACTTTTATTCTAGTTTGGTTCACTAGAGCCACCAAGTGAACCAAAAGGTCAAACCCTAGGGGTGCAAGAATTAATATTTAAATATAACTATTACATTTAAACCCGGGCTCCATTACAAACGGGTCTTCAAGCGCTCCTTGATCCTTGATCTCCAATTTTTCAAAATTAATTCTAACTATTCCTATTACAAAACTATTTAAAATAAATAGAAACCTTGATCAGCAGTCAAGGGGAAGTACATAGGATGGAGATAGAATTTACATTAAGAAAAATTAGAGAAGACGAGGTACGCAGACCCCATTTATTAAAACTCATACATTCATGCATCCAACTAAAATAAAATCCAATCGCATTGGTCAATAGTCCATAATCAATCCCATTTATTATCATACACATCACCATATGCATCAATAAATAATATTCATCTTATGAATAATAAACATTTAATATATATATTGATATCATTTAATGGGCAAATTTAGTTAGTATAAAATCTAATTTTGAATTAAAATAAACTCCTTTATTTTAATCCAAATTTAAATCAAAATAAAACTATTTTATTTTAATTTATCTAATTTTGAATAAAATAAACTATTTTATTTTAATCAAAATAAACTCCTTTATTTTAATTAATTATGGAATCTAATTCCATTAAAAAAAAAATACTCCTTTATTAAAGGAAACACGAATTCTCTTTCCTATTCATAAATAAACTCCTTTATTTTGAATAATATGAAATCTTATTTCATATCTAAATAAACTCCTTTATTTAAGGAAATTAGGATTCTCTTTCCTATTCACAAATAAATACTTTATTTTGAATAATATGAAATCTTATTTCATATCTAAATAAACTCCTTTATTTAAGGAAACATGGATTATTTTCCTATTCACAAATAAACTCCTTTATTTTGAATAATATGAAATCCTATTTCATATCTAAATAAACTCCTTTATTTAAGGAAATTAGGCAATCCAATTTCAACTCCAATTAGTTATCATGGAATCAAATTCCAACTCTAATTAGTTAGCATAAAATCTAATTTTAAAATTAAAATAAACTTTTTTAATTTAATATTAAAATAAACTTTTTATTTTAAGATTAAAATAAATATTTTATTTTAATAATAAAATAATTTAGAATATATATATATATATATTATTGAAAACATGAATCCACGTGATTATTAAGCATCCTGTAACTTCATTGAAATCCCTTTATTTTGAATCCAAGCACGTGACTTAATTTCCAAGGATTATCATATATATGTTTGATAACCTTATCTCATATACGGACTAGCCACGATTTCAGCGGAGAAAAACTGCAGTTCGTTTTTTTTTTTTTTTTTTAATTTCATATAACAAAATTATGCCCAATTAAATTGTTCTAAACAAATATCAATATACATATTAAATCTGAACAATTAATAATTCGCATAAAGGTTTAGCTCTGATGCCACTGTTTGGTTTGTAACATTCATGATCGCAATCAAATTGCAGAAAATTAGTGGAAGCGTGTAAAATCAGAGTTTTAAAATTTTACAAACCATAAACCCGGATCACCATTTATGCACAATTATTAATTTAACGAAAAGATAAAGAATAAAATCATACCCTTGAAGATCGAGCTTCCTCAGGTACAAGTTCACCTCCAATCCTTTTCGCGTTCAACTTGAATCCACCGAGTTGGGTTCCTTCCTTTGATCAACGTTAGCCACCCAAGTGTTTGGCCTCTAGAGGTGATCCACCAAGGAAGAAAAGAATTCAAGAAGATGGGTTGTTGGCTAAACCCTAGTTTTTCTATCTCTATAGAAAAAGGCGTACTCTCCCAACAATTGGAATTACGTATTCTAATAATACGTCAACCTGTCACACACCCATAATAAGACTCCTCTTATTTATAGATGTGGGCAACCCATCCTTAACAATTAAGGAATTGGGTTTTATTTTAATTAATTAAACTCTTTTAATTAATTAGGCTCCTAATCTTATTAGGAATAATTAATTAACATTTTAATTAATTAAGCTCCCTAATCTTATTAGGGATAATTAATTAAACTCTTTTAATTAATTTACCTCCTAATCCTATTAGGATATTTGAGAGTACTTTTATTAATTAATTCCCAAACTCCTTTAGGAATTAAATAATAATAATAGTACTAATAATAATAAGACTCCTCTTATTAATTTATATTTAATATTTCTAAAATATTAAATAATAAATATTAAACTATTTAATTTATTCTATCACCATAGATTAAATTAAATATACTTAACTTATTATTACGATTATGCCATTAACTTCTTAAATAATTGTTCTTCCTTTTATGGTGTGACCCTTTAGGTTCTCCATATTAAACCGGTTGTGAATAAATCAATTAGAACAATTCTAATCTTATTTAAATAAATAAATTAAACTAATAATTTATTTAAATAAATAATATTTATTCTACAATAGGGATAAGCCTCCCTAGCGATCAACGACTTTCCAGATAATATAGATTTCAACATTAATCATAAAAGAACCTTTGAGTAAATAGTTACCGTACAATTCAATCCTTCCACCATACAATGTCCCAATTAAATATAAGACATGGAATTTCTGTCAAGTCTTATTTTATTTAATTATATGTATTTCGACTCTTAAATGCATAACTCCAAATAATGCAAATTAGAAACTCCTTTCTAATTTCATTCTGCCTTGGCCAAGGACTACTGAGTTGTCATTTATCGAATCACATAGGACATTTCTCTTCTTTTACTAGAAGTGGTAGATTCTTTATTGATCATACATTATCTCCATGTACAACTTATTATACCCAAGCATACCCTTTGATATACCCTAAGGGTCTTAAGGAATAAGTCAAAGTATAACTCATCATACACAAGATACTATGATGATCTCAAGTCCAAGGATCACTTGTACTACTATCACTATAGGAATTCCTATTGACATGCAAGTAAAACTCCATTAGGTATTCCTTAGCGAGTCACGTTCAGTGAACTTATTCTCTAATAAGCACCTACATACTTGCTTTAGTGTCTCCACACAAATGACTATGAGATCAATCATCCTCATCCAATGAGCAAGCAACGTATGTACCAATCTATCCGGATTCACTAATCCCCAATTTAGTAATCCAACGATTGGGAACTATTTTAGTTTTAAGCTTTCTAAGAATTTAGATCTCATTAAAATGATCATCATCATTATTCTAAAAGCATTGCTTAAAACTATGGGTTTATCACATATTATAAAACAGCATCATGTAGAATTAAAAGCCTTTAATAAATTAATATATTTTATTAATAAATGAATAAGATTGTTACAAAGTATATGCTTTATCATCAAACATGATTGGCTTGTGTGCATACTACTTTCAAGCTTCCACGTTCGCTTTTCCACGATGGTATTGAATGGTACGATCATAATCATCAACAGCTCGAGCCAAAGTCTTTGGCGCATGATACGTTCGTTTTAAGTAAAGAAATATTTGATGGTTTTAGAAATGGGTTTTGTACTGGGGTCAATACAAAATTTGATTTCACGCTCTAGGGGTAGGCTAAGAAGTCTTCAAGAATACGTCAAGAAATTTATTAACAATAGAAATATCATTCAAAACTGTGACTCTCATCCAAGACTTGGATAGCACATGAATAAAGGTTTCTACTAACGGAGTTTCAACCGATAAATAAAAGTCTAATTTCTCCTGAGTTAAATTTAAATGTTGAGCGCAAGCAAGAGAGATAAAAGAATGGGTAGAATCGGTATCTAATAAGGTATAAATTTCGCAAGAATTTATAATTAACTAACTCGTGCTAACTTCGTTTAGATTACTCGCTTTTTGAGGAGTCACGAAAAATGTTCTTCCTGAAACCACTGACTTTGTTTTTTCAATATCTGCATGTGGTGCCACCGTCCCAGCTGGACTTGACTTTGGTGCATGACAAAATCGGGCTAGGTGACCTTCTTTTCCACAATTATAACATTCTTTGGACTGCATCGTGCATCTTGGACTGATATGTCCTTCCCCTCCGCATTTGTAACATACGACCGGCGGTCGTTCTCCTTCCTTAACAGGTGCTGCTGCTGTTGTCTTTCCATCATTGTTGAACCTTCTCTTCTTGAAATTTCCACTTCTATTATCATAGCCATGATTACCACCGAAGTGGTTAACATTTCTAGCATGATAATTTCCTCCACGTTGGTTATCGTTGTTCCGATGGCCCTTGCCACTGGTATGATTATTATCATATTGTTGGTTGTTGCCTTTTGGTTGTGATGACTTATTATGGCGCTCCAATAACTGAGCTCTATTCACAACATCTGAATATAAACAAAGTTTATGAGAAATGAGGTATTGACGTATTTCGGGTTTCAAACCTCTTAGAAATATTCGCATCATTCGCTCCTCATTATCGACCAAATGGGATGCAAACCGTGATAACTCCGCAAATTTAGCTTCGTATTGCACACGGTCATATTGTTTTGCTCAAACTTGATAAACTCCACCTCCTTCATGTGACGAATACTTTTGGAAAAGTACTTATCGTTGAATAGCTCTTGGAACTTCTCCAAAGAAATCTTGAGTTCGTCAGGCTGGGTACGTTTTCTAGATTCCCACCAGTAATCTGCCTCTTCACGCAACATAAAGGTAGCAAACGGAACCTTTTGCTCCTTGGAGCATCCCAAGACATCAAATATCTTGATGATCTACTTTAACCACGTCTCTGCCTTAAGTGGTTATGGCTTTGCCAAAAACTCCAGCGATCCCAGCTCCTTGAACTGCTTAGCAGTGACCAGCCGTGGGTTGCCATTGTTTCCACCTTCATTATGAACATAAGTCTCTCTCGCCTAATGTTGCATGAATTTCATAAAGCCTCTGAACATCCCATTGTTCATCATTTCATCGGTGTTATTGTGTACCCGAGGATTATTGTCTTCCTGTTGCACATTATTCTAGATATTGATTGTTGGTGACTCAACGGTCTCATGTGCTTTATTGTTTATCTCAACATTTTCGGATGCCATTTTCAAATACTGCCACAAAACAAGGGTTAATTGACATGCCACATATTATCCCTATACTCAGACCGACCAATTAAATACCAAATAAACTTAGGTAAGTCATACTAGCGTAAGAATTCCCCGTCTCTCCCCTCCTAGTTCTTATCTCTCATCTCAGCCAGGGATCATATCCCTAAGCTTTGATACCAACTGTGACGCCCCCAAAATAGGTATACATCACCCATCTTGAGTCGCCAAATACATGGTACAAAATTCAAATACAACTTAATTATACAACAGTCGTGTAAAATAGGACAAAACATAATCTAAGAGTTTTAATAAGAATATTGTCATCTAGACAATATCTACACTCAATGGAGTCCTCATTACATTTAGTGTCACACTATTTAACAGTATAGTGAGGACTACTAATGCTGTCATCTGGACCGTCACTCCGTTCCCCGACTATTCCCGGCTACGTTCTCATTTCCTGAAGAGAACAGTGAAAGAAAGGGTGAGCTCAACTAGCCCAGTAAGAAATATTATGACCAAGATAATGCATAATAAATTATCATTAGCCCTCAACAATGTTAAACTGATACAATATAATAGACAACAAGTTTAACTGCAGCGGAACAAGTAATTCATTAGAAGAGTCAAGCAGAGCATAAAATCTACTATCTTCTATGATTTAAAACGTTTTTCATCAACTTTATCGCTGAGACTTAGCTTAATAAATAAACCACATCATCCCTGCACCAAGACCAATGATATTCATATAATCATCAATGGTCATGATTATACCGAATAATCCCTGGTCATAATCATACCAACAACTGTCCACCAATGAACTACATGCCAATGAGAACTTTTACCACATCATTCGTCATATTGCGGTCACGATTATACCGAATAATCCCTTGTCATAATCATACAAAGTCCATCTATGCACCTAAGCCAAAGATGTCTTTAATCATAATATAAGCATGAGGATGATGACAATGACATAATAATTCAATAAAACAAGTTCAAGGATAAATTTTAAAGATTTATAATTTAATTTATCCAGAAATCAATAATATCTAAATAATCAACATGATACTGCTTTGTAGAGTAAAATTCAAGAATGCTCAGAAGAATATTTCCATGAAATGATACTGGATGAAGCGCAAATATCAAGGATAGTCCATTAATTTCATGGAGTATAGAAGCCAAAACTTTAACCAACTGAGTATAATAGAATATATGAAACTGCAAATGAATTTTCTCCCATCATACGGTAATCCACGTAGATAGATCAGTTCCACAATTTAATAAGGAATGAATACGAATGATCATTCACCATGCATGTGGTAAATCCACATAGACAGGTTGTTCCAACAAAATAATAAAGAATGGAATAACAGAAGAATTCACCATGCATGCGGTAGTCCGCGTAGACAGGTTATTCCAACAGAATAATAAAGAATGGAATAACAGAAGAATTTCACCATGTATGCGGTACTTCGCATAGACAGGTTATTCCAACAGAATAATAAAGAATGGAATAACAGAAGAATTTCACCATGTATGCGGCACTTCGCATAGACAGGTTATTCCAACAAAATAATAAAGAATGGAATAATAGAAGAATTTTACCATGTATGCGGTACTTTGAATAGATAAGTTATTCCAACATAATAATAAAGAATGGAACCAGGTCATGCGTAATACGCATAGACAGGATATTCCAACAGAATAATAAAGAATGGAACCAGGTCATACGTAATCCACACAGAAAGGATGTTCCAACAGAATAATAAAGAATGGAATAACAATAGAATTCACCAGGCATGCGATAGACCGCACAGACAGGTTATTCCAATAGAATAATAAAGAATAGAATAACAAAAGAATTTCACCATATATGCGGTACTTCGCATAGACAGGTTATTCCAACATAATCATAAAGAAAGGAAAAAACAGAAGAATTTCACCATGTATACAGTACTTCTCATAGACAGGTTATTCCAACATAATAATAAAGATTGGAATAACAATAGAATTCACCAGGCATGCGATAGACCGCACAGACAGGTTATTCTAACAGAATAATAAATAATAGAACCAGGTCATGCGTAAAACGCACCGACAGGATATTCCAACATAATAATAAAGAATGCAACCAGGTCATACGTAAAACACACCGACAGGATATTCCAACAGAATAATAAAGAATGGAATAATAGAAAATTTTCAACATGTATGTGGTACTTCGCATAGATAGGTTATTCCAACATAATAATAAAGAATGGAATAACAAAAGAATTTCACCATGTATGCGGTACTTCACATATACAGGTTATTCCAACAGAATAATAAGGAATGGAATAACAATAGCTCTCTTCATGAATACGAAAGAAATAATACCCATTACCTTATAAAGAAACTGGATGCTGGAGTAGCGAGGTAGCAGACTTCTCTTCTTCTTTCTCTCTAAAATTTCTCTCTATAATAATTGCTCTATAGCTTTAGTTAATTAGTGAGAAATGAAGGAATAATAAACTTCTATTTATAGGAAAATATAGTTTCGATAATTTCACGTTTTGGGGCTCAAAATATTACAGTATAATACCTTCCTCTTTTTCTTCATTTTTAATTTAGTCCTACAAATATTTTCAAACTTACACCACCTCCCCTAACAGTAAATAATGTGAATCAATAGTTCAATCATGTGAATCAATAGTTATAATCATGTGAAAATATGAATTACAGTATAGTAACTTCAACTATACCTCCATTTTTAACATTGTCATGCAAGTATTATCATTCTTGCACCACCTCCCCTAATAGTACAAGAATGTGAATCAATAGTTCAACCATGTGAATCAATAGTTATAATCATGTGAATTAATAACAACTAATTGCTCATTTATCCGATTAATTACCTGACTGGTCAGTATAACTTCAAGACATCAATTAATATCGAAATAAATGTTGATTTTCACTAACAATAATAATTCCAACACAATGGAATTATCAATTTCATCTTTAATCAACACGAACTTATTCATCATTAATATTATAACTCACAATATTTAACAACCAGGTCGTTCCCAGGAAAGAGGGGGCTTTCTGATAAGGATTTTTCATTATTGGCGCGTAATTAGGTGACCAAACCTCTCCTTGACAGAACTTCTAGACATTTTCAATATTACAAATAATAATATGAATAACTTTGTCATCTCAATTATTGATTTAATAATATATCATATTATGCAGATGATACTGTGACAATAATTGAATAAATAATATGAGAGATATGATGCAACAATTACTGTAGCAATAATTGAGTATAACTGAGTGACTTCTCATGTAAGCATCAATAATCAATACCATGTGCTACTGTGCAACCACGCATATTACTGTACTTTTACTACCGAGTAGTTCAACAATTTTAACGGTAACAGTTTTTCGCCGTTATTTTTATAAAAAGATAATTTTGTCGTTTCCTTACTACGACAATATTTCCGTTGTGGGGTCCACCAATAATTGTGCCGTCGTACGAATATTCCCTGTTAAAACGAATATTTCCCGACCAATCGAATATTATATAACCACTTGCTTACTTTGCAAAATTTGTAAATATTTTCAACAACTATAACATTATATCAAATCCACACCATAATATTTAAAAAAAATATTTCGAGAAATTTAAATCTTTATTCATAAAATCTGGGGTCTCACATCTATGGTCAGTTATACCAACAGAGGATCGCCAGATCCAACAATAGAAAAATCTGGCTACGGTAGTTTAAGCAACATAACTTGGTTTTGAAGAAGATCATTGACAACCAAGATTATTCTAAAGGAAAATTCACCACAAATTGGGAAGCCCCATTTATTTTCAAGGGGGTAATGACATGAGGTTCTCTCAGATTACAGGAAATGGATGGCGAAGAATTTCCACAACTCATCAACTCAGTCACTATGAAATTGTACTATGTCTGAAGTTACCATCAAGTAAACATCCTGGTTTTGGATCACCATATGCCTAGTCATTTAGGTTTTCTAACCCATAAAACATTTCTTCATACCCATCTTCCCCATCAGGGAAACACACTTTTCAAGCCAGTAACCTGGTTTCGGATCAGCAAATCCTTCACTCCACTTCATTTCAAAACCTTTCACACTACTTCGGTTATCCCACCAGCGATTGAACCTTTCACACCTGTAGTTTTGTCCCACTAGGGATAAGACTTTTTACACCTGTAGTTTGTCCTGTACATGGGATCAAACTTTTTCCCCTGCAGTTTTTCCTGAACATGTGAGCAAACTTTTTCGATTGCAATCCGTCCTGAACATAGGGCGAACTACGTCGACCTGATCTCCCCAATACACGAGAGTACGTAGGCAGCCATTTTATATGGTCTAGTTGCACTACAGAAAAAAAAAACAAAAACATCTCTACACCTTTCTACACCCTTACCACATACAGCGCTGAACCTCTTACACTAGGTTCGAACTACGCAGACCTGATCTCCTCTTCAATAGGAGTACGTAGGCATCCATTTATGGTTCGGTCTAACCCCCTACCAAAACATAAAAACTTGTCAACGATATTGGGATCAACCTTCAATCCACCACTTTTCATCGGCTTGAGACCAAAGGGATGGAACTAACTGATCTCCCCACACTAATGGGGAGTCGACGACCACCTACGATGCGGTTGATTCCACAAAGAGAAACTCCAATCCATAAGAGATGGAACTACCTGGGCTCCCCCATACAAAGGAGTACTGGTGACCATCTGTGGTGCGGTCAACCTCAGAGAAGAAAGCCACATTCCTCTCCACATCTACATGTAGAAACTAGTCCCAAGACACCAAAGAGGGTAGGGATACATACAGATTAATGATCCATTCTAAAAGATAACGAGAAATCTCAATGTTCATCTGTCAAGGAGGAGTTCAGAATACATCAAGATCGTAATCCTTGAAGAAACATGCAAATATCAAGCAAGTAGCAAGGCATAAATACAAGGGAAGTGAATCAAAATATATTTCCATGCCATATATAATGTTGTTTGATATATACAATATGAACTATACATGATAAAATGGCTAAGCTAGTCTGTGCAAGAAAATACAAGAATATCTACAAATCGATGTATATGCGGGCTATCAAATCTAACATGGCATCTCTCTCAGATGAAGGGGGTAACACTGTGAGCTCCTGCCCAAGGGTATCTACATGAGCTAATAGATCCATAGCCAACAACATGGTGACACTGTGCTCATCAATAAATGCGCTCATCTCTGCAACAATGCTAGTGGTAAGGGATTTCACTGTAGTACTATCTGTAATGGCTACGTCCCGGGCAGATATGGCAGCATCCCGCTCAACAATAAATGCATCTCTGGATTATCTAGCCTAATCCCACTCCTCAATAGCAGTGTATCTGTGAGCTATAACATCATCTCTTTCCAATAGAGCGGCGTCTCTCCCAACAAGAGCTGTTAACATTAAGGTCCTAGCCTGATCCCTCTCGAATGTCATCAAATGCAAACTCTACACTAAATACTCTGAAGGGGGAGTCACAGCTGCAAAAGTACTGGGAAAATCCATCACAGCTACTGGAAACCCAACAAACAGCTCCTCCTAAGTGGGAGAATCAGTGTCCTCCATGAGTTCTCCACTATCAAAACTGATCCTCGGCCCTGTGGATACAACCGCAGCTGATGCAGTCTCTATCTCCATCCATGCAGAATACTCTGTTGAATAGCCTGGATGGCTAACAGAAAACTTAGCTCTCTCACGCTGATCCCAAAAGACATACAACCTGGATCTGTCCTCTACTGATAAGTGGCGAGAAGCCAAACGCTGATCTAATGCCCCCTCAAAAGGATGAAACTCCTGAAACTAGTTGAACTGTGACATCATAGCCAATGGGTGGTAAATAGTCATGCCCCTCAAACCAGCCAGAGGGAGATAATCCATGCCAGGTGCATGATTAATGAAGCTGTAGGGTGAACTGAGCCCTGTACACGGCAAAATGCCAAACGGATCTCTGTGTTGGATAAAATCTAGTTACACACAACACGCAAGTATACGTGTTAAACAAGTAATATAGTGTAAGTAGAGTATAGTTCCTATAGAGAATTAGTTAATAAGAATTACCAAGTACTAAAATATAACCAATTTAATCTTACTTAAATAAATGATTTAATATTTTAATTTAAAATAATTAATTAAATTATTACTAACTATCCCTAGAATGAAACAAGATAATGAAGACTCGAGATTACAATTTCACTTATTGTTTCATTTAAGTCAACACACTTCCTGTTAAGACAAGTTATCTATACTAGATTGTTAATCAAGAACACGAAAGTAAAATATGGCCATCTCTCAACGCACCATACTCATATCAAATCAAATCCACAGATGATATAATCAAACTGAACACCCTAATTAACTAACCCACTATATCTCTATGTGAGTTACAATTAAAAAGGATTTAAGTGCAAGTTCTTATTCGACTACATGCAATGCCTCGATATATCTCTATCCTAAGAACAAATCATTAATTTCAACTCCATGTAGAACACATAAATTCATACAATTATGATCAGATCTAAACCCATAATCCGTCTCTCAAGTTCATATAAATTATCACAGTAATTGTTAGCTAGAAAATTAAGCAATTAAGGGCAAACTATAATAACCAATCCAAATATAGCTAATAAGAATAACAAAAAAGTATATCAAATTAAACTACACAATAAGATCCATAGTAATCTCAAAACAGAGTTTAATTCATAACGAAAGTAGAATCCATCATCCACAATTGATTAAGCATTAAAAGATTCAAAAAGATAAGAAAAGAAATTAGAATTGAGATAAACAAATCTGTATTCTCTTGCTTCCAATCTGTTTCTCCAATGATGATCAATGGCTTCAATCTTCAGTTCTAATCTAATTTAGGGTTTCTAATCTACTATAATCTAATCAAATGAAATTTATTCTCTCCTCCTTTTATATGCCTCTTTATATGTCTTTAAGTCCTCTTAGAAGTCCTTGAATCAATTAGATCGAACCAATCCTTCTTGAACTCAAATTCTGACAAAATTCACTTTTTCTACTCGTACCTCCGCCTTGGCTGGCTTTTTTACACTGCTAGGCCCGCCCCGACTGGCATAACTACTGTCTTTCGGCTTGTACCCCCGCCCCGGCTGGGGTTTTGTGCATAGAAAGCCAGCCCCGACGGGGGTCCCTTTTCTGATGCAGTGTCCTCTGGTAAAATATTTATAACTTTTGATTCGGGAGCAGTTACGATACCTTCCACCTATCAAATCGAAGTGCTCGACGATCTCAAAAACTTTCATTCTTTGAGAATTAAGAAATAACGGACGGATGAAGGTCGAAATTGGGTTAGAAGTGACTTCTATGTAAATGGCTATCCAAAATAGTGAAGTTCAACGTCCGTTGGCACAAAGGTCATAAGTCTTGAATCTGAACTCCGATTAGAATTGTTAAAGATGTTCCGAAAATCTAAGAAGAAGCTCTACAACATAATCCAAGTTCCAAGCCAAGAACATGAAAGCCCAAATAATGTCCGCTTTTCCTTGCGTTTTCCTTACTTTTCCTTACCAATAGTCGCTCACACCACTCCCAAACATATAATCTATAAAATGAACACAAAATACATGAAAAGTAGCTAAGAAACATGAATATAAGCAACTAATTCATGTAACAGATACCGGATAAGTAGGTATAAAATCTACTTATCAAATACTCCCAAACTTAAACCGTTACTTGTCCCCAAGTAACACAATATAATGCAATCTACATGCTATGAAATGCAACTAATCTATATGACTCCAAATCCAGCAATAATGACAGAAACAAGTCTATTCAACTGACCTTAGCGAAATCAAATAAACATGACAATACTTCATATCAAAACCAATCATCAATTTCTTAGTCAATCATCAAGTCTTAAACTGTTATAACTGGTATAATGTGTGTTTGCTCAACATTTATGCTAACTGATATAATGCTAAATACAACACATAATAGATCTCTTTAAAAGTATCATACAGTACAAAATCACAAAATTCACGAACAAGCTAAATCCAACAAAATTCAAACATCCACTGAGTTCAAGAGTCCAATCCGGGATACTTATGCTTTACTTTTCATTACAGAGGCTTTTTGCTCTTTTCCCGTCTTATTATTTTTTTAACCATGACTGTGTAATGTCTCACTCCATTAGGCTAACAGTGCTACCCATTAGTGAGCTTTCAACCAACAACTCTTAGACCATAAAGACCTTAGGGCGCTAGGTATAAAGACACTCCCTCAGGCATACTTGCTTAAGTAACAAAGGCCCCGAAACAAAACTAGCAACGATATTTTTTCATCATTTTTTTTATTTTTTTATGAAGCTTATATATCCCAAATTTTTCCTCCAAACTTAAGTTTTTGTCTAAATTTAGCCATCTCTGCTTGTTCATGTCTCTCATTCTTTCAAACTAGTATTATCCTTAAGAAGTCCATTATGTATCAATTTAGACTAAATCAATCCACATAGTTGTTTTTATTGTGCTATCCTTATTAAACCAGTTTCAAACAGAAAAAAATTCTATTCATAACAAGAAATCACATCAAAGCTCTAATAATCAATACTATACTTATCTACTCAATTCCAATTTAATCATTGACCAAAATAGACTATAATTATCAAACATCTGGAATCATGAAGATGAACATAGTAACTAACTTCTATTTTTGAATTTTTTTAGACAAAAAAAACTATTTTTTATAAACATAAATAAAAACTATTTACAACTACTCTACTATGCAAACTATTATGCACTTACACTACATGAATGCAAACATATAATAAACCTAAACTAAACAAACATGACAACTTATGCAAAACTAAAACAACTACATTAAACATACAAAACTAAACTAATTAACTCCCCTAAACTTAACAATTACAATGTCCTCATTGTAAAATAAAGCATTAAGTGGACGAGGACTTCCCTGTAATTATTTAAGCTTGTTGTGATGGTGGCGTAGCACAAAGACTGAAAACTCCTCCACATCAGAATTTGAAGGAGGATAGTGTGTCATAGGCTCAGGCTAGTGGCTTCCCTTTCTATAATCTTTTGCCTATCCATTGAACCTCCAATACATGGAATGAAGAGATATAACATGGATTAGAATAGCACTTTGGATTATAAGAGAACTTAATAAGCAAATTAATTCCTATCTACTAAATAAACTAGTAAGGCATATAAATAAAAAAATTTCGGGGTTGCCTCCCAGTCAGCGCTTGATTTTCAATCTTTCAGCATGACTTTGTCTGGTCAGCACTATCCAATTTCTCTTCGATAGTTGAGGAACCCTCCATCCATCGAAAATAATGTAACTTTTGGTAGATTCCCTTTTGTGATGGCTTTCAAATTAAAGTCACCTAACATGCTTTGTTTAAATAAGTGCCTAATTGAGAATGTTAAATAACTAGGTGTTTTTTCGTCCGTTGAGCCTATGATTCGATTGGGGCTTTGAAGCTTGGCAAGCACAACAGGCTCTTCTTCTATCTTTTCATCCTTATCTCACCATGGCTTCACATTTGTACTAGCTCTCATGTCATAAAGAGCCTTACCGACGACATGACTACCAAGCGAGCACAGTTTTGAAATCTAACCGGACCCTTGATCTTTGGCTGAGAAGGAACTTGGGGCACTAATAACATCGGCTCATTCTCGTTGGTACTCACAGTTAATTCTTCACCGACCATATTTTCATTATCCCCACCTGTCTCCTCTTTTTTAACATCTCGTGGCTCATCCAACAGTAGATTTGGTTCAGGCACTTCATCATACTCGAAATCCTCGTTATAAAACCAATTTATTTGAGGACAGTTGTTCAAGGTTTTGAACATTTGATCCATCTGGTTCTGCAGATTTTGAATTGATATCACTTGATTAATCCTCCTTTCCTCATTGGATGATACGAAGTTGAACAACAATTCTTCTAACCTTGAATTATATGTCTCAGTTTTGGAATCCATATATTGAGGAACATGGGTTGAAGTGGGGATGAGTTGTTCCATCTTATGCTAAAAATTATGGCTCGATATTACTTGACTCATCATCCTCTCCTCTAGGTTTGCTATGATTTTTGACATGAATTCTTCCAACTATGACTTTTCTTGTTGCAATGAATGGAGGCGGACATGAGAATTCTGGTGTGTATGTTAGATTTGGAGCATAGTATTGATCTTGATAATTATAGCTCTATGATGAATTTGGGTGATACCCCCAAACTTGATGATAACTGGGATAAGAATAATTGTTAAGGTAGTTACCACCATACTGTAGCAACCCAAGACTAATAGTGCATTGATTACTCGGGTGATTGCCAGCACAATAATTGCAAGTAACTGTTATCCTTCAATTACGTTAGGCTGCAACAACGTACAACCTCCTCGAAAGTGTCTCAAGTTGTGCTGATAATGCAGAAAATACATTGAGTCCCTCAATCCCCGCTCCCCTTGGTTGAGTCATATTCGTATATGGCCATTGATAATTGCATCCAACCATGGTACCTGAAACTAGAGAGAGAAATAGGAAGATAATAAAATAAAAGAAAAAAAAGAAAAAAAAGGTTTAAATTAACACTAATTTGATTGAAGCTAATATTGGAAAAAATAATATTAAACTAATTCCCCGGCAACGACGCCAAAAACTTATTGGGTAAAATTTAGTTACGCACAACACGCAAGTATGCGTGGTCAAGAAGTAATATAGTGTAAGTAGAGTATCGTTCCCACATATAATTAGTTAATAAGAATTACCAAGTACTAACATATAACCAATTTAATCTTATTTAAACAAATGATTTTATATTTTAATTTAAAATAATTAATTAAACTATTACTAACTATCCCTAGAATGAAACAAGGTAATGAAGACTCGAGATTACAATTTCACTTATTGTTTCATTTAAGTCAACACACTTCCTGTTAAGCCAAGTTATCTATACTGGATTGTTAATCAAGAACAAGAAAGTAAAATATGGCCATCTATCAATGCACCAAACTAATATCAAATCAAATCCACAGATGATAGAATCAAATTGAACACCCTAATTAATGCATCATACTCATATCAAATCAAATCAACAGATGATAGAATCAAATTGAACACCCTAATTAACTAACCCCCTATATCTCTATGTGACTTACAATTAAAATGGATTTAAGTACAAGTTGTTATTCGACTACATGCAATGCCTCGGTATATCTCTATCCTAAGCACAAATCATGAATTCCAACTCCATGTAGGACACATAAATACATGCTATTATGATCAGATCTAAATCCATAATCTGTCACTCAAGTTCATATAGATTATCACTGTAATTGTTAGATAGACAATTAAGCAATTAAGGGCAAATCATAATAGACAATCCAAATATAGCTAATAAGACTAACAAAGAAGTATATCAAATTAAACTACACACTAAGATCCATAGTAATCTGAAAATAGATTTTAATTTATAACAGAACTAGAATCCATCATCCACAATTGATTAAGCATTAAAAGATACAAATAGATAAGAAAAGAAATTAGAATTGAGATAAACAAATCTGTATTCTCTTTCTTCTAATCTGTTTCTCCAATGATGATCAATAGCTTCAATCTTCAGTTCTAATCTAATTTAGGGTTCCTAATCTATTATAATCTAATCTAATGAAATTTCTTCTCTCCTCCTTGCAATTCTCCTCCTTTTATATGCCTCTTTATATGTCTTTAAGTCCTTTTAGAAGTGCTTGAATCAATCAGCTCGAACCAATCCTTCATGAACTCAAATTCTAACAAAATTCAATTTTTCTCCACGTACCTCCACCTCGGCTGGCTTTTTTACACTGCTAGGCCCACCCTGGCTGGCATAATTATTGTTTTTCAGCTTGCACCCCCGCCCCGGCTAGAGTTTTGTGCATAGAAAGCCCGCCCAAGCGGTGGTCCCTTTTCTGCTGCAGTGTCCTCTGGTAAAACGGCCATAACTTTTGATTCGGGAGGAGTTACAAGGCCTGCCACCTATCAAATTGAAGCTCTCGACGAGCTCTACATTTTTTACTCTTTGAGAATTTAGAAATAACAGACGGGTGAAGGTATAAATTATGTTGGAAGTGACTGTTATGCAAATGACCATCCAAAATAGTGAAGTTCAACGTCCGTTGGCACAAAGGTCATAATTCTTGCATCCGAACTCCGATTGGAATAATTAAAGATGTTCCGAAAAGCAAAGAATAAGCTCTACAAAATAATCCAAGTTCCAAGCCAAGAACATGAAATGAACATAAAAGCCCAAACGATGTCTGCTTTTCCTTGCGTTTTCCTTGCTTTTCCTTACCAATAGTCGTTCACACCGCTCCCAAACATATAATCTAAAAAATGAACACAAAATACATGAAAAGTAGCTAAGAAACATGAATACAAGCAACTAATTCAAGTAACAAATACCGAATAAGTAGGTATAAAATCTACTTATCAAATACCACCAATTTAAACCATTGCTTGTCCCCAAGCAACACAATATAATGCAATTTATATGCTATGAAATGCAGCTAATCTATATAACTCCAAATCCAGCAATAATAATGGAAACAAGTCTATTCAACCGACCTCAGTGAAATCAAATAAACATGGCAGTACTTCATATCAAAACCAATCAACAATTTCCTAATCAATCATCAAGTCTTAAACTGTTATTATTGGTATAGTGCGTGTGTGCTCAACATCTATACTAACTAATATAATGCTAAATACAACAGATAATAGATCTCTTTAAAGGTATCATACAGTGCAAACTCACAAAATTCACGAACAAGCTAAATCCAACAAAATTCAAACATCCACTAAGTTCAAGAGTCCAATCCGGGATACTTATGCTTTACCTTTCATTATGGGGGCTTTTTGCTCTTTTCTCGTCTTATTGTTTTTTTTAACCATGACTGTGCAATGTCTCACTCCATTAGGCTACCCATTAGCGAGCTTTCGACCAACGACTCCTAGACCATAAAGACCTTAGGGCACTAGGTGTAAAGACACTCCCTAGGGCGTACTTGCTTAAGTAACAAAGGCCCCAAAACAAAACTAGCCACGATATTTTTTCATCATTTTTTTATTTTTTTGATGAAGCTTATATATCCCAAATTTGTTCCCCAAACTTATGTGTATGTCTAAATTTAGCCATCTCCGCCTGTTCATGTCTCTCATTCATTCAAACTAGTATTATCCTTAAGAAGTCCATTATGTATCAATTTAGACTAAATCAATCCACATAGTTGTTTTTATTGTGTTATCCTTATTATACCAGTTTCAAACATAAAAAGATTCGATTCATAATAAGAAATCACATCAAAGCTCTAATAGTCAGTACTATACTTATGTGACACCCCCAAATCCGGGTACTTCAATTCCACGGGATTTGGTGTTCACTGTACAAATATCATCTATCTATCTACCCATAATAAATGCAAACCATACAATAGATAGAAATAATAATAAATCTCCTTAAGGGTTACAACATCCAAATAATAATACAATCTCAGGTTAAACTAACCTTAAACATCTGTGCGGAATCATAAAGAAATAAGTCTTAAATAACATCAGTAACTCAAGTCTTAAACATAAATACATCATCTAATAAAAATAACAAGTCTTCATCACTTGCTAACTTTACCCTTGCCTTTATTAGTGGAAGGTTCATCGGTTCTTTCGTTCTTAACTACAATGTTATTATTAAGCAAGAGTGAGCACTATTGCCCACAAGTATAATAATGAAATAACAGTATAATAACATGCAAGTAAATCATAAACATCATAATGAAAACTCAACTTTTGAATCAAGAATGAATAACAAGAATCAAAAGAATTCTGAGGGTCATAAGACCTTGAACTATGTCCTAGGTTATCAAGGGTTATACTTGAAACCTTTAACAGTCATAAGACTATGGACCTTTCTTCTCGTACTTAGGGGGATCAGCCCTTAGTACCATACTGTGCACAATATCTTAACGCTAACGCATAAGTAAATCCCTTTGCAGGGTTGTTCATCTCAGTTTGACATTTGAGTCCGCACCAAAAGAAGTTTGGTTTGGATAATTCAATAAGGGTTCTGAAATTTAGAACGTTCATCAACTAAGAACTAGTTGAATCAATAAAATTCACTAGTCTAATAAGGTTCAACAATAATGATATTCAATTCGAATAATAATCTCAAGAAGTATACAATAGAACAATTATTGTATAACTGAATCATGCTTTGAAAAGATAATAAATATTTAATATAACAATTGAACTTGAATAATAGTAACGATAATTTACTCGAGGTAACTAATAACTTGAACAATAATGACAAGTAGGGTTAGAAAACTTGCCTCGTTTGTAGGCTAAACGATTACTACTTCCGTTCACCACAAATCCTACACACATACCATATGTATTCACGACATTCATTAGTTATATTTTCACTTAATTATTTAATATAAACTCCACTTTATTTAACAAATCATTACCCTTCTAATTTAATTACTTAATTATTTAATATAAACTCCACTTTTCATTCTCTTACTATTATTACACTCGAATAAATTATTTCATAATAATTTCCATCAAATATTTATTTTATTCAATAAATATCTCAATTAAAATATTTACTTTATTTTATAAATATTTTAATAATAATTTTCATCAAATATTTATTTTATTCCATAAATATCTCAATTAAAATATTTAATTTATTTTATAAATATTTTAATAATAATTTTCATCGAATATTTATTTTATTCCATAAATTTCTCAATTAAAATATTTAATTTATTTTATAAATATTTTAATAATAATTCTTATCAATTATTTATTTTTATTGTTTTTATTTTTTTTTATTTTTTTATTATTATTTTTTTAAACCGTCGGGGCGGGGTAATTTAGTTTGGCAACGCCCGCCGGGGGCGGGGTTACCCTGACTCATTTTCTGCAGTTTCTGCAGTTCTGCAGTTCGCTAACATAACAAGGCCAAATTAGGCCAAAAATCAATCACAGGTAATATTATACATGAATATGGCCATAACTTCCAATTAGTTATACGAATTTAGACTTACCCAATCATTGTAATACATATATAATCAATACTTAACCCATCTAGCATGATTTTTAACAAGTTACAACAAATAATTTGCAAAATCAACACATTTACTTCCACTATTCTTGATGTTCTTGAAGGTTTTGAAAATAAAACATGAAAATTGTCACTACGGATTCATTATAACACCGAATCCGTTTATTTAAACTCTGGTCTCTTTGTATCAACATGCATAATGATATACGAGTATAAAATTTAGGGATAATATACGATCAATACATAAAATATCACGTATAAGGCCATAAGGCCAAAATCCATACTCTGTAATTTTGTAGAAATCATATACGATGTATTATTATGAAATTGATAATATTAAATCATGCAATATATATATAAAATACGATTTGATACATCTTAACCCATAAATAACTCATAAATATTACTCATTTCTCAATCACAGAGGCTTTACAGCAACTTTGAAAGCAATTTTCTTATAAAAACTTAATGACGTAAAATAGAATTTGGGAAGGAAAATTACCCAGAGTATAATTAATGGAAGATGAATTCCTTCTCAGATGACTCTCACAATCCTCTTAACAACTCTGACTTCTCAACTCTTTCTCTGTATTTCTCTCTGTTATGCTTTCTAGACTTAGGCAAATAATGAAGAAGAAATAAAAGAATACGTAAAGTAAATAATGAACAACTGACGCGTTGGTGGTCAGTTACCCAGTCATGGGTTAACTGGCCCCAACTCCCTTTAGTGCCATGTTTGCCTAGCTACAATTGGTTTCAAAAACCATTTAATTTAATAAAACTTTATCACATAGTTAATTCATGTCACACTCACTTGTACAATAATCAAATATCTTATTTAATATAAATAAAATATAATAACTTCTCATAAATTCACATAGTCATATATTTAATTTTCTCATTAATTAATAATATCAAATTATTAACTCTCTAATAAATAATTAATTTAATTAAAATAACATCATGCTTAATTAAATATTTCATTTAATTCAATAAACTCAATTAATTACATACTTGAATAATAATTATTCTCCACATTAATTTAATAAATGTAATATATATAATTAAATTAATCTACCACAATTGCATCAAATAATTATTTAATCTAATAATTAAATCATCAAAAAATATTTATTTAATTCAATAATTATTAAAATTAAATTACAAAAATCTTGTTCGTCACATTTCCCCCCCCCCTTTAAAAGGATTCTGTCCCTAGAATCACGACTCAATAAATTCAACCCGTTACATTCTTCCCCCCTTATAAAGATTATGTCCCCAAAATCGGTTACACATAATTAAGTAAATAAATGAGGGTATTTCTTCATCATATTTTCTTCGAGTTCCCACGTAGCTTCGTCAGCATTGTGGTTCCTCCAAATTACCTTAACAGAAGGTATAACTTTATTTCTGAGAACTTGTTCGTTTCGATCGACAATTTGGATAGGAATTTCTTCGTAAGATAAGTCTTTCTCAAAATATAGGGGTTCATATTCAATTACATGCTTGTAATCAGCCTTGTAGGGTCGTAATACATAAACATGGAAGACGTTGTGGACATTCTCGAGTGCTGGAGGTAAGGCTACCTCGTACGCAACTTCTCCGATTCTTCTCAGTACTTCAAAGGGTCCAATGAATCTTGGGCTCAATTTCCCTTTCTTTTCGAACCTGATCTTCCCCTTCCAGGGAGAGATCTTCAAGAAAACATAACTACCTGAATCAAACTCGATATTTTTACGATGTGAATCAGCGTATTTCTTCTGTCGATCTTGAGCCGCTACCAGTCGTACTCGGATCACTTTGACTATTTCTACCGTCTGCTGTACCAATTCTGGCCCTATCAATTGTCTTTCACCAACTTCATCCCAGTAAAGCGGAGTTCTGCACTTTCTGCTGTATAACGCTTCGTAAGGCGGCATGCCTATACTAGCATGGTAACTGTTGTTGTAGCCGAACTCTACTAATGGTAGGTGATCATCCCAATTTCCTTTAAAGTCCATCACACAGGCTCTTAGAATATCTTCTAAGGTCTAAATCGTTCTCTCACTCTGTCCGTCTGTTTGAGGGTGGTAAGCTGTACTCATTCGCAATTGCGTACCCATGCATTCCTAAAGACGTTTCCAGAAATTTGATGTGAAGCGCGGATCCCTATCTGAAATAAATGATATCGGAACTCTATGCCTCGAAACAATCTCTTTTACGTATAGCCTCGCCAACTGATCTAAGTTGAATCTTATTTTGATCGGAAGGAAGTGTGCAGATTTCGTCAGTTGGTTAACGATAACCCAAACTGCGTCGTAGCCTTTCTGAGTCATCGGAAGGCCAACCACGAAGTCTATTGTAATATGTTCCCATTTCCATTCTGGGATCTCTAATGGTTGTAACAATCCACTCAGTCTCTGATGTTCCGCTTTCACTTTCTGACAGGTCAGACACTTGGCAACACATTCTGCAACATCACGCTTCAAATTCGGCCACAAGAAATGTTGTCTAAGATCTTGGTACATCTTGGTACTACCAGGGTGAATCGAATATTGTAAACTATGAGCCTCGCTTAAAATATCTTCCTTAATCTCTTGAACTGGCGGTACCCAAATTCTATTATCAAATCTCAGTATTCCTTCCTTATCCATCTTAAATCTTGGTTCGGTTCCTTCAGATATCATCTTTGTCACATTTTTACATTCTTCGTCCTGAAGCTGAGCCTCCTTAACTTTATCCAGTAGGGTTATACTAGATTGCATCTGAAATATTTTCTCATCAATCTCCATAGGATACTTCACTTCCAATTCCAGTTTCTCCATTTCTGCAATTAGCTCGTCCTGAGCAATCAACATCATCAACTTCTCCCGACCCTTTCTACTTAAGGCATCGGCAACGACATTCGCCTTACCCAGATGGTATAAAATCTCACAGTCGTAGTCCTTAATTAACTCCAACCATCTTCTTTGACGCATATTCAAGTCCTTCTGCGTGAAAATATATTTTAGACTCTTATGGTCCATATATATTTCATACTTCTCCCCGTAGAGATAGTGCCTCCAAATTTTCAAAGCAAAAACAACTGCAGCTAACTCCAAGTCATGGGTCGGATATCCCTTCTTGTAATCCTTCAATTGTCGTGATGCATACGCAATGACTTTGCCGTTTTGCATCAGCACACAGCCAAGTCCTTTATGCGATGCATCACTATAAACAAAAAAATTTCCTGTATCATCCGGAAGAGATAACACAGGGGCCATACTCAACCTCTTCTTCAATTCTTGAAAACTTTCCTCACACTTATCCGTCCAAACAAATTTCACAGCTTTTCGAGTTAAATTCGTTAACGGGGTTGCGATCTTGGAAAAGTCTTGTATGAACCTTCTATAATATACTGCCAATCCAAGAAAACTTCGTACCTCCGACGGCATCCTCGGCTGATCCCAGTTAATCACGGCTTTGACTTTGGATGGATCTACCGAAATACCGTTTTTATCGATCACGTGCCCAAGAAATTGCACTAGTTCAATCCAAAATTCGCATTTTGAAAACTTGGCATGCAACTTTTCCCTTCTCAATACTTCCAACGTTAATCTCAAATGCTCTTCGTGTTCTTCTTTGGTTTTCGAATAGACCAAAATGTCATCTATAAATACCATTACGAACTTGTCCAAAAATGACTTGAACACACCATTCATTAGTCCCATAAATGCTGCAGGAGCATTCGTAAGACCAAACGACATTACTAAAAATTCGTAGTGACCGTATCGTGTTCTGAACGTAGTCTTTGGTACATCCTCCGGCCTCACCTTCAATTGATGATAACCTCTTCTCAAGTTTATCTTGGAAAAGTATCTCACTCCCTTCAATTGATCAAACAGGTCGTCGATCCTCGATAATGGATATTTGTTCTTAATCGTGACCTTATTCAGTTCTCTGTAGTCAATGTAGAGTCGCATCGATCCATCCTTCTTTTTCACAAACAACACCGGCGCTCCCCACGGCGATACGCTCAGTTGAATGTACTTCTTGTCCAACAATTCTTGTAGTTGTACCATTAATTCCTTCATCTCTACTGGTGCCATTCGGTATGGTGCCTTCGATATTGGAGCAGTTCCGGGCGCCAAATCGATTACGAAATTTACCTCTCTATCTGGTGGAATTCCTGGTAAATCGTCTAGAAATACGTCGACAAAGTCCCTCACAATCGGTATTTCTTCTACCTTCAGATTCTCTTTTCGACTATCGACTATGTAAGCTAAGTATCCTACACAGCCTTGTTTTAACAACTTCCTGGCCTGCATCATCGTCAGACAACTCGCTTGTCTAGGCGACTTGCTACCATAAAACACAACCTTTGATGGAGTCATAAGGTTAATACGCTTCTTTTGGCAATCAATTACAGCCCCATAATTGGATAACCAGTTCATACCCAAGATAACATCGAATTCTCCAAGTCGAATAGGGATAAGATCTACGTTCATAATGTTACCCTTAATATCCACCCTACAGTTCTTGTGTACGTATTTAACAGGGATCACTTCTCTATTCGCAATTTCTATGTTCATGGGGTATTCTAACTCATCCTTAGGAAATTCTAAGTTCTTAGCAAAGTCATCAGATATAAATGAACAAGTAGCACCCGAATCAAATAATACATAAGCATTAACTTTATTGATCGGAATGATACCTGACACCACATCGCGAGACTGCACTGCATCCTGAACTGTCATGTTGAATGTTCTGGCGGTCGGTCGGTTGGTTGCAGTTGGTCCTGTAATAGTCAGAGTGCTTCCACCGTTGTTTCCTCTATTCCCTCCTGATCCTATTCCTCCAGATCCCTTATTAGGACAATCCCTTGCAAGATGATCCTTTGAGTCACAAGTGAAGCAGGCACCCTTCTTTGGTTTAGAACAGTTAGGTGCTATGTGGCCTTCCTGACCACAATTGTAGCATACTCGTTTTCCCTTTATGCAAACTCCCAAATGAGCTTTTTCGCAGGCTGAGCACGCTTCAATCTTCTTCTTTTGCCCTCCTTGTTGACTTTCAGCTGACGAGTTATCAAATAACTTTCTCTTCTGATTATTATTACCTCCCGTGCTACTTCCACCAGTCTTGTTAATTCCTTCATTTTCACTCTTTTTCTTCTTCTGATCTTAATTATATTTAGATACCGCATCGCTTCCACCTTCAGTGAGTATGGCCTTCTCGAACACTCCAGCAAAAGTGTTCAATTAGAACATTGACACCTTGCTATACAACCAGGGCTTCAGTCCCTGCTCGAAATGTCTTGCCTTTCTCTCGTCAGTATGCACTTGATACGTGGCAAACCTAGCCAATTTGTTGAACCTTGCTGTATAATCTGCTACAGATATATTCCCTTGTTTCAAATCCAAAAACTAAACTTCCATTTTGTTTTGCGAACTAGTCGGAAAATATATCTCGAAAAACATCTCCTTAAATCTTTCCAAGGTTATTACACCTTCTCTTCCCCGTACTTTGCTTGTCTGCCACCAATAGCTGGCTTCAGACTTCAGCATGAATGTTGCATATGCGATCTTCTAGTCTTCCCTTACTCTGGCGACGTCAAACACCTTCTCCATCTCTAAAACCCACGTTTGAGCCTCGATTGGGTTCATGGAACCTTTGAACTCTGGCGGTCCCACCGCCTTAAAGTCCTTAAACGTTGTGTTTGGTGGAGCTTGAGGTTGGTTATTCATGGCTCCAGTTAGTAAGTTCACAAACTGCTGAACGGGATTAGCGTTGGCATTATTGTTATTATTGGTTGACTCTTCCTAAGCCAGGTGACGTTATTGTCTTCTCCTTGGTGACATTTTTCTGTTAAATAAACGCTTATTAGAACTTTATTTATTTCTCTAAATAGTTAAGGCATTACTTAACAATTTAACATATTCATTTAACACATCATCTCAAACAACTTGCTATATTTTCATTCAAATCAAAAGTTTTAACATTAAACGATAGCATAACTTCTATTTACATCAACTATCTTGGAATAAAGAATCCACATGATTAAAACATTCAAATATTCTTTCATTCATAAACACGTCAGAATTTACATCTAAAAACTAATTAAGTCTTTCACATAACTAAACAAATTCTATCACTGTCTATCAAGGTACTGATTAGCCTTGCAACGCTCCTCTTCTAAGATGCGATGCATCGTCCTACGATCCATCATGTATAATGGTAGTCCTTCGAACTGGATTGGGTACCTCAAAACTCGATCTTGGGTCTTATTCATTGCCTTGTTAAGTGTAGAGTACGTTTCCCCAATCTTTGCTTTCTTTGCACGACTATCATCCTCTGCACGATCAGCTCGATGCGATTCTCTTACCCAGCCTTCCTCTGTTATGTTCAACCTTTCGGAGGTTTCCTTCTGTTCCTTCTTCAGTTTCTCTATCTCCTCGATCTTATCTTCAGTTCGACCCTTCTCATGGACCAAATCCCATTCTACATTTTCCAGTCGAGAGTGAAGAGTCGAAATCTCCCTCTCCTTCTGCCCTAGAGTAATATGCTGAATAACCGCTCACTCAGTCAAATCCTGGACCTCGTCTCGTAACTCCACGTTACGGTCGTATAACGTGTCATACATCTCACCATCAACGGTGTACCATGGTAACTCCTCTTCTTCCTCTTCCTCAACAAATTCCTCCTCAGGATCCTCCTCATGATCAGTCTCGGGCTCATTCTCCTGACCAACAATGGTGATCAATGGAGATGACTCCCTCTGTACCAGCTGCTCCCTAATGACATGAATGTCTCGGGGCTCCTCCTCTGTCGGTACTATAGGTACACGGGGTTCCTCCTCAGCTTGACTAGCTTCTCCAACATTCGACATCCTGACAACAAAATTTTTATGTTTTAGTTACTAAGTCGTATCATCTAACGCATACTTTAACACATAAACACATAAGGTCTTTTATTATCTTCAATTAATTACATAAATTCATTTCTTATAACTCGATAAGAGTTTTCCATCACTATTTTCTTTCTATAAGGCTACTACCTAAGGTTATTCCCCCACCTAAGGTTCATAACCTACAGCTTTGATACCAACTTGTGACATCCCCAAATCCAGGTACTTCAATTCCACGGGATTTGGTGTTCACTGTACAAATATCATCTATCTATTTATCCATAATAAATGCAAACCATACAATAGATAGAAATAATAATAAATCTCTTTAAGGGTTGCAACATCCAAATAATAATAATACAATCCCAGGTTAAACTAACCTTAAACATCTGTGTGGAATCATAAACAAATAAGTCTTAAATAACATCAGTAACTCAAGTCTTAAACATAAATATATCATCTAATAAAAATAACAAGTCTTCATCACTTGCTAACTTTGCCTTTGCCTTTACTAGTGGAAGGTTCATCGGTTCTTTCGTTCTTAACTGTAATGTTATTATTAAGCAAGAGTGAGCACTATTGCCCACAAGTATAATAATGAAATAATAATATAATAACATGCAAGTAAATCAAAAACATCTGAATGAAAGCTCAACTTTTGAATCAAGAATGAATAACAAGAATCAAAAGAATTCTGAGGGTCATAAGACCTTGAACTATGTCCTAGGTTATCAAGGATTATACTTGAAACCTTTAACAGTCATAAGACTATGGACCTTTCTTCTCGTACTTAGGGGGATCAGCCCTTAGTACCATACTGTGCACAATATCTTAACGCTAACACATAAGTAAATCCCTTTGAAGGGTTGTTCATCTCAGTTTGACATTCGAGTCCGCACCAAAGGAAGTTTGGTTTGGATAATTCAATAAGGGTTCTGAAATTTAGAACGTTCATCAACTAAGGACTAGTTGAATCAATAAAATTCACTAGTCTAATAAGGTTCAACAATAATGATATTCAATTCGAATAATAATCTCAAGAAGTATACAATAGAACAATTATTGTATAACTGAATCATGCTTTGAAAAGATAATAAATCTTTAATATAACAATTGAACTTGAATAATAGTAACGATAATTTACTCGAGGTAACTAATAACTTGAACAATAATGACAAGTAGGGTTAGGAAACTTGCCTCGTGTGTAGGCTAAACGATTACTACTTCTGTTTACCACAAATCCTACACATATAACATATGTGTTCACGACATTCATTAGTTACATTTTCACTTAATTATTTAATATAAACTTCACTTTATTTAACAAATCATTACCCTTCTAATTTAATTACTTAATTAAATTAGATTATTTTCATTCTCTTACTATTATTACACTCGAATAAATTATTTCATAATAATTTCCATCGAATATTTATTTTATTCAATAAATATCTCAATTAAAATATTTACTTTATTTTATAAATATTTTAATAATAATTTTCATCGAATATTTATTTTATTCCATAAATATCTCAATTAAAATATTTAATTTATTTTATAAATATTTTAATAATAATTTTTATCGAATATTTATTTTATTCCATAATATCTCAATTAAAATATTTAATTTATTTTATAAATATTTTAATAATAATTTTCATCAAATATTTATTTTATTCCATAAATATCTCAATTAAAATATTTAATTTATTTTATAATAATTCTCATCAATTATTTATTTTTTATTATTTTTATTTTTATTTATTTTTTTTAAACCGTCGGGGCGAGGTAATTTAGTTTGGTAACGCCCGCCGGGGGCGGGGTTATCCAGACTCATTTTCTGCAGTTTCTGCAGTTTTGCAGTTCGCTAACATAACAAGGCCAAATTAGGCCAAAAATCAATCACAGGTAAAATTATACATGAATATGGCCATAACTTCCAATTAGTTATTTTTACACGAATTTAGACTTACCCAATCATTGTAATACATATATAATCATTACTTAACCCATCTAGCATGATTTTTAACAAGTTACAACACATAATTTGCAAAATCAACACATTTACTTCCACTGTTCTTGATGTTCTTGAAGGTTTTGAAAATAAAACATGAAAATTGTCACTACGGATTCGTTATAACACCGAATCCGTTTATTTAAACTTTGGTCTCTTCGTATCAACATGCATAATGATATACGAGTGTAAAATTTAGGGATAATATACGATCAATACATAAAATATCATGTATAAGGCCATAAGGCCAAAACCCATACTCTGTAATTTTGTAGAAATCATATACGATGTATTATTATGAAATTGATAATATTAAATCATGCAATATATATATAAAATACGATTTGATACATCTTAACCCATAAATAACTCATAAATATTACTCATTTCTCAATCACAGAGGCTTTACATAAACTTTGAAAGCCATTTTCTTATAAAAACTTAATGACGTAAAATAGAATCTGGGAAGGAAAATTACCCAGAGTATAATTAATGGAAGATGAATTTTTTCTTAGATGACTCTCACAATCCTCTTAACAACTCTGACTTCTCAACTCTTTCTCTGTATTTCTCTCTGTTATGCTTTCTAGACTTAGGCAAATAATAAAGAATAAATAAAAGAATACGTAAACTAAATAATGAACAACTGACGCGTTGGTGGTCAGTTACCCAGTCATGGGTTAACTGGCCCCAACTCCCTTTAGTGCCATGTTTGCCTAGCTAGAATAGGTTTCAAAAACCATTTAATTTAATAAAACTTTATCACATAGTTAATTCATGTCACACCCACTTGCACAATAATCAAATATCTTATTTAATATAAATAAAATATAATAACTTCTCATAAATTCACATAGTCATATATTTAATTTTCCCATTAATTAATAATGTCAAATTATTAACTCTCTAATTAATAATTAATTTAATTAAAATAACATCATGGTTAATTAAATATTTCATTTAATTCAATAAATTCAATTAATTACATACTTGAATAATAATTATTCTCCATATTAATTTAATAAATGTAATACATATAATTAAATTAATCTACCACAATTGCATCAAATAATTATTTAATCCAATAATTAAATCATCGAAAAATATTTATTTAATTCAATAAATATTAAAATTAAATTAAAAAAATCACGTTCGTCACAACTTATCTACTCAATTCCAATCTAATCATCGGCCAAAATAGACTGTAACTATCAAACAGCTGGAATCATGAAGATGAACATAATAACTAACTTCTATTTTTGAATTTTTGTAAAACATAAAAAAACTATTTTTTTATAGACATAAATAAAAACTATTTACAACTACTCTACTATGCAAACTGTTATGCACTTACACTACATGAATGCAAACGTATAATAAACCTAAACTAAACAAACATGACAACTTATGCAAAACTAAAATAACTACATTAAACATACAAAACTAAACTAATTAACTCCCCCAAACTTAACAATTACAATGTCCTCATTGTAAAATAAAGCATTAAGTGGACGAGGACTTCCCTGTAATCATTTAAGCTTGTGGTGATGGTGGCGTGGCACAAAGACTGAAAACTCCTCCACGTCAGAATTTGAAGGAGGATAATGTGTCATGGGCTCAGGCTGGGGCTTCCCTTTTCATAATCTTTTGTCTATCCATTGAACCTCCAATACCTGCAATGAAGAGAGACAACATGGATTAGAATAACACTTTGGATTAGAAAAGAACTTAATAAGAAAATTAATTCTTATCTATTAAATAAACTAGTAAAGCATACAAATATAAAAATTCATGGGTTGCCTCCCAATCAGCGCTTGATTTACAGTTTTTCAGCCTGACTCTGTCTGGTCAGCACCATCTAATTCCTCTTCGATAGTTGAGTAACCCTCCATCCATCGGAAATAATGTAACTTTTGGTAGGTTCCCTTTTGTGATGGCTTTCGAATTAAAGTCACCTAACATGCTTTGTTTAAATAAGTGCCTAATTGAGAATGTTAAATAACTAGGTGCTTTTACGTCCGTTGAGCCTATGATTCGATTGGGGCTTTGAGGCTTGGTAAGCACAACGGGCTCTTCTTCTATCTTCTCCTCCTTATCCCACCATGGCTTCACATTTATACTAGCTCTCATGTCATAAAGAGCCTTACCGATGACATGACTACCAAGCGAGCACGGTTTTGCAAATCTAACTGGACCCTTGATCTTTGGCGGAGAAGGCACTTGGGGCACTAATAACATTGGCTCATTCTCGTTGGTACACATAGTTAGTTCTTCATCGACCTTGTTTTCATTATCCCCACCTGTCTCCTCTTTTTCAACATCTCGTAGCTCATCCAATGGTAGATTTGGTTCGGGCACTTCATCATACTCAAAATCCTCGTCATAACATCAATTGTTTTGAGGACAGTTGTTCAAGGCTTTGAACATTTGATCCATCTGGTTCTTTAGATTTTGAATTGATATCTCTTGATTAATCCTCCTTTCCTCATTGGATGCTACGAACTTGGACAAAAATTCCTCCAACCTTGAATTATCTATCTCAGTTTTGGAATCCATGTATTTAGGACCATGGGTTGAAGTGGGGATGAGTTGTTCCATCTTGTGTTAAAAATTGTGGCTCGATATTACTTGACTCGTCACCCTCTCCTCTTGGTTTGCTATGATTTTTGACATTAATTCTTCCAACTGTAACTTGTCTTCTTGCAATGGAGGTGGACATGAGAATTCTGGTGTGTATGTTGAATTTGGAGTAGAGTATTGATCTTGATAATTATAGCTCTATGATGAATCTAGGTGATACCCCCAAACTTGATGATAATTGGGATAAGAATAGTTGTTGAGTTAGTTACCACCATACTATACCTGCCGAAGACTGATGGTGCATTGATTACTCGGGTGATTACCAGCATAATAATTACAAATAACTGTTATCCTTCGATTACGTTGGGCTGCAACAACGTCCAACCTCCTCGAAAGTGTCTCAAGTTGTACTGATAATGCAGAAAATACATTGAGTCCATCAATCCCCGCTCCCCTTTGTTAAGTCATATTTGTATATGGCCATTGATAATTGCATCCAACCATGGTACCTGAAATTAGTGAGAGAAATAGGAAGATAATAAAATAAAAGAAAATAAAGAAAGAAAGAAATGTTTAAATTAAGACTAATTTGATTGAAGTTAATATTGGAAAAAAAAATATTAAACTAATTCCCCGACAACGACATCAAAAACTTGTTGGGTAAAATCTAGTTACGCACAAGACGCAATTATGCATGGTCAACAAGTAATATAGTGTAAGTAGAGTAACATTCCCACAGAGAATTAGTTAACAAGAATTACTAAGTATTAACATATAACTAATTTAATCTTATTTAAACAAAAATAAAATATGGTCATCTCTCAACACACCATACTCGTATCAAATCAAATCCACAGATGATAGAATCAAATTGAACACCCTAATTAACTAACCCACTATATCTCTACGTGACTTACAATTAAAAAGGATTTAAGTACAAGTTCTTATTCGACTACATGCAATGCCTCGATATATCTCTATCCTAAGCACAAATCGTGAATTCCAACTCCATGTAGAACACATAAATACATGCTATTATGATCAGATCTAAATTCATAATCCATCACTCAAGTTCATATAGATTATCACAGTAATTGTTAGCTAGGAAATTAAGCAATTAAGGGCAAACCATAATAGACAATCCAAATATAGCTAATAAGACTAACAAAGAAGCATATCAAAGTAAACTACACACTAAGATCCATTGTAATCTGAAAACAGAGTTTAATTCATAACGGAACTAGAATCCATCATCCACAATTGATTAAGCATTAAAAGATACAAATAGATAAGAAAAAAATTAAAATTGAGATGAACAAATCTATATTCTCTTGCTTCTAATTTGTTTCTCCAATTATGATCAGTAGCTTCAATCTTCCGTTCTAATCTAATATAGGGTTCCTAATCTACTATAATCTAATCCAATGGAATTCCTTCTCCAATCGTTGCAATTCTCCTCCTTTTATATGCCTCTTTATATGTCTTTAAGTCCTCTTAGAAGTCCTTGAATCAATCAGCTCGAACCAATCCTTCTTGAACTCAAATTCTGACAAAATTCACTTTTTCTACACGTAACCCCGCTCCGACTGGCTTTTTTACACTGCTACACCCACCACAATTGGAATACCTACTATTTTTCAGCTTTTACCCCCGCCCCGGCTGGGGTTTTGTGCATAGAAAGCCCGCCCCGGTGGGGGTCCTTTTTCTGATGCAGTATCCTCTGGTAAAACGATCATAACTTTTGATCCGGGAGGAGTTACGAGGCCTGCCACCTATCAAATTGAAGCTCTCGACGAGTTCTACATTTTGTACTCTTTGAGAATTGAGAAATAACGGACGGATGAAGGTATAAATTGGGTTGGAAGTGACTGCTATGAAAATGGCCATCCAAAATAGTGAAGTTCAACGTCCGTTGGTATAAAGGTCATAACTCTTGCATCCGAACTCCGATTGAAATAATTCAAGATGTTCCGGTAAGCTAAGAAGAAGCTCTACAACATATTCCAAGTTCCAAGTCTAGAACATGAAATAAACATGAAAGCCCAAACGATATCCCCATTTCCTTACGTTTCCTTTGTTTTCCTTACCAATAGTCGCTCACACCGCTACCAAACATATAATCTACAAAATGAACACAAAATGCATGAAAAGTAACTAATAAACATGAATATAAGTAACTAATTCAATTAACAAAAATCGGATAAGTGGGTATAAAACCTACGTATTACTCTGATCCATGCCAAGAACACCGACCAAGACATAGCGTCTGTGCACTCCGTTGGCTGAAAGGAGTAGGACATGGCTATATCATGGGTAAAAAAATACCCATGTCGTCGGAAAGTGCCAATCGGTCTCAGGTGTGACATGAACCACACATACAACATGATCGAGCTGCCTATAAATACCCCTACAGGATGGGTACAACAATACGTGGCTAATCGCAATGTCTCTGTCACGATCATAGGCACAATGGTATGACCATCTCTGAGAGCTCTCACTGCCATGATAACGTCAATATCCAGCTCATCCATATACCATGGCATATACACATATAACAATACAGTTTGGTTTATAATATTCATGAACGCAATCAAATTGCACAAATTAAGAAAAAATGTGAAAAGTCAGAGTTTTAAAATTTTACAAATCATATACCAAGATCATCCTTTATTCAGAATTATTAACTTAACGAAAAAGAAAGATCATGAATCATACCCTTGAAGATTCGAGCTTCCTCAGGTACATGTTCACCTCCAATATTTTTCGTGTTCAACTTGAATCCACCGGGGTTGGTTCCTTCCTTTGATCAATGTTAGCCACCCAAGTGTTTGGTCTCTAGAGGTGATCCACCAAGGAAGACTATAGATTCCAGAAGATGGGTATTTGGCAAAACCCTAGTTTTTCTATCTCTCATAGAAAGGGAGCGTACTCTCCAACAATTGGAATCACGCATGTTGTAAAAAGTCCATAACAACTGTACACCCATAATAAGACTCCTCTTATTTATAGATGTAGTCAGCCCTCCTTAACAATTAAGGAATTATGTTTTTCTTAATTAATTAAATTCCTTTAATTAATTAAGCTCCCTATCTTATTAGGAATAATTAATTAAACTCTTTTAATTAATTAGCCTCCTAATCTTATTAGGATATATGAGAGTACCTTCATTAATTAATTTCCAAACTCCTTTAGAAATTAAATAATAATAATAGTAATAATAATAATAAGACTCCTCTTATTAATTTATATTTAATATTTTCAAAATATTAAATAATAAATATTAAGCTATTTAATTTATTCTATCACTATAAATTAAATTAAATATATTTAATTTATTATTACTTTTATACCATTAACTTCTTAAATAATTATTCTTTTTTTATGGTGTGACTTATTAAACCGGTTGTGAATAAATCATTTAGAACAAGTTATTCTACAATAGGGATAAGTCTCCCTAGCGATCAACGACTTTCCAGATAATATAGATTTCAGCATTAATCATAAAAGAACCTTTGAGTAAATAGTTACCATACAATTCAATCCTTCCACCATACAATGTCCCAATTAAATATAAGACATCGAATTACTGTCAAGTCTTATTTTATTTAATTATATGTATTTCGATCCTTAAATGCACAACACCAAATAATGCAAATTATGAACTCCTTTCTAATTTCATTCTGCTTTGGCCAAGGACTACTGGGTTGTCATTTATCTAATCACATAGGACATTTCTCTTCTTTTACTAAAAGTGATATATTCTTTATTGATCATACATTATCACCATGTATAACTTATTATACCCAAGCATACCCTTTGATATACCCTAAGGGTCTTAAGGAATAAGTCAAAGTATAACTCATCATACACAAGATACTATGATGATCTCAAGTCCAAGGATCACTTGTACTACTATCACTACAGGAATTCCTATTGACAGACAAGTAAAACTTCATTAGGTATTCCTTAGCAAGCCACGTTCAGTGAACTTATTCTCTAATAAGCACCTATATACTTTCTTTAGTGTCTCTATACAAATGATCATAAAATCAATCATCCTCATCCAATGAGCAAGTAACGTATGTACCAATCTATACGAATTCACTAATCCCCAATTTAGTAATCCAACGATTGAGAACTATTTTAGTTTTAAGCTTTCTAAGAATTTATATCTCATTAGAATGATCGTCATCATTATTCTAAAAGCATTGCTTAAAACTATGGGTTTATCACATATTATAAAACAACATCATGTAGATAATTATAAGCCTTTAATAAATTAATACTTTTTATTAATAAATGAATAAAATTGTTACAAAGTATATGCTTTATCATCAAACATGATTGGCTTGTGTTCATACTACTTTCAATCTCCCACTTGCACTAAAGTCAATCGCCACGGTATCTCATACCCTTCTTCTCTAGGTGACGATTATCCTGCTGTTGGATAAGCTTTAGTTAATGGATATGTAATGTTGTTCTTGAGAGTTCACTATCTCTATAGTGATTTCCCATCTTTCAATGATTCCTATAATCAAGTGAAAGTGCCACAACATATGTTTAGATCCATGATGAGACTTATGAACTATTTCTAGTTCTGTAATGAACTTTTCATCCAAACAATCAACTTGTAGCTTCATTTAAAGCTATATATTTTGTCTTTCTCACTAAACCAGTAACTTCTTGCTGTTTGCAACATTTCCAATTCACTACACCACTGTTCAAGGTAACGCTTTACCTTAAAGTTGATTTTCTGTCGTCTTGGTCTGTCTAAAAAACTTGAGTTTGTGAAGCCCTCTAGTTTTAATTTAGACCCACCATAAATTTTAATCACATCCTTAGTGTCGGTTAAGTACTTTATGTTGTTTTCACCGTCTTATAGTGATCTTCTCCAGAATATGGCCGATCATTATCAGTTCTCATATATTTCATTGTATAAATGATTTTCACTCATGCGATCTCTCTTTTCAGGAGTCTATGGGGACTGTTAAGAGAGATACACTCCATGACTCATCAACATTAGACATCTTTTGGAGTTTGCCATGCTAAACAACTTTAGCATCAAATGAATATAAATTCCTTGGGTTAGTTGAGCATCCTCTTGAATCTATTTATATAGATTTGTATCCCCAATCAAGATACTCTTCCCATATCATTCATGGAGAAATGTTTAGACAACTTTATCTTTACTAACTGTAGCATTAGTATGTCATTCCTTATCCATAGTATATCAACATATAATACTAGGAATGTCACGACGCTCCCACTGACCTTTTGTACACACTAGGTTCATTCATGTGTTTGAAAAAATCAAAGTCTTTTGATTATTTCATCAAAATGAATGTTCCATTTTTGAGAAGATTGCTTCAATCTATTTCTCTGAGTGTCTACAACTCTTACCTCATCGTATGTAACTGGATCATCATCTTCTATGATGCATACATCATCATCATCATCTATGATGAATCTATACCTCCTATGTACATTCGGTACTATTCCAAATTTACGATTCGGTTGTGGTACAATAGGTCTATCTACAGGTTCTTCTTATTTGACTTATAGTGTTTTGTGGTTCTTGAACTCTTCAAGATCTATTATCCTCCCACTACCTCCCTTCAATGATAAACACATTTATCTTAGAAGGTAGTGTGTTTCGCAACAAACACCTTTTGCTAAGTAGGATTATAGAACATCTACCCTAAACTTACTTTAGAATCTCCCATAAATCTGTACTTATCAAATTTTGTCCCAAGCTTATCCTTTTGAAACCTTTCACATAAGTTGGACAACCCCTTATATTAACATACTTAAAATTAGGAATCCTCCCTGTCCATAACTTTTATGGAGTCTTGGGGTCGAATTTTGAGGTTATCTTTTTCGTAGATATGTAACCATTTCTAGGGCGTGACCCAGAAGGATACTGGAATGTTAGTAAAATCATTATGGACCGTACCATATCCAACAATGTACGATTTTTCCTTTCAGATACATCAATCAATTATTACGTATAGGAGGCATCCATTATGAGAAACTATTTGAGATGATCTAGAAACTCATTGCACAAGTATTCCTTCCTTGATCCGATCAAAGAATCTTAATACTTTGCGAATTTGTTTCATTTCTGAATTCTTTGAACCTTTCAAATAATTCATACTTGTACTTCATCAAATATAAACATTTAACTCTTTGAATGATCATCTCCTTTTTTTATACTAGTTTGTTCAATATGCAAAATTATTTTCACGTAAGTCAAGTATACAAAATCCATTAAGTGATATTCCAGTTCTATACAAAATATTATTATTATAAATAGAACAATAATTGTTCTTAAATATAATACCAAAGATTTCATTGTCCAACAATTAAATGGAAATAGTGTTTCTAACGAGAACTGAAATACAATAACAACTTATTGACTTAATAGATTTGCTCGTAGGCAGTGCTAAACTATAAGTTTCTATGGCTAATGTAGCAACCTTTGCTTCAATTACCAGACATAGGATTACTTATCCTTTGTTTAGCTTTCTACTTCTGCTTGGTCCCTTCATAAATCTATATTTATGATAACCGAAGTCCGTATCCAATACCCAAGTATAATCTTGACCTAAAGAAATATTTATTTTAAATCTTGAACAAAATTTTATTTATAACTGAAACTTCACTAAGCTTCTTTTGGTTACCCTCTGCAAGATGCTTCTTGCAGTTTCTTTCTAGTGTCCAGGCTTATTGCAGTGGAAGCAAACTCCTTTGCTATCTGTATCAGTTTTGTTCTTATTATCCTTTATTTTTGCCTTTATATTTACCTTCTTAGAATCGTTCTTCCTTTTAGAAGATCCTTTGGCCCCTACCAGTAAGACTTGGTCTTTCTTGGTTGGAAAGTGACTCTCTACATTTTTCAACATGTTAAGCTAGTCAGCGAGGCTGATATCTAGCTTGTTCATATGAAAAATTCATAACAATTATTAAAGAATTCCGGGAGTGAGTACAAGATCAAATCTTGACTCAACTCTCCATCTATGACAAAACCTATTGTCCTAATTGTTCAATCAAATTGATCATGTGAAGGACTTTTGTCTTTACTATAGTATCATCGATCATTCTATATCGGAAGAGCTCCTTAGATATCTGATATCTATCAGTCCTACTTTTCTCACCATCAACTACTTGATGTGCAAGAATATAGTAAGAGCATCTATAGTTCCATACTGACACTGTAGCTCGTTACTAATGGATACGAGAATGATGCATTGAGCCAACTGTGCATCATCTTGCTACTTTCTAAAAGTAGTAATGTCTTCCTCAGAGGCATTTTCTGCAATCATTACAGAGATAGGCGTATTAAGGATATAAGATAGCTTTTTAGCCATGAGAACTATTCTCAATTTCCTTAACCAATCTATTTAATACGGTCCGATTAAATAACATCTAATATGCTTCACAATGATAGTAATTTAGACATTGTAAAATTCTGTAAATGAATTTATAATTAACAACATTTTAGCATACATTCTTTTATTAATTTTCAAAATAAATTAGGTCTTGTTTTAAATTGGTATCTCCCACTATTTTTATCAAACTATATTACCCTCACTTATATAGTTCGACAAAATCTAATTAAAGATTTGCTAGTGAGAATAAGGATCCCGTTTTAAATGTATATAGCCTTGTGGTGACACAACAAACTATATATAAATAAATAGGTAGACAACTCTTGTCAATTACATCAACTATGGAACTCCTTGTATTTTGCCTCTTAGATTATTTTGATCAAGTGGTGACACATCCGAATCAAAATTATCCAAGTTAAGTCCAACCTAGCACTCTATATATTCAAAAAAGAAAAATATTATCCTTGTGGTGACACAACAAAACAATATTGTTCATTTTCTTTATAAGCATCAAATATGATAAAATTAACATCTCAAAGAATTAAGATAAGCCTTGTGGAGACACAACAAACTTATAATAATTAATTGATACTCTATTATTTTTATCATGCTAGAAGGCGACGTTCGATATTCCAAATATCTTTGAATGCTTAGGACTTAATATAAAAAATTTGAGGGGTTTGTTATTAATCTGTCTTATCTTGTTTAGCGCGCATGCACACACATATATATATAATACGCGTTATATTAATTATCATGCGAAGCATGTTTGCATAATATATATATATATATATATATATATATATATATATATATATATATATATATATATATATATAGAGTATAAGCATGCACATATAGAATACTATATTCTACCCAGATTGATTATGGACTTTATTCTAGTTTGGTTCACTAGAGCTACCAAGCGAATCAAAAGGTCAAACCTAGGGGTTCAAAAATTAATATTTAAATATAACTATTACTGTGAGACCCCAAATTTTATGAAATAAAAGTATTTAATTTTATTATAATTATTCTATTTAGTAAATGGTTAAATTGATAAAAGGTTAAAGTTAAGGGTGATATGTGAAAAATTTTCAAAGTAAACAAGTTGTCATAAAATAATCGGTGATAAAAGTATAGTAATATACGTGCTTGTATAGTAGCACATGGTATTGATTATTGATGCTTACGTGAGAAGTCACTCAGTTATACTCAATTATTACTATAGTAATTGCTGCATCATATCTCTCATATTATTGATTCAATTATTGTCACAACATCATTTGCTTAATATGTTATATTATTAAATCAATAATTGAGACGACAACGTTATTCATATTATTATTTGCAATATTGACAATGTCTAGAAGTTCTGTCAAGGAGAGGTTAGGTCATCTAATTGCACACCAATAGGGAGAAATCCTTATCGGAAAGCCCCCTCTTTCCTGGGAACGACCTAGTTGTTAAATATTGTGAGTTATAATATTAATGATGAATAAGTTCGTGTTGATTAAAGATGAAATTGATAGTTCCATTGTGTGGGAATTATTAGTGTTAATGGAAATCGAAATTTATTTCAATAATAATTGATGTCTGGAAGTTATATTGACCAATCGGTTAATTAACCGGATAATTGAGCAATTAATTGCTATTAATTCATATGCTTATAACTATGTGTTCACATATGTGTACTATTAATTCACATGATTTACTATTAGGGGAGTTGGTGCAAGATTGATAATACTTGCATGACCAAATTAAAAATGGAGGTATAGATGAAGGTACTATACTGTAATGATTTTTTTTCATGTTTAGAACTATTGAGTCACATAATTTACTATTGATTCACATGATTTACTATTAGGGGAGGTGGGGCAAGTTTGATAATACTTACAGGACTAAATTAAAAATGAAGAAATAGAGGAAAGTATTATACTGTAATATTTCGAGCCCCAAAATGTGCAATTATTGAAACTATATTTTCCTATAAATAGAAGCTCATTCTTCATTCATTTCGCACCAATTCACTAAAGCTATAAAGCAATTATTATAGAGAGAAAGAAGAATGGATGTCTGCTACATCACTATTCCAGTATCCATCTTTCTTCTAAGGTAAGGGATATTATTATTATAGTAAGTGGTATTATTTCTTTCGTATTCATGAAGAGAGTTATTTCTTTTAATACTCGTAAGGGTTGTTATTCCATTCTTTATTATTCTGTTAGAATAACATGTCTGTGCGGACTACCTCATGCCTGGGGAATTCTTCTGTTATTCCATTCTTTATTATTCTGTTGGAATAACCTGTTTGTGAGGTCTATCGCATGCCTGGTGAATTCTTCTGTTATTCCATTCTTTATTATTCTATTGGAATAACCTGTCTGTGCGGTCTATCGCATGCCTAGTGAATTCTTCTGTTATTCTATTCTTTATTATTTTGTTGAAATAACCTGTCTGTTCGGTCTATCGCATGCCTGGTGAATTCTTCTGTTATTCCACTATTTATCATTCTGTTGGAATAACCTGTCTACGTGGACTACCGCATGCATGGTGAATTCTTCTTTTATTCCATTCTTTTATTATTATGTTGGAATAACCTGTCTATGTGGATTACCACATGCATGGTGAATGATCCTTCGTATTCATTCTTTATTAAATTGTGGAAATGATATGTCTACGTAGATTACTGCATAGTGGGTGAAAATTCATTTGCAGTTTCGTAATTTTTCTGACCCTCAAAAATTCTAGAAAAAATTAAAATGATAATTTGATGAGTTTTCCAGATTGTGTCCAACAATGGCGATATTTGGATGTATAGATTAGGAGTTATGAATTTTATGAGAAAAAACTATTTTAAAAATAAACCCTTATAACTCCTTGTGGTTATCTCCAAAATTGGTGAAATTTTTATTGGGAGTACATGTATATCATAGGAGTATACTCTGTAAATTTCAAAATTTTTGGACAAAAGTACAGTTTATGATAAATGTATAAATATTTGGCAATTTTGGCCATATGAAAAATAGTAAATGAATTTTAAAAATTCCGAGAAAAATATATGTTCAATATGGGACTATATTCTGCTAAATCACAGAAAAGAAAGCTTTTTGGGACTGATTTGTTATTTTTCACAAAAATAGTTTAGTTACGAACATATGAATTAAATATGTTATGTGAAGTTGAAAAATTGGTAAATAGGATTTTATGGCTTGGAAATCATATATAAGGTATATGTAGATTTTTGATGAGGGATTTGATCATTAGTGATGAAATCTTATAAGTATGGTATTTTTGAACTATTAAATGCATTATTTGGTTAAGTGTAAACAATTAAAATAAATTATTTATAAGTTTAAGAAATGATTAAAATATTGTTATAATATTAATGATATTAGATTATGAGATTATTATGTGATTGATAACATTGGGATATTTTTAAACTCTGGATAAATTTAAAGTCTTTAATATTTATCCTTGTTTTCGTTTGATTAATGCTTATATTATTGTCATCATCCTCATGCTTATATTATGATGAAAGTCATCTGTGGCTTACGTGCATAGATGGACTTGGTATGATTATGACCAGGAATTATTCGGTATAATCATGACTGTAATGTTACAAATGATGTGATAAAAGTCCTTATTGGCCTGTAATGCATTGATGGATAGTTTTGATATGATCATAACCATGGGTTCTAATTCGGCCAAGGGTGCAAAGAGGAATTTGTTTATGGCATGATCATGACCGTTGATGAAAACACGATTATCCTTGGTCCATAGTGCATGGATAATTCGTGGTCGTGATACAAATGAATATTCTTAGCCTGTAGTGAAGGGATGATTTGATGATGTGGTTTATTTATTAAGCTGAGTCTCAGCGATAAAGTTGATGAAAAACTTTTAATTCGTAGAAGATAGTAGATATCATGCTCTACTTTAATCTTCTATAATACAGTTGGATGTCTTTGCTCTGGAGTGAAAAGATGAACTATTAATGAATATCTTTGGCCCGTTGTGGAAAGATGAATTTATTAGTATGATTATGGACAAGAATTGTAATTTGGTTTAACCATGGTCTTTGATGTTTCAGGTAAAGACAAGTGATGAAAATTATCTTCGTCCTGGGTGTAAAGAGGAATTTAGAACCACAATTATGATAATGAGTTATTCACCTGATTGTGGACAGGAATTGTTGACTGATGTTACAGGGATAAAATATTGTTGGTGGATTTTTAATGTGGAGAAGACAATAGATTTTATGGTCTATTTGACTCTTCTAATGGATTGCTCGTTCCGCTGCAACTATGGTTGAAAAGTTTTATGACCTACCATATGTTCTAAATCTTGGATTTATCACTGACAAAGGCTATTAATGATGTAAATTATCTTTAGTCACAATATTCTTTATTGGGCTATTTGTGCTCACCCTTTTGCTTCACAATTCCTTTCAGGTATTAAGAGTGTAACTGGGTCGAGCGGGGGTAACAAAGGATTAGAACGGTGGTCTATAGCTATTAAGGTTTCCCTTAAAATAGTATGAAAATAATTTCATTGAGAACTATAGATAAGTGTGTCATATTTTATACGTCATTTTAATCGTTGATTTTGGTGAACCAAATTGGGTGAGGTGAACCCAACTTTGGAAGGGCATTTTTTCCACTATCATACAAGATGTCTAATGACAAATGACTTCGTGTTATCATAAGACAGGTTTGTGAACATCCACTTGCTGAGTATATCTACGAGCACTACCTATATAATCTTGGAGTTTATTTGAAATATAATTCTCACTTGGAGACAACAGAGATAATTATATGTCAAGAGAAGACTCACCATTGGAAAGAAGATGATTTCAATCTTCTTGTTTTTATTTGGGGACTATTGGGTCAACCAAGGATAATTTTGTGGATATATGATATCTATCATAACCTAGACGCATGGCCTCCCATGTACGAAGGTTTCCTTGAGTATTTTCTAAAGATTTTAATTTCTAAAACAGTTATTGACTGTACCTTTATGTAAGGTGCCTTTGTGACGTGCTATCCACAGTTGAGATGAGAGTTACAGTTGGTATATATTTGTATCAAAACTCATAACATATGTGTTGTTGTATTTTGCACGACAATTGTGATAATAAAGTTGTAGTTATTTTCTGTACCATGTATTTGGCGACTCAAAATGGGTTGGGTGAATTAGACCTATTTTGGGGGCGTCACAATTACATTTAAACTCGGGCTCCATTACAAACGGGTCTTCATGCGCTCCTTGATCTCCAATTCTTCAAAATTAATTCTAACTATTCATATTACAAAACTATTTAAAATAAATAGAAACATTGATCAGCAGTCAAGGGGAAGTACATAGGAGAGAGTTAAAATTTACATTTAAGAATAATTAGAGAAGACGAGGTACGCAAACCCCATTTAATAAAACCCATACATTCATACATCCAACTAAAATAAAATCCAATCACATTGGTCAATAATCCACAATCCATCCCATTTATTATCATACACATCACCATATGCATCGATAAATAAAATTCATCTCATGAATAATAAACATTCAATATATATATTGATATCATTTAACGGGCAAATTTAGTTAGTATAAAATCTAATTTTGAATCAAAATAAACTCCTTTATTTTAATCCAAATTTAAATCAAAATAAACCTCTTTTATTTTAATTTATTCAATTTGAATAAAATAAACTATTTTATTTTAATCAAATTCTTTAATCAAAATAAAATCATTTATTTTAATTAATTATGGAATCCAATTCCAAGTCAAAATAAACTCTTTTATTTTGGATAATATGAAATCTTATTACATATCTAAATAAACTCTTTATTTAAGGAAATACGGATTTTCTTTCCTATTCACAAATAAACTCCTTTATTTTAAATAATATGAATTCTTAATCCATATCTAAATAAACTCCTTTATTTAAGGAAACATGAAATCCAATTTCAACTCCAATTAGTTATCATGGAATCCAATTCAAACTCTAATTATTTAGCATGAAATCCAATTTTAAAATTAAAATAAACTTTTATTTTAATTATAAAAATTATTAAAATTATTAAGAATATTATATATATATATATATATATATATATAATATTCTTATAATATATAATATATATGCGTGGAGCCTTCAGACTCCAGCCCCATATAAAATTGGCTGCCACTTCACATTATACACGTGAACCCACCTCTTAACTGTATATATATATATATATATATATATATATATATATATATATATATATATATATATATATATATATATATATATATATATATATATATATATATATATATATATGGCTATATGTATATACATAGTTGTGTATTACACAGTAGGCCTAAGACGACAGATTTTTTGGGTTATAGCAACGGTAAACTGTCGCCATAGCCCAGAATAGCTATGACGACGGGTGAAACCGTCGCTATAGCCCAAAAAATCGTCGCTATAGCCTACTGTGTAATACACAGCTGTGTACACATATTTTTTCTATATATATATATATATATATATATATATATATATATATATAACGTTAACAGGTTTCGCGAATTAACTTCCCTTTTTTATAAATAAAATAATAATTTTATACAATAAATTATGCCCAATTAAATTGTTCTAAACACATCAATATACATATCAAATCTGAACAATTTAATATATCACATAAAGATTTGGCTCTGATGCAACTGTTAGGTTTGTAATATTCATGAACGAAATCAAATTGCACAAATTAAGTAGAAACATGAAAAATCAGAGTTTTAAAATTTTACAAACCATATACCAGATCATCCTTTATGCACAATTATTAATTAAACAAAAAAGAAAGAACAAGAATCATACCCTTGAAGATTCGAGCTTTCTCAGGTACAAGTTCACCTCCAATCTTTTTCGCGTTCAACTTGAATCCATTGGGTTTGGTTCCTTCCTTTGATCAATGTTAGTCACCCAAGTGTTTGGCCTCTAGAAGTGATCCACCAAGGAAGAAGAAAGATTCAAGAAGATGAGTATTTGGCAAAACCCTAGTTTTTCTATCTCTCATAGAACGAGATCGCACTCTCCAACAATTGGAATCGCGTCTGTTATGAAAAAGTCAACAATAACTCTACACCCATAATAAGACTCCTCTTATTTATAGATGTAGGCAACCCTTCTTAACAATTAAAGAATTATATTTTATTTTAATTAATTAAACTCCTTTAATTAATTAGGCTCCCAATCTTATTAGGAATAATTAATTAAACTCTTTTAATTAATTAGCCTCCTAATCTTATTAGGATATATGAGAGTACTTTCATTAATTAATTCCCAAACCCCTTTAAGAATTAAATAATAATAATAGTAATAATAATGAGACTCCTCTTATTAATTTATATTTAATATTTCCAAAATATTAAATAATAAATATTAAGCTATTTAATTTATTCTATCACCATAGATTAAATTAAATATACTTAATTTATTATTACGATTATGCCATTAACTTCTTAAATAATTATTCTTCCTTTTATGGTGTGACCTTTTAGGTTCTCCATATCAAACCGGTTGTGAATAAATCAATTAGAATAATTCTAATCTAATTTAAATAAATAAATTAAACTATTAATTTATTTAAATAAATAATATTTATTATACAATAGGGATAAGTCTTGTGACACCCCCAAATCCGGTACTTCCATTTCCACGGGATTTGGTGTTCACTGTACAAGCATCATCTATCTATCTACCCATAAATAAATTTCAAATCATGCAATAGATAGAATAAATAATAAATCTCTCCCCTTATGGGGTTACATCAACTGAATAATAAATAAATCCCAGGTTGCTCTAACCTTAAAACATCTATGCGGAAAACATAAACAAATAAGTCTTAATAACATCAAGTCTAACTATCATTACATAATCACATAAATAAATAATCTTCATTACTTGCTAAGCTTGCCCTTGCCCTTACTAGTGGAAGGTTCGTCTGCTCTTTCGTTCTTAACTTTAATGTTATTATTACGCAAGAGTGAGCACGATTGCCCACAAGTATAACGATATAACAATGAATAATAACATGTGAGAGAAATAATAACTTCTGATGTAAAAGCTCAACTTTTGAATCAAGAATGAATAACAAGAATTAAAAGAATTTCTGAGGGTCATAAGACCTTGAACTACGTCCTAGGTTGTCAAGTGTTTATACTTGAAACCTTTAACAGTCATAAGACTATGGACTCTTCTTCTCGTACTTAGGGGGATCAGCCCTTAGTACCATACTGTGCACAATATCTTAACGCTAAAGCGTCAATAATCTCTTATACAGGGTTTTTCATCTCAGTTTGACATTCGAGTCTGCACCAAAGGAAGTTTGGTTTGAATAATTCATCAAGGGGTTCTGAAATTTAGAACGCTCATCAACTATGGACTAGTCGAATCAATAAGGGTTCACTAGTCTAACAAGGTTTAACAGTAAATAAATATTTAACTTGAATAATATCATAAAAGGTATATAATAGAATAATTATTGTATAACAACATCATGCTTAAAGAGTAATAAACTTTAATATACAAGATATGCTTGATAAAAAATAATGAGAACTTGATCAATATCGAAAGATGAATTAATCAACTTATATAACAATAACAAGTAGGATTAGAAAACTTGATCAACGAAAGTTTAGGGTAAGAAACTTGCTCAACGTAAATGTAGAGTTGGAAAACTTGCTCAATGTAACAAGATAAGGTTTAGAAACTTGCCTCATGCATAGATTACACTTAAACAAACTCGTTCTTTGAATTAAATCATACATATCAATTACGTTCATAATACTAGTCAATAATAACGTACTAAACATCATAAGTTATTCTTTGTCTAATCTCGATCTCATGACCATACTTAGTCAATTATTACACTTAGTGTAAAATTAAGACTTCACGAAAAATAAACTAATTATGCATTCGATCATTCAATCCACACGTAATTATGTTATGGACATGTTAAGAATTTATTTTAACATCTCATTATAGGTCTAACAAGTCTTTATAATCATTAGACTACGTTACTATCACATTTCTATACTTGTACACTTTTAAAAACTCATTTCTGACCATTCTGCTAAGTGGCGCTGCGGCACCACTTTTGTACTGAGTATTGGCACTACAGCGCCGAGACGCTGCGGCTGAAGACACGGCACTGCGGCGCAGTGGCGCTGCGATGCGAGGTTTCAGTTCTAGAGTTGGCTCCGCGACGCGAAACTCCAGATTTTGATTCTCAGTTCGCAAAGAACAAAAAGTTCAGCGAATTCAACACTTCTTAAACACTAATTTCACCAATTTACACATACCCACATGTTATAATTCATACATAATCAATAGTTAACATCTATGGAGTGATTTTCAACCATTAAAACACATAATCACAGAATTAAAGCATGCAAATTGTACTGTTCTTGATGTTCTTGAAGTTTTGAACATAACATGGATTCTAATGCTACGGATTCATTATAAAGCCAAATCCAACCATTCAAGTTTCTTTTTGTTCATTTTAACATGCATAATCATATACAAGTGGAAATTTTGGGATAATATATGATCAACACATTAAATACCACGTATAAGGCCATATGACCATATAACATACTCTGTAATCGTATATTGTATAATTTCATGAACCTGATGATATGGAATCATGCAATATATATATATATATATATATATAACATACTATATTACTCAAATCATTACATATATTCTTATAAAAACTTTCCAATTTACAGAGATTCACAGAAGACTTAAGCCATATTCATGAAACTTAAAAGATGTAAAATATATAAATTGGGTTGAAGAGATTACCCAATCGTATATTAATATACTAGGAAGTGAATGAATTCCTTCTAAACTCTTCTTCAATCACAATTCTCCGTCAACAGTTCTCAATCTCTCTTTGAAACTCTCTCTGTTTCTATTTTTCTAGTCTTAGGAAAAATGAAGAAGAAGGCGTAATAAAGAAAATCAACTGACGCGTTGTGGTCAGTTACCCAGTCATGGGTAACTTCCCTCAACTCCTATTAAGGCCATGTTTGGCTAGCATAATAGGTTTCAAAACCCATTATTTTAATAAAACCTTATCATATAGTTTAAAAAAATGTCACATCCATTATAAAATAAATCAAATATCTAGTTTAAATAACTTTAAAGAAAATATAATAATTTCTCACATAGTCACATAATTCAAATTCTCATTTAATAATGTCAAATTACTAAATCTCTAATTAATAATTAAATTAATTAAAAAATAACATTAGGCTTATTAAATATTTCTTTTAATACAATAAGCTCACATAATCACATACTTCGAATAATAAAAATTCTCCACATTAATTTAATAAATATAACACATATAATTAAATTAATCTACCATAATTTCATCAATTAATTATTTAATCTAATAATTAATTCATCAAAAAATATTTATTCAATCCACTAAATATTAAAATTAAACTACAAAATCTCGGTTATCACAAGTCTCCCCAACGATCAATGACTTTCCAGATAATATAGATTTCAACATTAATCATAAAAGAACCTTTGCGTAAATAGTTACCGTACAATTCTATCCTTCCACCATACAATGTCCCAATTAAATATAAGACATAAAATTACTGTCAAGTCTTATTTTATTTAATTATATGTATTTCGATCCTTAAATGCATAACACCAAAAAATATAAATTAGGAACTCCTTTCTAATTTCATTCTGCCTTGGCCAAGGACTACTGGGTTGTCAATTATTGAATAACATAGGACATATCTCTTCTTTTACTAGAAGTGGTAGATTTTTTATTGATCATATATTATCTCCATATACAACTTATTATACCCAAGCATAGCCTTTGATATACCCTAAGGGTCTTAAGGAATAAGTCATAGTATAACTCATCATAGACAATATACTATGATGATCTCAAGTCCAAGGATCACTTGTACTACTATCACTACATGAATTCCATATCTCGTGTGGCACTGACTAAAGTGAATGATACCATGGAAGAGTTATCCGCTATGAAGCAGCCTCTAATGATCACCAGGAACATCATCGGGTATGAGCTCACTCAACAGCTTGCTCATAGCATCTACATTCAAAGGACCTGTATAAACGGTCCTGCCTTTGAGCGCCTCAGCCGGGACACCTAGCAAAGATCTGACGGCAGTCGAGGTAATGTTTGCCATACAAGGTACTAACGCCCCTCCAAACTCCATACCTTTGATAAACTGCAAATACATCGGCGTCATCATCACCTCACAGTCTAACAAATGGATAGATTGATTCTGGTAAAACCAATGCTCAAACAATGCCCTGAGATAACCCCAGGGACAACGATGGGGGAGGATGGAAAAGAACGCCTCAAAGCCCCGGCCATGCACAATCGCTCGATAATCAGGATGCAAATCCTGATATGTAGAGTGAGTGCTGAACCAGTTCCCTCTAGGATATGTGAAGCCGAGAACCTACATCAAAAAGAAGATCAACATCAGAACCTTTACTCCTCATCAATAGGAAAGAAGGAAGATCAAAATCCAGCTTGAACCTCGTTTGCATGTAAGTAAACTGAGGGGTGTTGACTTAAATCACCCAAAAGCTTTGGGATTATCATCTGAATGCTTGGGAAATCCCTACGGGGAACATGAGCAGTAGGAGTGGTCCACAATCGGTACATCCTTATCCTCATCCCCAACATCTGGTACATCAACTCGAATGGGACAGATCATCACCTTCGCCAAACGACAAGGCTGACTAACTAAACGGGGTCGAGGAACATCAAAAGCCCTCCTCCACACACCGGAAGTGGTCCTGTGAGAACTACTCGGCTGATTCGGATCCATATACTAGACAAAAGTCTCCAAATCACCTCAGAAAGGGTGTGGTAAATTCTAACCTGAAGCTTTTTCAAATGCATTTTATGACTATATGCATTCATGCATTACTTTAACATACGACTACAGTAGAGTAAAAAATGCATGACTACCCAATGCCTACATTTTAGAAAATTTTTGATAGAGTCTCCACTATAAACAGGACTATCCACATGCACATAGGCATGACTAGGTAGCCATTCAATAGCACACCTACCCACAATCATAAACATCCTACATGCATTAAGATATCAAAGTCATAATCCGTAAGGGTAGCCTAATTACCAGGATTACTTTACTTTTCTACCTTAGCTCATTTGTCCTCAAATAGGATAAGAAATGAAAGGAAAAGGTGCCAATTTGACTGTTTCAAAAGTCAAATTTTTTCACATTATTATGTTCAGCATGGTTAAATACTAACATTTACTATGTTGAATTTTTTTTATCAAGTCATATAAACATGCATATTCATTACTATGTGTTTAAACGCATTTCATTTGATAGCTCATTTTCTAACGGATAAAAACTGGAAAAGAAGACATGCATACGTTACCAGGGCAGTGTAGAACAATTGTACGGTGATAGATTTTACAGAAAGACGCTCGAACTCAATAGATCTGAAGAAGAGCTCTCGGATTGCCTGTGCGGCGCAACTTGAAAAAGACTTGTAAAAGTAACTGTAGCAGCCCCTAATCCGGGTGCTAAATCACCACGGATCTAGTACAATCATTCTATAGCTATTGCGGAAGATATAAACATAAATTGTTTATACAATAAACTTAACACAATATTCCCCAAGGTCGAGTAACCTTAACTTATACACAATTCATTATCCTATTTAACATACAAAGATATTATCATACATTACTGTTATAAATTAAGCTGCACACATAAACTTAAAGCTGGAACTGTATTTAACCTTTCCCTGTATCCGAAGCATTCGTCTTAATCTGTAATGTTTTATCATGATATAACAAGGGTGAGCATAAGTTTGCCCAGCAAGCATCATTTATTTGAGGATATATCATGATTGAAAGAGTTTGAATAATAAGCTGGCTATAATTCTTCAATATAGTTGAGAACTAGCATGAACAAACTTTTGACTGAAAAAATATTAAACATGAACATATATATCTGGACCGAACGGTAATGAAGGTGATCGGCCTTTCATACCTGACTTAGACATGCAATATGTACAGAGTACAATTCTACAATTCTTAGACATGGCAATTAGCAATGATTAGCCATAAGTATATCTGAATGAAACAACTGTAAGTAGAGTTAAGAAAAACTTACCTGTTTCGTTGATTATCATTACACATTTTAATAAGCTTTGTCTGAAGACCTAATATATAAATATTATCGATATACAAATTAAAATAATATCATCACATTATAATACTATTATATATATACATAGAATAACCTAAACACATAACACATAACCCTATCAGTCTATAACACACATAAGACTAGGTATCAAGTCAAACTATTGCAGTCTGAGTTGAACCCGACACAATTTTAACATCCTGACGGTCTAGTCGGACAATTCACGAGTTTAAGTTCAATTAAACTCTGCCTTAACACTTAACAATTATCTTAGATATGACGCCCCCAAAATAGGTATACATCACCCATCTTGAGTTGCCAAATACATGGTACATAAATCAATTACAAACTTAATTATACAACTGTCGAGTAATATACGATAAAACATAGGTGAAAGTTTAAACAAGAATATTGCCTTCTAGACAAAATCCCATCTCAATAGAGTCCTCATTACAATTATTATCACACTATTTCACAGAATAGTGAGGACTACTAAAACAACCATCTGGACTTTCACTCCGTTCCCCGACTCGTCCCAGCTATATTCTCATTTCCTGAAGAGAACAATGAAAGAAAGGGTGAGCTCAACTAGCCCATTAAGAAATATTATGACTAAGATAATGAAGAATAAATTATCCTTAGCCTTCAACAATATAACAACTTATATAATACAATAGACAACAAGTTTTAGATCAACAACTGCAGCGAAATAAGCAATCTATTAGAAGAGTCAAGTAGAGCACAAAATCTACTATCTTCTATGATTTAAAAAAAAGTTTATCATCAACTTTATCGTTGAGACTCAACTAAATAAATAAATTTGAATCATCATTGCACCATGGCCAAGGATATTCATGTAATCATCAATGGTTATGATTATACCGAATAATCCCTGGTCATAATCATACTAACAACTGTCCATCAATGAACTACAGGCCAATGAAGACTTTTACCACATCATTCATTACATTACGGACATGATTATACCGAATAATCCCTGGTCATAATCATACTAAGTCCATCTATGCACGTAAGCCAAAGATGACTTTAATCACTATATAAGCATGAGGATGGTGACAATGATATAATAATTCAATAAAACAAGTTCAAGGATAAATTTAAAAGATTTATAATTTAATTTATCCAGAAATCAATAAAGTCCAAATTGTCAACATGATACTGCTTTGTAGAGTAAAATTAAAGAATAATATTCATGTACAAAAAATAATTTGGACAGAAAAGAAATATATTTTTTGGGTTAATAGTACTCCGTGAATAGTACCCTATGAATAGTACCTCGTGAATAGTACCCAAACATAAAAAGTATCCCAAATACCCGAGTGAATGATACTAGAGTGAATAGTAATTCGGTGAATAGTAACCCATGAATAGTAACTCGTGAATAATACTCCGGCACGAAAAGTACCCTGAATACCTGAGTGAATAGTAATTGGGTGAATAGTAACCCGTGAATAGTAACTCGTAACAGAAAAATACCAAATAAAATGATATTTCATGATGAGTACAAAAGAAATGATATTTCATACGAGTATAATAGAATATACAAAACTGATAATGGATTTTCATCCGCCATGCAGTAATCCAAGTAGACAGATCACTTCCACAATTTAATAAAGAATGAATACGAAGGATCATTCACCATGCATGCGGTAGTCCACACAGACAAGTTATTCCAATAGAATAATAAAGAATGGAATAACAAAGGAATTCACCAAGCATGTGATAGACCGCACAAACAGGTTATTCCAATAGAATAATAAGGAATGGACCTAGATCATCCGTAATCCGCTCAGACAGGATATTCCAACAGAATAATAAAGAATGGACCCAGGTCATGCGTAATCTGCACGGACAGGATATTCCAACAGAATAATAAAGAATGGAATAACAATAGAATTCATCAGGCACGCGATATACCGCACAGACAGGTTATTCCAACAGAATAATAAAGAATGGAATAACAAAAGAATTTCACCATGTATGCGGTACTTCACATAGACAGGTTATTCCAACATAATAATAAAGAATAGAATAACAACCCTTACGAGTATTGAAAGAAAATAACTCTCTTCATGAATACGAAAGAATAATACCCCTTACCTTAGAAGAAAACTGAATACTTGAATAGTGAGGTAGCAGACTTCTCTTCTTCTTTCTCTCTATAATTTCTCTCTATAATAATTGCTCTATAGCTTTAGTGAATTGGTGAGAAATGAAGGAAGAATGAGCTTCTATTTATAGGAAAATATAGTTTCGATAATTGCACATTTTGGGACTCGAAATATTACAATATAATACCTTCCTCTTTTTCTTCCTTTTTAATTTAGTCATGCAAGTATTATCAAACTTGCACCACCTCCCCTAATAGTAAATCATGTGAATTAATAGTTCCAGACATGTGAAAATACGAATTAAAGTATAGTACCTCCATCTATTCCTCCATTTTTAACTTAGTCATGCAAGCATTATCAATCTTGCACCAACTTCCGTAATAGTAAATGAATGTGAATCAATAGTACACACATGTGAATAAATAGTTATAATCATGTGAATCAATAGTAATTAATTGGTTATTTATCCGGTTAATTACCCGATTGGTCAATATAACCTCTAGACATCAATTATTATCAAAATAAATGTCGATTTCCACTAACACTAATAATTCCCACACAATGGAACTATCAATTCCATCTTTAATCAACACGAACTTATTCATCATTAATATTATAATTCACAATATTTAACAACCAGATTGTTCCCAAGAAAGATGGGGCTTTTCGATAAGGATTTCACCTTATTGGCGCACAATTATATTATCTAACCTCTCCTTGACAGAACTTCTAGACATTGTCAATATTGTAAATAATAATATGAATAACTTTGTCGTCTCAATTATTGATTTAATAATATAACATATTATACATATGTTACTGTGACAATAATTGAATCAATAATATGGGAGTTACGATGCAGCAATTACTGTAGCAATAATTGAGTATAACTTAGTGACTTCTTACGTAAGCATCAATAATCAACAGTTCAACAGTTACTATGCAACCACGCGTATTTCTGTACTTTTACTACCGAGTAGTTCAACAGTTTTAACAGTAACAGTTTTGCCGTTATTTTTATAAAATGATAATTATGTCTTTTTCTAAATACGACAATACTTCCGTTGTGGGGTCTACCAATGATTGTGCCGTCGTACGGATATTCCCCGACAAAAAGAATATTCCCCGACCAAACGAATATTTTATAACAACTTGCATACTTTGTAAAATTTATAAATACTACCCACAACTATAAAATTATATCAAATCCACACCATAATATTAAAAAAAATATTTCGAGAAATTTAAATCTTTATTCATAAAATTTGGGGTCTCACATATATAATCATATTGTTAATCAAAATAATTTTCTAAGTCTAATAATAATTTTCAAATAATTATTATCATTTAAAAAGATTTTCTAATCATTAATATCGTATTTATCTAATTTAAATACCTCAATATTCTAATATCATTAATATTTATTTAATATTAAATACTAATGAAATACATGTCATAATATTATATCATATTTATATTATTTCAAAGTATTTTTAATACTTTATTATTTCCTTTAAATGTTTTTAAAGTAATTAAAAACATTATTCAATAACTATTATTAATATAAATACCACATTATTATCCTTATCATTACTATTTATTTAATATCAAATATTAGTGAAAATCATAACATAATATTATAATATATTTATATTATATCAAAGTATTTTTAATACCTTAAAATCATATTTATAAACACTTAAATCTATTATCCGATAATTACTTTTAATATTAAAATATTAATATTTTCATGATCAAATATCAAAAGTTATACTTTATAACTTAAAATATTTTTATAACACTTAAGTCATTTTTATATGATTTTTAAAGCATTAATTCTAATTTTACATAATTTATTTAATATATTTATTAAATAAATTAATTATCATTAATATAAATTTATTAATGAAATTCATCACCAAATATCAAAAGTTATTAAAAATAACTTAAAATATTTTCTAACACCATAAAATAATTTTTCATGATTTTTTAAGTATTAAAATCATTTTAAATAATTTATTTAATATTATAATTAAATAAATTAAATAAAATTTATATTCCAAAAATATTAAATATTTATGAAATATACTCAAAATAATTAAAAATTAATTTTCAGGCTTTAAAATAATTTTTCATAATTTATTATGTATTTTTAATAATTAAAAACTATTATTTTCTATTTATTTAATAAAGTAATCCATTTTCTAATTAAACTGTCGCTAAAGGGCCCTATAGTGACAGAACCGTCGCAATAGGTTTTCTTGAGTGTTCTTGAGCATTTTCCAGAATTCTTGTCAGTGACTAAGGTAGCTAGTTTGACCTCAATTTAATCTATGTTCCACATGATTCCTAGGCTTGAATTTGCTTTAATGTTGTAGTATACATGTAATATTACAACATTCAATCGATTACATGACCAAACTATAACTAAACTGAGAGATTAAAGCTCTTAAAATACTTGTCAGAAGCTGTTCTTCATTTCTTGGTTTTCCAGTAATGAAGAACAGTCCGAGTTGTCTACTTATGATCTTAATAACTTGCATCCTGAGCCTGCTTTGTACGATATAAAGGTTCAATCATGAAGTAGAGATGTCATGGTACATGTATGCAACATTAAATCAGTTTATCATCAACACATTAAAGAGATCTAGGGCAGTCAAACTCTGACAGAAAACATGTTCTTGAACAAATCTGGGTATTCCAGATTATTCATCCGACTAGTGGTCAACGATGGTTTGACCTTGCATAACTTCGATCCTGCTATGAATCTAAGTATTTTAAAAGCATGAATCGATAGTCAATATGTCAGTCTACAGTTCTATTATAACAACATGGCCTAAACATCACAGATAAGTAAGATCAGAGGCCTCAAATATCTTGTTAGATCATTTCTAGAAAATCTGGGTTTTCCAATTCTAAGTTTCGTGCTCGGTGAATGGACTTTGACCGATCATATTTTGCAATCTAAACATGATCTGAGGTTGATTCAAGTCTCAGATCAAAGCCCTAAAATCAAAGAACAAATCTATAACATAACATACACCAAACATCAAACACACACAGATCTAAGGCCTCTGACATATGACTGTCAGGCCATTTTTCAAACTTTTCCCAGATTTCTAAAAACTCCAATTTCGAGCATCTAAGTGATATGGATCTAAGTTTTAGAAATCCAAATCATCAAATGACACCCTCTAACATAACTTTAACCAACAAATTACAAAATTAAACATTGAATCATATGATTTAGAAATTTTAGTGCTTTATACCTGTAAAACTTTGATCTTTGATCCCTGATCCTTGAATCTGTTCTTGTTAAGCTAAGAGATAATTTTGTCTTAACTTCTCACAACTTTTCACTCTCATACCAGAATTTCTACAGATAGAATGGTCTTGGTTATTTTGACAAGTAAAGTGAATAATTTTACTTACTTTTCTCTTTTTATTTTGGATTCAATGAACCAAGTTGATAGATATATATGCTGATTTGTGAGATATAAGTCACATGCAAGGCTTATGGTTGGTCACCAAACCAAACTAGGACATAACTTATAAGTTAGGTAATAAAGAATGAAAAACGGCAAAATTGTCATTTGCTTTATAATTTTAATTCTAAAGTTATCATTTGATCCAACCCTTAGGGTTAAAATATAAGGTTTACAAAAATTACATTTAGGATTTCTAAATTAGGTTTTAAAAATGGAAAAATTAAGATTTTTCAAATTATAATTAGGATTCTCTAATTATACTTAAATTTTCTAATCATAATTAAAGTTTGTTAATTAGGATTAATATTTCCTAATTAAAATTGCTAATTTAGCAATTAAATCCACAATTATATGTTAGGGTTTCTGACAGAACAATAAGGGTTTAAAAAAATTTAAAATTAGGGTTTGCTAATTAATTAAGCTTTACCCTAATTAATATTATAATTAATAGCACTTGAGCATTATAATTATTCTTTAAGTTCCCAGATTAGGGTTTTCAATTTTCGATTCGAATTCCCGGAACTGAAATTAGGGTTTCAGAACCGATTTATAGAGTTTCTTATCCATTGCTAGGGTTTTCTAACTGAACTTTACCGTTCTTAATATATGATTAGGGTTTGACACTGATAAAATTTATCTGGTCAAACCTTGACCCTTAACCACATTTTGAACACATAAATGACCATATACACAGAACATATTCACTTATACACTTAATCCTGAATAATTCACCTAAATCCTTCACAGAATTTTGAAATCCTCAAAATTTCTTCCCAAAAATATCAAACGGTTACACTTATTGTGACAACCCGAAAATTTGGGCAATTTATTAAAATCTTAAATGATTGATTTAACGTCAAATAATAGACCTAGATAGAAAACAAGTGTATGTGTTTGATGTTATTGGGATTGAATTTTGAGGATTTCAAAATTCTATGAACGAAATAGGTGAATTATTCAGGATTAAGTGCTTATGTGAATATGTTTTATGTTTATGGTTAATTATGTGTTCAGAATGTGGTTAAGGGTCATGGGTTGATCAGATAATTTATATCTGTAACAAACCCTAAGTTTATTTTAAGAACGACAACGTTCAGTTAGAAAACTCTAACGTCTGATAAGAAACCCTAAAAATCGGTTCTAGAAACCCTACTTTCAGTTCTGAAAATTCGAAACCTTAATTCGGTGCATGAAACCCTAAATTGGGAACTTAATGGCATAAGTGTAAATAATTAAAAGATTAATTAGGGTTAATCTTAACAATTGATTACAAAACCCTAATTTTAAATTTGAAACCCTAATGCCCGATCTGAAAACCCTAGTTTCAGATTCGGTTAAAGTTAAGCCCTAATCTGGGATTATAACGGAGAATTTTAATGCTTTAGTGCTATTAATTATAAGTCTAATTAGGGTAAATGTTAATTAATTAACAAACCCTAATTTCCAATTTTTGGAACCCTAATTGTTCCGTCAAAAACCCTAATGCTAAATTGTGGAATTAATTGCTAAAATTAGCAATGTTAATTAGGAAACCCTAATCCTAATTATTTTAAATTATGAGTAATTAGAAAACACTAATCTAATTACGAGAATTAATTTTCTAAAATTAGAAAATTTATTTTTCTATTAGAAACCCTAATTATTGGATTATAAATCCTAATCCGTGATGTTGGCCCTAATTGCGTAATTAGCGATTGTAATTATGAAATGCTAATCCTAATTAGCAAGAATGAAAGTATGAATAAGGAATTTTAATATAATTAGTAAATCCTAATTATAATTTTGAAATGTTAATATTCTAATTTTTATAACCGAAATTTGGAAAATGTTAGAAACTAAGTTACTAAATTTTTAGGGTCAAACCCTAAACTCTCAATGATCCAAACCCTAACCCTAAGGGTGTGCAACTCATGCAAAATCTAGAAAAAAAAATGGAAAGGACATAAATGCCCTTTTTAGTATTAGTTTAGGTTTCTTGCAATCTTCGCAAGATCTTGGGTTGTTGAGCAACCCTAGCTATAACCTAGCATTAGCCTTTGACAAAAAATCCAGCAATCCAGCAAAAATCAGCCACATGTATTGAATTGGTAAATTAAATAGATTTAGAGAGAGAAAAAAAAAAGACACTTGACAATTCATTTTATCCAAGACCCTCTCTCTCTAAAATTTCGGGAATCTGTGTGAGAAAGTGTAAGAAATAAAAACCAGAATCAAGTTTTAGCAAGCCAGAAACAGATCAAGGGATCAGAAATCAAAATCAAAGCTAGAAAGGTATAAAACCCTAAATTTCGAAATCTATGATTTTTATGTTAAATGTTGTTATTTGTTGGTTAAATATGTGTAATAGGGTGTCAATTAGAGATCTGGGTTGATGGATCATGGATCCATAACATCTAGATGCTCGAATTTAGCAATTTATGAAATCTGGAAAAGTGGAAAAATATGGCCTGACAGTCAAATGTCAGGGTCCATAGATCTGTGTGTGTTAATGATATCTTGTGTTTGATGTTATAGATTTGTAGTATGTCATTTTGTCTATGATCTGGAACTTAAAACAGAGCTAGATCATGTTTATATTTCAAGATATAAGCAGTCAAACTGCGTTGACCAGCCACAAAATTTGATTTCTGGGTTACCCAGAAACCCAGAAGTCACTGACAACGTTTTTGCAGGTCACGAATCTTTCTGTTGTTTGTTAGTTTGGTCATGTTATTGCTTTAAAGTTGTAGTTTGTCATGAGATCTACATTATAAAAGCTTTAGATCACTCAGATCTGTAACAGGATCATGGTAATTATCGGTCAAAGTAGCTTTGACCATCTGTCCGGATGAATTTCTGGAAAACCCAGAATTCACCAAGAACAGGTTTTGTCAGGTAGTTTGACCGGCCAGATATGGTTTATGTTATGTTGTTAGATGTATCTAGTGAAATGATATTGTACCCTGACACTAATACTACAATTATGAACTTTTATAATACACCAAACGAGCCCAGAATACTAAGATCAAAAGCTTGAAAGGAGGGACCTTGACTGTTCTTCATTTTCTGGGTAACCCAGAAAATGAAGAACACGTCTGTCAGACTTTTTGGCTGCCCTGATCTTGATGTTCAGTTGTAGGATTTCCATGAAACTTGTTATGTAGTTGTAGTATTACATAAATACTACAACATGAAATCAATCACAGGCCCAGAAATCGATTAGAACACTGTCTAAATCGCGGTCAAACAAGCCCTCTCGCACACTGAGTTGTCAGAGTTCTTGAGCCAAGAACACCTAAGGCGACAGACAAGTGTCGCTATAGGCCTTTAGCGACGGTTTATTTATTATTTTTCCGAAAATTGATTTAAAATTAGAAAAAAAATGGTTTTTAATTATTAAAAATACAAAATAAATTATGAAAAATTATTTTAAAGTCTGAAAAATAGTTTTTAACTATTTTGAGTATATTTCAAAAATATTTGGTATTTTTGGAATGTAAATGTTATTTATTTATTTAATTATAATATTAAATAAATTATTTAAAAATAGTTTTTAGTTCATAAAAAAATCATGAAAAATAATATTATGGTATAAGAAAATATTTTAAGTTATTTTTGATGACTTTTAATATTTTGGGATGAATTTCATTAATTAATCAATATTAATGATAATTAGTTTATTTAATGGATATATTAAATAAATTAAGGAAAAATGGAATTAATGCTTTATAAATCATATAAAAATGATTTAAGTATTAGAAAAATATTTTAAGTTATAAAATATAACTTTTGATATTTTGGCATGGAAATATTAATATTTTAATATTAATAGCAATTATCGGATAATGGAATTAAGTGTTTAAAAATCATATAATTATGATTTTAAAGTATTAAAAATACTTTGTGACATTATAATTATATTATAATATTATGTAATGATTTTCATTAATATTTTATATTAATTAAATATTAGTGATTAAGGAATTATGTGGTATTTAATTTATTTAAATACGGTTTTAAGGATTTAAAAATGTTGATAAATGGTAATAATTATCCAAAAATTATTACGAACCTAGGAAAAATATTTTGTCTAATAAGAAATTATCTGTGTTAATGGTCAAGTGGTTAGACAGAGTTTAATTGAACTTAAACTCGATAAAAGTCCGACTAGACCGTCGGGATGATAGAATTGTGTCGGTTTCAACTCAGACTGCAATAGTTTGACTTGATGCTAAGTCTTAAGTGCGGTATAGACTAATAGGCTTATGTGGTAATATGTTTAGGTTATTCTGTGTGTATAAATATAACAGTATATTACTGTGATGATATTATTCTAATATTGGAGATCTATATTATTAATATTAGGTCTTCGGATAAAGCGTTATTAAATTACGTGCGGTAATCAACGGTTCAGGCAAGTTTTCTTATACTTAACTCTAATAAGAGTGTTTTATTCAAGCTGATGGTTAATCGTTGTTGATTGCCATGAAAATTGTACTCTGTACATCTTGCATGTATAAGTCAGGTATGAAAGGCTGATCACCTTCATTACCAATTGGTTCAGAAATGTTTGTTCATGTAAAATACTTGTTCAGTCAAAATTTTGTTCCTGCTAGTTCACAATCATATTGTTGAATTATAGCCAACCAATTATTCATACTCTTCAATCATGATATATTGTTATGTTATTGTATATAAACTTGCTGGGCGACTTTTATGCTCACCCTTGCTATATCATGATAAAACATTGCAGATAAATCGAATGCGTCTGGATACAGGAAACGATTAAAGTCAAGCTTAGCTTGGGATATAAAGTGCAGCTAGTTGTAATAGCGTATTGTAATAAATATTGTTGTGTAATAGATATTTTAAGAAATGTGTATTAAGTTAAGGTTACTCGACCTTGGGGAATAGTGTGTAATGTAATGTATAAACAATTTATGTTTATATCTTCCGCAAATAGTGATAGAAATAGTATACCGAGTCCGCGGCGATTCGGGGCCCGGATTCGGGGCTACTACAGTTGGTATCAGAGCTGTTGGTTATGAAGCTTAGGTAGGAATACCTGAGACCAATAACCGCAGTGATTAGGATAAGACTAACTCTCATTATTAATAAGAGGAGTCTTATTATTATTATTACGATTATTATTATTTAATTCCTAAAGGAGTTTGGGAATTAATTAATAAAAGTACTCTCAAATATCCTAATAGGATTAGGAGGCAAATTAATTAAAAAAGTTTAATTAATTATCCCTAATGTTTAGGGAGCTTAATTAATTAAAAGGTTAATTAATTATTCCTAATAAGATTAGGAGCCTAATTAATTAAAAGAGTTTAATTAATTAAAATAAAACCCAATTTCTTAATTGTTAAGGATGGGTTGCCCACATCTATAAATAAGAGGAGTCTTATTATAGTTGGGAGAGAGGTTGACGAATTATTAGAATACGTAATTCCAATAGTTGGGAGAGTACGCCTTTTTCTATAGAGATAGAAAAACTAGGGTTTAGCCAACCACCCATCTTCTTGAATTCTTCTTCTTCCTTGGTGGATCACCTCTAGAGGCCAAACACTTGGGTGGCTAACGTTGATCAAAGGAAGGAACCAAACCCGATGGATTCAAGTTGAACGCGAAAAGGATTGGAGGTGAACTTGTACCTGAGGAAGCTCGGATCTTCAAGGGTATGATTCTTGTCCTTCATGTTTTCGTTTAATTAATAATTGTGTATAAAGGATGATCCGGGTATATGGTTTGTAAAATTTTAAAACTCTGATTTTTCCACGTTTCCGCTAATTTTTGCAATTTGATTGCGTTCATGAATATTACAAACCTAACAGTGGCATCAGAGCCAAACCTTTATGCGAATTATTAATTATTTTAATTTAATATGTATATTGATATGTGTTTAGAACAATTTAATTGGGCATAATTTTATTGTATAAAATTTATATATAAAAAAAATGTAAAATCTTTTTTTTAAAAGGGGCTTTGCGAATTACGGAACACGAATATTATAAATCAGTTAATACCACGTGAATCATATAATCATGTTTCTGTATGTTAATTGTTAACAGTGAATTGGTTTGATTACTCAAAAGCATGATACATGATTTGGGTGATCATCACGTGAATCATTGCATGTATTACGTTATATGTAAATTATATATCATTGCATGATTTTGGTGAATCTGATTCACGTGGCCTGTTTTTAGGTTTATATATATATATATATATATATATATATATATATATATATATATATATATACAATTTGTGATTCGCGAAGCAGCTTGTTTTCTGTCTAGTTAACAAAGATATCTTGTAGCAATCATGTGACTATGTTATATATATAATATACTATATATATTACCGTAATATATATATTATTTATATATATAATGTATATATATATTAATGATTTTAATATTAAAATAAAAAAAATTATTTTAATTTTAAAATAAAAAGTTTATTTTAATTTTAAAATAAAAGTTTTATTTTAATTTTAAAATTAAATTTCATGCTAACCAATTAGAGTTGGAATTTGATTCCATGCTAACTAATTGGAGTTGAAATTGGATTTCATGTTTCCTTAAATAAAGGAGTTTATTTAGATATGAAATAGGATTTCATATTATTCAAAATAAAGGAGTTTATTTGTGAATAGGAAAAGAATCCATGTTTCCTTAAGTAAAGGAGTTTATTTAAATATGAAATAGGATTTCATATTATTCAAAATAAAGGAGTTTATTTGTGAATAGGAAAGAAAATTCGTATTTCCTTAAATAAAGGAGTTTTAATTTTTTTTACATGGAATTGGATTCCATAATTAATTAAAATAAAGGATTTTATTTTGATTAATGATTTTGATTAAAATAAAATAGTTTATTTTATTCAAAATTGGATAAATTAAAATAAAATAGTTTTATTTTGATTTAAATTTGGATTAAAATAAAGGAGTTTATTTTGATTCAAAATTAGATTTTATACTAACTAAATTTGCCCATTAAATGATATCAATATATATATTAAATGTTTATTATTCATGAGATGAATGTTATTTATTGATGCATATGGTGATGTATATGATAATAAATGAGATTGATTATGGACTATTGACCAATGTGATTGGATTTTATTTTAGTTGGATGCATGAATGTATGAGTTTTATTAAATGGGGTCTGCGTACCTCGTCTTCTCTAATTTTTTTTCTTAATGTAAATTCTATCTTCCTCCTATGTACTTCCCCTTGACTGCTGATCAAGGTTTCTATTTATTTTAAATAGTTTTGTAATAGGAATAGTTAGAATTAATTTTGAAGAATTAGAGATCAAGGAACAAGGAGCGCGTGAAGACCCGTTTGTAATGGAGCCCGGGTTTAAATATAATAGTTATATTTAAATATTAATTCTTTCACCCCTAGGGTTTGACCTTTTGGTTCACTTGGTGGCTCTAGTGAACCAAACTAGAATAAAGTCCATAATCAATCCGGGTAGAATATAGTATTCTATATGTGCATGCTTATGATATATATATATATATATATATATATATATATATATATATATATATATATATATATATTATATATTATGCAAACATGCTTCGCATGTTAATTAATATGACGCGTATTTTATATATATATGTGCATGCGCGCTAAACAAGATGAGACATATTAATAACAAACCCCTCAAATATTTTATATTAAGTTGTAACGTTCAAAGATATTTGGAATATCGAACGTCGCCTTCTAGCATGATAGAAACAATAGAGTATTGAATATTTAATATGAGTTTGTTGTGCACACACAAGGCGAGTATTAAATATTTAAGATGTTGTTTTTATTACATATGATGTTTATAAGGAATTGAACATTACTGCTTTGTTGTGCACACACAAGGGCTGTAGTTTTCTCTTCATTTATATAGAAATGTTGGGTCTGACTTAACTTAAATCATTTTAGTTCGGATGTGCACACACTTGACCATTATGATTTAAGAGGCAAAATACAAGGAGTTACATAGTTGATGTAATTGACAAAAGTTGTCTACCTATTTATTTATATATAGTTTGTTGTGCACACAAAAGGCTATATACATTTGAAATGGGATCCTTATTCTCACTAGCATATCTTTAATTAGATTTTGCCGAACTATATAAGTGAGGGTAATATAGTTTGAAGAAAATAGTGGGAGATACCAATTTAAAACAAGACCTAAATTATTTTGGTAATTAATAAAAGAATATATGTTAAAATGTTGTTAATTACAAATTCATTTATAGAATTTTACAATGTCTAAATTACTATCACTGCAAAATATATTAGATGTTATTTAACCGGACTGTATTAAACGGATTGGTTAAGGAATTGAGAATAGTTCTCACTGCTGAAAAGCTATCTTATGTCCTTAATACGCCTATCCCTGCAAAGGTTACAGACAATGCCTCTGAGGAAGAGATTGCTACTTTTAGAAAGTGGCAAGATGATGCACAGTTGGCTCAATGCATCATGCTCGTATCCATGAGTAACGAGCTTCAGCGTCAGCATGAAACTATGGATACTCTTAATATATTCCTGCACATCAAGTAGTTGATGGTGAGGAAAGTAGGACTCTAGATATCAGATATCTAAGAAGCTCTTCCGATCTAGAATGACCAAAGACACTACAGTACAGACACATGTCCTAATGATAATCAATTTGATTGATCAATTAGGACAATAGATTTTGTCATGGATGGAGAGTTGAGCCAAGATTTGATCTTGCACTCACTTCTCGACTCCTTTCACAATTGTTGTGAATTTTTCATATGAACGAGCTAGATATCAGCCTCGCTGATTTGCTTAACATGTTGAAAAATGTTGAGAGTCACTTTCCAACCAAGAACGACTATGTCTTACTGGTAGGGGCCAAAGGATCTTCTGAAAAGAAGAATGATTCAAAGAAGGTAAACAGAAAGGCGTAAATAAAGGATAATAAGAACAAAACTGATATGGATAGCAAAGGAGTTTGCTTCCACTGCAATAAGCCTGGACATTGGAAAGAAACTGCGAGAAGCATCTTGCAGAGGCTAACCAAAGAAGCTTAGTGAAGTTTCGGTTATAAATACAAATTTGTTCATTATTAAAAATAAATTTTTCTTTAAGGAAAGCTTCTACTTGGGTATTGGATACCGACTTTGGTTATCATAAATATAGATTTATGAAGGGACCAAGTAGAAGTAGAAAGCTAAACAAAGGATAAGTAATCCTATGTCTGGTAAATGAAGCAAAGGTTGCTGCATTAGCCATAGGAACTTATAGTTTAGCAATCCCTACGGAAAAATCTATTAAGTCAATAAGTTGTTATTGTATCTCAGTTCGTGTTAGAAACATTATTTCCATTTTATTGTTGGACAATGAAATCTTTGGTATTATAATTAGGAACAATTGTTGTTCTATTTATAATAATAATGTTTTGTATAGAACTGAAATATTACTTAATGGATTTTGTATACTTGACTTACGTGAAAAATATATTTTGCAAATTGAACAAACTAGTATAAGAAAAGGAGATGATCATTCAAAGAGTTGAATGTATGTATTTGTTGAAATACAAGTGTGAATTATTTGAAAGGTTCAAAGAATTCAGAAATGAAACAAATTGACAAAGTATTAAGATTCTTTGATTAGATCAAGGAATAAATACTTGTGCAATAAGTTTCTAGATCATCTCAAATGGTTTTCTCATAATGGACACATCCTGATACGCAATAATTGATTGATGTATCTGAATGGAAAAATCGTACCTTGTTGGACATGGTGCGGTCCATAATGATTTTACCGATATTCCAATATCCTTCTAGGATCATGTCCTAGAAATGGCTACATATCTACGAAAAGGTAACCTCAAAATCCGGCCCCAAGGCTCCATAAAAGTTATGGACAGGGAGGATTCCTAATCTTAAGTATGTTAAGATAAGGGGTTGTCCAACTTATGTGAAAAAGGTTTCAAAGGATAAGCTTGGGACAAAATTTGACATGTACAGATTTGTGGGACATCCTAAAGTAAGTTTAGGGTATATGTTCTATAATCTTACTTAGCAAAAGGTGTTTAATGTGAAACACGCTTCCTTCTGAGATAAAAGTGTTTATCATTGAAAGGGCTAGTGGGAGGATAATACATCTTGAAAAGTTCAAGAACCACAAAACACTACAAGTCAAATAAGAGGAACCTATAGATAGACCTATTGTACCACAACCGAATCGTAAATCTGGAATAGTACCGAAGATACCTAGGAGGTATGGATTCATCATGGATGATGATGATGAGGTACGTATCATAGAAGATGATGATCCAGTTATATACGATGAGGTAAGAGTTGTAGACACTCAGAGAAATGGATTGAAGCAAGTTTCTCAAATAATGGAACATTCGTTTTTGATGAAATAAATCAAAAGAGTTTGATTTTATCAAAAACAAGAATGAACCTAGTGTGTACAAAAGGGTCAGTGGGAGCGTCGTCACATTCCTAATATTATATATTGATATACTACGGATAAATAATGACATACCAATGCTATAATCAGTTAAGATAAAGTTGTCTAAACATTCCTCCATGAATGATTTGGGAAGAGTATCTTAATTGGGGATGCAAATCTATATAGATAGATTTAAAATGATGCTCGGCTTAACCCAAGGAACGTATATTCATTTGATGCTAAAGTCGTTTAGCATGGCAAACTCCATGGGATGTCTCATGTTGATGAGCCATGGAGTGTATCTCTCTTAATATTCCCCATAGACTCCTAAAAGAGAGATCGCATGAGTGACAATCATGTATGCAATGATATATACGAGACCTGATGTTGATCAGTCATATTCTGGAGAAGTTCACTGTGAGACAGTGAAAACATCTTAAAGTACTTAACCAGCACTAAGGATGTGATTAAAATTTATGGTGAATCTGAATTAAAACTAGAGGTCTTAATAGACTAAAGTTTTTCAGACAGACCAAGACGACAGAAAATCCACTTTAAGGTAAAGGGTTACCTTGAATGGTGGTGCAGTGAATTGGAAAGGTTCCAAACAGCAAAGCGTTGTTGATTTAGTGATAAAGACAAATTATATAGCTGTAAATGAAGCTACAAGTTGATTGTTTGGATGATAAGTTCATTATAGAACTAGGAATAGTTCCTAAGTCTCATCTTGGATCTAAACATGTGTTGTGGCACTTTTATTTGATTATAGGAATCATTGAAAGATGGAAAATCACTATAGAGATAGTGGACTCTCAAGAACAACATTACATATCCATTAACTAAAGCTTATCCAACAGCAGGATAATCGTCACTTAGAGAAGAAGAGTATGAGATACCATGACGATTGGCTTTAGTGCAAGTGGGAGATTGAAAGTAATATGCACACAAGCCAATCATGTTTGATGATAAAGCATATACTTTGTAAACAATCTTATTCATTTATTAATAAAAAATATTAATTTATTAAAGGCTTTTAATTATCTACATGATGCTGTTTTATAATATGTGATAAACCCATAGTTTTAAGCAATGCTTTTAGAATAATGATGATGATCATTATAATGAGATCTAAATTCTTAGAAAGCTTAAAACTAAAATAGTTCCCAATCGTTGGATTACTAAATTTGGGATTAGTGAATCCGGATAGATTGGTACATACGTTGTTTGCTCATTGGATGAGGATGATTGATCTCATGATCATTTGTGTGGAGACACTAAAGAAAGTATGTAGGTGCTTATTAGAGAATAAGTTCACTGAACGTGACTCGCTAAGGAATACCTAATGGATTTTTACTTGCATGTCAATAGGAATTCCTGTAGTGATAGTAGTACAAGTGATCCTTGGACTTGAGATCATCATAGTATCTTGTGTATGATGAGTTATACTTTGACTTATTCCTTAAGACCCTTAGGGTATATCAAAGGGTATGCTTGGGTATAATAAGTTGTACATGGAGATAATGTACGATCAATAAAGAATCTACCACTTCTAGTAAAAGAAGAGAAATGTCCTATTTGATTCGATAAATGACAACCCAGTAGTCCTTGGCCAAGGCAGAATGAAATTAGAAAGGAGTTTCTAATTTGCATTATTTGGAGTTGTGCATTTAGAGTCGAAATACATATAATTAAATAAAATAAGACTTGACAAAAATTCCATGTCTTATATTTAATTGGGACATTGTATGGTGGAAGGATTGAATTGTACGGTAACTATTTACTCAAAGGTTCTTTTATGATTAATGTTTAAATCTATATTATCTGGAAAGTCGTTGATCGCTAGGGAGGCTTATCCCTATTGTAGAATAAATATTATTTATTTAAATAAATTATTAGTTTAATTTATTTATTTAAATAAGATTAGAATTGTTCTAATTGATTTATTCACAACCGATTTAATATGGAGAACCTAAAGGGTCACACCATAAAAGGAAGAATAATTATTTAAGAAGTTAATGGCATAATCGTAATAATAAGTTAAGTATATTTAATTTAATCTATGGTGATAGAATAAATTAAATAGCTTAATATTTTGGAAATATTAAATATAAATTAATAAGAGGAGTCTTATTATTATTATTACGATTATTATTATTTAATTCCTAAAGGAGTTTGGGAATTAATTAATAAAAGTACTCTCAAATATCCTAATAGGATTAGGAGGCAAATTAATTAAAAAAGTTTAATTAATTATCCCTAATGTTTAGGGAGCTTAATTAATTAAAAGGTTAATTAATTATTCCTAATAAGATTAGGAGCCTAATTAATTAAAAGAGTTTAATTAATTAAAATAAAACCCAATTTCTTAATTGTTAAGGATGGGTTGCCCACATCTATAAATAAGAGGAGTCTTATTATAGTTGGGAGAGAGGTTGACGTATTATTAGAATACGTAATTCCAATAGTTGGGAGAGTACGCCTTTTTCTATAGAGATAGAAAAACTAGGGTTTAGCCAACCACCCATCTTCTTGAATTCTTCTTCTTCCTTGGTGGATCACCTCTAGAGGCCAAACACTTGGGTGGCTAACGTTGATCAAAGGAAGGAACCAAACCCGGTGGATTCAAGTTGAACGCGAAAAGGATTGGAGGTGAACTTGTACCTGAGGAAGCTCGGATCTTCAAGGGTATGATTCTTGTCCTTCATGTTTTCGTTTAATTAATAATTGTGCATAAAGGATGATCCGGGTATATGGTTTGTAAAATTTTAAAACTCTGATTTTTACACGTTTCCGCTAATTTTTGCAATTTGATTGCGTTCATGAATATTACAAACCTAACAATAGTGGTGAACAGTAGTGGTGAACAGAAGTGCAGGGATAGAAGATCGTAAAACAAAACGATCATAGTGCATGGAATTGAATCGTAATATATACGATAAGATCACCCTGTGATCTGATTAAGGTTATGATATGGGAAATGAATCAATCTTATGATTGAAAAGTTTACAGCAAGATGCTGTGTGAAAGTTGTACTATGAAATGGTACTATGAAAACTCATAAAAGAGTTGTGGATTATGAATACGAATTGAATTCGTATTAAAAAAAAGGGGTTAAGGTTAGGTGGGGATTTCAATGAGGACTCGTGCCAGCAACAGAGTTGTATGATTCCTTGTATGGGAGGGGAATTGTACTTGGTGTAAAAACTACTTGGTTGGTGGCATTGGTAATAGTTGAAATGTTGTGTCACGCTAGTTGTTATATACAGATAAATAGGTCATAAGTAGAGAATATAGGATTAAGTACGAGTTCTTAGAACTCATACTTCTGTGACATTCTTGACTCATAATTATATGAAATGTTTATGAGCCCTTAGCGAACGGACGCCAAAGGTCAGACTAGGGTCAGTTTGTAAACCATATAATTGTGGTCAGGTTATGAACTCATAAGTGTGGTTTTATGAATTGGGTATAGTTATGTGTGAATGGAGTGTTAAGGATTATAAGAACAGATAGATTATTAAGCAAATGATCATTAGTGGAGACTTAGGTTTTCTCTAAACTCCCAGCTATACTAAACTTCGAAATTTTTGACATCAAGCTAAATACGCACTATGTGCCTTTAAAAAAAAATGTTGACTCGTAATCATTTTTGAAGCGGTTTAAAGTACAGTCAATGCTACTTATTTCGGCTAGACGCAAATGATTTGAAATATCAAAAATTATTTTCAATTATCACTCATGTACCATGTAACCTGGTGCAGAGATGATAAAAATGTGATGGAGTTGTAAATACATGAATACTTAGTGTGAACTTGACCTAAAGTCGCTGTTCCACTATTGTAAGATGTGTTATGACAAAGTCATACAATGACGGCATCCTCAAACGGACTGTTAATACAGTACGGCATCATGACGTCATTCTCGAAAATGTTTTCAAAAATTTTAATTAGCCAACGGGGTTTGGCTACACCTAAATAATTCGATTGAATTGAATTATTGATATGAGTCTATGCTATTTGATTCAGCAAGACTAAAGTTATAAAAACTCCAAGTGTTCATTGAAAAAATTTCCCGAACCAAATTGTTTTGGTGCGGAATCCAATAAGACTGAGGTAAAAGTTTATGCGCCCAAGGCGGAAAAGAGGAACAAATTGTTCCGACCAACAGTACCTGATCAGTACAGGGCATATCGGGCTGATCACCCTTTGTGTCCGTAAGTAATGACGGTTTGCGGATGAATTTCCATAAAACCTTTGCGAAATGGCAGACAAATAGTCTAAATGACTCCTCAGCACAATTTTAAAACTTTTACTCTGGTGAAAGGTGTATTGGGTGGCATGTAATAATGTGTGTGAATGGTATATGTGTGAATGGTGTAAGGTGCACGGTGTAAGGTGTAAGGTGAATTTCGGGGACGAAATTCTTATAAGGAAGGGTGAATGTGACAACCCAAAAATTTGGGCAATTTATTAAAATCTTAAATGATTGATTTAAGGTCAAATAATAGACCTAGATAGAAAATAAGTGTATGTGTTTGATGTTATTGGGATTGAATTTTGAGGATTTCAAAATTCTGTGAACGAAATAAATGAATTATTCAGGATTAAGTGCTTATGTGAATATGTTTTGTGTTTATGGTTAATGATGTGTTCAGAATGTGGTTAAGGGTCATGGGTTGTTCAGATAATTTATATCTGTAACAAACCCTAAGTTTATTTTAAGAACGACAACGTTCAGTTAGAAAACTCTAACGTCTGATAAGAAACCCTAAAAATCGGTTCTAGAAACCCTACTTTCAGTTCTGAAAATCCGAAACCCTAATTCGGTGCATGAAACCCTAAATTGGGAACTTAATGGCATAAGTGTAAATAATTAAAAGATTAATTAGGGTTAATCTTAACAATTGATTACAAAACCCTAATTCCAAATTTGAAACCCTAATGCCCGATCTGAAAACCCTAGTTTCAGATTCGGTTAAAGTTAAGCCCTAATCTGGGATTATAACGGAGAATTTTAATGCTTTAGTGCTATTAATTATAAGTCTAATTAGGGTAAATGTTAATTAATTAACAAACCCTAATTTCCAATTTTTGGAACCCTAATTGTTCCGTCAAAAACCCTAATGCTAAATTATGGAATTAATTGCTAAAATTAGCAATGTTAATTAGGAAACCCTAATCCTAATTATTTTAAATTATGAGTAATTAGAAAACACTAATCTAATTACGAGAATTGATTTTCTAAAATTAGAAAATTTATTTTTCTATTAGAAACCCTAATTATTGGATTATAAATCCTAATCCGTGATGTTGGCCCTAATTGCGTAATTAGCGATTGTAATTATGAAATGCTAATCCTAATTAGCAAGAATGAAAGTATGAATAAGGAATTTTAATATAATTAGTAAATCCTAATTATAATTTTGAAATGTTAATATTCTAATTTTTATAACCGAAATTTGGAAAATGTTAGAAACTAAGTTACTAAATTTTTAGGGTCAAACCCTAAACTCTCAATGATCCAAACCCTAACCCTAAGGGTGTGCAACTCATGCAAAATCTAGAAAAAAAATGGAAAGGACATAAATGCCCTTTTTAGTATTAGTTTAGGTTTCTTGCAATCTTGGCAAGATCTTGGGTTGTTGAGCAACCCTAGCTATAACCTAGCATTAGCCTTTGACAAAAAATCCAGCAATCCAGCAAAAATCAGCCACATGTATTGAATTGGTAAATTAAATAGATTTAGAGAGAGAAAAAAAAAAGACACTTGACAATTCATTTTATCCAAGACCCTCTCTCTCTAAAATTTCGGGAATCTGTGTGAGAAAGTGTAAGAAATAAAAACCAGAATCAAGTTTTAGCAAGCCAGAAACAGATCAAGGGATCAGAAATCAAAATCAAAGCTAGAAAGGTATAAAACCCTAAATTTCGAAATCTATGATTTTTATGTTAAATGTTGTTATTTGTTGGTTAAATATGTGTAATAGGGTGTCAATTAGAGATCTGGGTTGATGGATCATGGATCCATAACATCTAGATGCTCGAATTTAGCAATTTATGAAATCTGGAAAAGTGGAAAAATATGGCCTGACAGTCAAATGTTAGGGTCCATAGATCTGTGTGTGTTAATGATATCTTGTGTTTGATGTTATAGATTTGTAGTATGTCATTTTTTCTATGATCTGGAACTTAAAACAGAGCTAGATCATGTTTATATTTCAAGATATAAGCAGTCAAACTGCGTTGACCAGCCACAAAATTTGATTTCTGGGTTACCCAGAAACCCAGAAGTCACTAACAACGTTTTTGCAGGTCACGAATCTTTCTGTTGTTTGTTAGTTTGGTCATGTTATTGCTTTAAAGTTGTAGTTTGTCATGAGATCTACATTATAAAAGCTTTAGATCACTCAGATCTGTAACAGGATCATGGTAATTATCGGTCAAAGTAGCTTTGACCATCTGTCCGGATGAATTTCTGGAAAACCCAGAATTCACCAAGAACAGGTTTTGTCAGGTAGTTTGACCGGCCAGATATGGTTTATGTTATGTTGTTAGTTGTATCTAGTGAAATGATATTGTACCCTGACACTAATACTACAATTATGAACTTTTATAATACACCAAACGAGCCCAGAATACTAAGATCAAAAGCTTGAAAGGAGGGACCTTGACTGTTCTTCATTTTCTGGGTAACCCAGAAAATGAAGAACACGTCTGTCAGACTTTTTGGCTGCCCTGATCTTGATGTTCAGTTGTAGGATTTCCATGAAACTTGTTATGTAGTTGTAGTATTACATAAATACTACAACATGAAATCAATCACAGGCCCAAAAATCGATTAGAACACTGTCTAAATCGCGGTCAAACAAGCCCTCTCGCACACTGAGTTGTCAGAGTTCTTGAGCCAAGAACACCTAAGGCGACAGACAAGTGTCGCTATAGGCCTTTAGCGACGGTTTATTTATTATTTTTTCGAAAATTGATTTAAAATTAGAAAAAAAATGGTTTTTAATTATTAAAAATATAAAATAAATTATGAAAAATTATTTTAAAGTCTGAAAAATAGTTTTTAACTATTTTGAGTATATTTCAAAAATATTTGGTATTTTTGGAATGTAAATGTTATTTATTTATTTAATTATAATATTAAATAAATTATTTAAAAATAATTTGTAGTTCATAAAAAATCATGAAAAATAATATTATGGTATAAGAAAATATTTTAAGTTATTTTTGATGACTTTTAATATTTTGGGATGAATTTCATTAATTAATCAATATTAATGATAATTAGTTTATTTAATGGATATATTAAATAAATTAAGGAAAATGGAATTAATGCTTTATAAATCATATAAAAATGATTTAAGTATTAGAAAAATATTTTAAGTTATAAAATATAACTTTTGATATTTTGGCATGAAAATATTAATATTTTAATATTAATAGAAATTATCGGATAATGTAATTAAGTGTTTAAAAATCATATAATTATGATTTTAAAGTATTAAAAATACTTTGTGACATTATAATTATATTATAATATTATGTAATGATTTTCATTAATATTTTATATTAATTAAATATTAGTGATTAAGGAATTATGTGGTATTTAATTTATTTAAATACGGTTTTTAGGATTTAAAAATGTTGATAAATGGTAATAATTATCCGAAAATTATTACGAACCTAGGAAAAATATTTTGTCTGATAAAAAATTATCTGTGTTAATGGTCAAGTGGTTAGACAGAGTTTAATTGAACTTAAACTCGATAAAAGTCCGACTAGACCGTCAGATGATAGAATTGTGTCGGTTTCAACTCAGACTGCAATAGTTTGACTTGATGCTAAGTCTTATGTGCGGTATAGACTAATAGGCTTATGTGGTAATATGTTTAGGTTATTCTGTGTGTATAAATATAACAGTATATTACTGTGATGATATTATTCTAATATTGGAGATCTATATTATTAATATTAGGTTTTCGGATAAAGCGTTATTAAATTGTGTGCGGTAATCAACTGTTCAGGCAAGTTTTCTTATACTTAACTCTAATATAAGTGTTTTATTCAAGCTGATGGTTAATCGTTGTTGATTGTCATGAAAATTGTACTTTGTACATCTTGCATGTATAAGTCAGGTATGAAAGGATGATCACCTTCATTACCAGTTGGTTCAGAAATGTTTGTTCTTGTAAAATACTTGTTAAGTCAAAATTTTGTTCCTGCTAGTTCACAATCATATTGTTGAATTATAGCCAACCAATTATTCATACTCTTCAATCATGATATATTGTTATGTTATTGTATATAAACTTGCTGAGCAACTTTTATGATCACCCTTGCTATATCATGATAAAACATTGCAGATAAATCGAATGCGTCTGGATACAGGAAACGATTAAAGTCAAGCTTAGCTTGGGATATAAAGTGCAGCTAGTTGTAATAGCGTATTGTAATAAATATTGTTGTGTAATAGATATTTTAAGAAATGTGTATTAAGTTAAGGTTACTCGACCTTGGGGAATAGTGTGTAATGTAATGTAAAAATAATTTATGTTTATATCTTCCGCAAATAGTGATAGAAATAGTATACCGAGTCCGCGGCAATTCGGGGCCCGGATTCGGGGCTACTACACTTATTTTATGTCTAGGTTCTAATATTGAACCTTAAATCATTCAATTATGATTTTAAATTTTTTTTAAATTCTCGGGTTGTCACATTCACCCCTTCTTCTAAGAATTTTGTCCCCGAAATTCACCTTACACCTTACACAATACCTCTTACACCATTCATACACATCATCACATACTACCCAATACACCACTCACCAGAGTAAAAATTTTAAAATTGTGCTGAGGAGTTATATAGACTATTGTCTGTCATTTTTTTGCAAAGGTTTTATGGAAATTCATCCGCAAACCATCATAACTTATGGACATAGTGAGTAATTAATCCATTATGCTCTGTACTTATTAAGTATTGCTGGTCGAATCTGTTTTTCGTCACTGCCATAGGCACAAAAATCTTACCTTTGTCTTATTGGATTCCGCACTAAAATAATTTGGTTCGGGAATTTTTTTCTCAATGAACACAGAGTTTTCATAACATTAGTCTAGCTAAATCGAATAGCATAGACTCATATAAATAATTCAATTCAATCGAATTATTTAGGTGTAGCCAAACCCCGTTGGCAAATTAAAATTTGAAAATATTTTTGAGAATGACGTCATGATGTCGTACTGTATTAATAGTCTATTTGAGGATGTCGTCATCATATGACTTTGTCATAACACATCATACCATAGTGGAACAACGACTTTAGATCAAATTCACACTAAGTATTTCTATATTTATAACTCCATCAACTTTTTATCATCTCTGCACCAGGTTACATGGTACATAAGTGATAAATAAAAATATATTTTGACATTTTAAATCATTTGCGTCTACCCGAAATAAGTAGCATAGAATATACTTTAAACCGTTTCAAAAATAATTACGAGTCTATATATATATATATATATATATATATATATATATATATATATATATATATATATATATATATATATATATATTAAAAAGCACATAGTGCGTATTTAGCTTGATGTCAAAATTTCGAAGTCTAGCATAGCTAGGAGTTTTTGAAAACTTAATGTCTCCACTAATGATCATTTGCTTAAATAGTCTATCTATTCCTATTATCTTTAATACTCCATCCACACATGACTATTCCCAGTTCGTTAAACCACACTCATGAGTTCAGGAACTTTCCACAATCATATGAGTTTAAGAACTTACCCTAGTCAGACCTTTGGCGTCCATTCGCTGAGGGGTTCATAAACATTTCATATAACCATGAGTCACGAACGTACCATAAGTATGAGTTTTAAGAACTCGCACTTGACCTAACATTCTCTACCTATAACCTATCTATCTGTTATACACATGAGAAAGGAATCACCCTCTTAACATGCATATAGAAAATAGCGCGACACAAAAAGATTATCAGTGTCAGAAACTAAGTGGTTGTTACACCAAGTACAATTCCCCGCCCATACAAGGAATCATACAACTCAGGTGCTGACATGAGTCCTCAATTGAAATCCCCACCTAATCTTAACTCCCTTCTCAATACGAATTTCATTTTATCCGTATTCATAATCATTTCTTGAATCTGTACCAATTCATAGTAAAACTGTCACACAACAATCTTTTTGTAAACTTTCCAATCATCAGATTGATTCTTTTCCCATAATATAACCTTATCAGATCACGGGGTGATCTCATCGTATATATTACAATTCATTTCTATATTATGATTGTTTTTTTTTCGATCCTTTCCCTATACTTTTAATCTTTTAGACTCGATCTATTCATCACTGATGTTCAACTTTATTACCAGAGTTAGGGAACTCCGTATCTTTATTACTCGCCGAGATTCCTCTTTGAATCTTACCGACCAACAAACTCTATGTGAGTTGTGACAACCCGAATTTTCATAAGTTATTAAAATAAGAATTTAATAATTAAAATTCTTATTATGAGGTGTATATATTTTGAATTATATGATTTGGTGTGAAGAGAATTATATATTCATATGTTGGAGAATGTGAGATTTAACAGTTAATTAAACTATTAAAGAAATTAAATAATATTAGTTAATTTAATTAAGTTGAGATTAAGTTATGAGATAATATAATTTTAATTATTATGCCTTGTGGGCAATGAAAATTATTATGAGTTAAGTTTCATAAATAGTGTGAATAATTCACTTAATTAAAATAGTGAATTAATAAAAGTATAATTGATTTAATAAAGTGAGAAGGTAATATATTGCATGAAAATATAAATGTTAGTATAATGCGAGTAAAATATTTATTAAGTACATAAAATATTTTAGTTGAAAACTTTATGGAATAAAATGAATATTTATGATATTAAATAAATATTTGATAAAAAATTGTTATGGGATAGTTTATTTAAGTGTGATAAAATAGATGAGATTTATACGTATTTCATTACGCGAGTATAATTGTGATATTCTAATTTAATTAAATAATTAAATTAGAAGAGTGAGAATTTGTTAAGTAATGTTATGATTATAATGGTTGAATAGAAATTATAATTATACTGATAAGATTAATTTTATTTCTTAAGGAATTAGAGGTACATAATCTAGTTTATATTTCTAGTTTATGTGTTCTTGAGTTTCTTTTAAAATTAGAGTTTTGGTTAATGAATTTGTGGGTTACGATGTTATATATGTTATTAGATATTTATAATTTAATAGTGGTCATCTAGAAACAAATTTTCAGAAATCAAATTCATGTATTTATACTAAAGAAGAGAAATTTGGGTTTTGATTGTAATGTGTGTTTTTGTGTACTTTTGGACTAAAGTTGATGATGAATTCGTGATGGAAACTTTAAATTGATGGATGATTGTATTTCTCCTCTATAAAACGAAAATAACGCAACTTGAACGGATCGAATTGGTTAAGAAACGAATTCGTGATGAATGAATACACTCAGCATGTTGAAAATAGGAAAAAATAGTATAAACAAATTAGAATTAGTATAAAAAAAGTCCCACATCAACTAAATTGAGAACTTTACGCTTTGCTAAACCTATAAATAGAAGGGCTTGATCCTTTGTTTCATTCACCAACAATAAGGCCTCCAATTTTGAGAAAGGCTTTGTTGTGGGAGGAGTTTTTTTTATAAAGATCTTCTTAGTTAAATTTTGGTCGAGTACATATCCAGTTTGTGAAATTCTTATTTTTGGGTATGTTTCTTATTTAATTTTTGATAATGCTATTATTTTAAATATTGTATTTAGTTTGTTAGTTAAGGTTTGTATTTTGGAAGTTTAGTTAGTTTTGTTAGTAAACTAGTTAGTTTACTATATTTATTTTGGCTTGTAATTGATTATGTAAATGAGTTATAATGATTGTAATTAGAGATATGAAGCCTTAACATCATGCAAGTGTAACCAAAACTCACAAAATAAAAGAATTAAAAAGAACTTTGTTGGGCAGTTTTTGGGACTGAGCTTGAGGACCATTTGTGCTTTTGATTTATGTCTAAAAGCTTAATTTGATGATTTTATGTTATATCCCTCTAAGTTCTAAAGATTTCCTAACTTGAATGAACCAAAACGGAGTTAAAATGAATCCGTGGTGAAGATTTTAGTAAACCATGTCTAGAAATAAAAACTGAATGAACAGTGACTATAGTGTCAAATTCTGGAATAGCTATGTTGCCTAAAAAATTCCGAGTTTCTGGGTAGTTGTAGTGCATTGAGTTAGGAAGCCATAGGCTTTGGAATGACCTCATTCCAACCTCGGAGGAGGGAGTTACGGTGATTGGAAAGAAATGTGTCGAATTTGTTAAACTGAAAGTCAGCAGCGGGATGTGCTATTTAGGACACTATTTCAATCAGTTAATATTTCCAGAAACCTTTGGGCTTTTGGTATGTTATATTACACTGAATTAGCTTTCCATAGACTCCAGAACGGACTAATTCTGACTTTGGAGCAAAGAGTTATGATAATTCAAAGTAGTCGCGTCAAAACTGTCTAACCAACTCGGGGCAGTCACCTTGAACAAATTTTTCAGAATTCTGTGTTTTGAATTTGGAAATGGTCAAAGAATGAAAGTTGTAGCCTCGGAAGTTAGCTTCGCTTAGGCTCAAGAATCACTCAAAAATGTTTTGAAACAAATTCGTTATGACTCTTTTAGCGAGAGAGGGTAAAGCTGGGAAAAAATTTGATGACTATTATGAACGTCAATTTTTGGCACGCTTTTTAGACTACTTAACAAACCCGAAATGAGAGGTTAGTATTTCTTAAAAATAGTCTTATATGCCATGAAAAACATACTAAAAACGCCTTACGATTGGATAAGTAGATTGCAAGCTATTAAGCCGCGAAGTGGGTGTCAAAGGTGAGGGGCTGCTGCCTTGTGGCAGCAGCAGATAGCAGCAGCCATGGGCTGTTCAGTGTGCGATTTTTCTGTAACACTTTTGGGTGGTTCTGTGGCTATTTAACATGTAACAAAATACCGAGAGAGATGTATAGATATTATATAATGCTTATATATCGCGAAGACTCACTTTAAATGTAAAGAAAACGATAAAAATGTAATGTAAATGTAAGTTTTCATAACTATGCAAGTGTAATTCAGAAAATGATATGTAAAACGTATATGTAACATAATAAAATGTGCAAATCCATTTGAAATTATATTGAACCTAGTAATGTAAAACGAAGGGGATATAAATGGTTTATGTTTTGATACGTAAAGTATTTAAATACTAAATCCATGAGAGAACCTTTTTGGGCGTAAAAAAGGTTATAACGGACAAAAGTTTCTAAAGAATCATGGAATGGTTTTAAGACAAGAACAATATATTATAGTTAAATAAAATTAGTTTACATTGAGTATGTGAATTTTGTATGTGAAGCTAATATGTACATGTATGTATCCTCAATTTGTTAAGGATCATCACAGCGCAGATAAGTTATAAACATTAAACAACATCCAAGGCAAGTTTTTCAGTTCTATTATGTTTGTGGATTAAGTTTGATTATGTGGTGAGTTACATACCATGCTTTATGAATTGTTAAAATCAAAATATGACCAAGTTAATTGGGTTATGGAACTTAATTTATATGTGATATGTGATAGCACATGCATGTTGTATAATGCAACTCGATAAATTAGAAATGTATAATGTATGAATTGTGTGCTACGTGAAACATGATAGAGCTCAACCTTGCAAATAACCACTTTTGTAGGTTCAAGATTCAAGGTAAAGTTATGTGTTACTTGACAGACATGAATCAGATGTGATACTTGAAGATTTATATACTTTGGTTGTGCTATTATTATTTGAACCATGTTTAAGATTTCAAATAATGTATTAATGTTGAATTATAATATCGTTTTGCGAATGTAAACTATTGTAGTATTAAAATGATTCTGAGATATTTAGATGTAAAGGTTCAAGGTTTTGGGAACGATGATAGTTTGTAATAGAAAATTTTAATTATTCTGCAAATTTTAATGGTTGTATTATCGTTTAATGATGTAAAATTAGAGGTTGAATGTATTATTAACGACCGAAGTTGAGAATTAAATTGTATGAATTTTTGGGGTCATTATATGAGTTAGATCTTATCCTAATCACTACGGTTATTGGTCTCAGGTATTCGTACCTAAGCTTCATAGCCAACAGATTTTATACCAACTGTAGTAGCCCCAAATTCGGGTCCTAAATCACCACGGATCTGGTACAATCATTCTATAGCTATTGTGGAAGATATAAACATAAATGGTTTATACAATACATTTTACACAATATTCCCCAAGGTCGAGTAACCTTAACTTATACAAAAGTCATTATCCTATCTGACATACAAAGATATTATCATACATTATTTTTACAAATTAAGCCGCACATATAAACTTAAAGCTGGAACTGTCTTTAACCTTTTCCCGTATCCGAAGCATTCGTCTTAATCTTCAATGTTTTATCATGATATAGAAAGGGTGAGCATAAGTTTTCCCAGGAAGCATAATTTATTTGAGGATATATCATGATTGAAAGAGTTTGAATAATAAGCTGGCTATAATTCTTCAATATAGTTGAGAACTAGCACGAACGAACTTTTGACTGAAAAAGTATTAAACAAGAACAAATATATCTGGACCAAACGGTAATGAAGGTGATTAGCCTTTCATACCAGACTTATACATGCAATATGTACAGAGTACAATTCTATAATTCTTAAACATGGCAATCAGCAATGATTAACCATAAGCATATCTGAATGAAACAACTCTAAGTAGAGTTAAGAAAAACTTATCTGTTTCATTGATTATCGTTACGCATTTTAATAAGCTTTGTCTGAAGACCTAATATATAAATATTATCGATATACAAATTAGAATAATATCATCATAATATAATACTATTATATATATATATATATAGAATAACTTAAACACATAACACATAACCCTATCAGTCTATAACACACATTAGACTCGGTATCAAGTCAAACTATTGCAGTTAGAGTTGAACCCGACACAATTCTAACATCCCGACGGTCTAGTCGGACAATTCACGAGTTTAAGTTCAATTAAACTCTGCCTTAACACTTAACAATTATCTTAGATAATCATATTATTAATCAAAATAAATTTCTAAGTCTCATAATAGTTTTCAAATAATTTTTATCATTTAAAATGATTTTCCAATCATTAATATCGTATTTATCTAATTTAAATACCACAATATTCTAATATCATTAATATTTATTTAATATTAAATACTAATGAAATACATGTCATAATATTATATCATATTTATACTATTTCAAAGTATTTTTAATACTTTATTATTTCCTTTAAATGTTTTTAATGTAATTAAAAACATTATTCAATAACTGTTATTAATATAAATACCACATTATTCTATTTATCATTAATATTTATTTAATATCAAATAATAATGAAAATCATAACGTAATATTATAATATATTTATATTATATCAAAGTCTTTTTAATACCTTAAAATCATATTTATATAATTTTTAAACACTTAAATCCATTATTCGATAATTTCTTTTAATACTAAAATATTAATATTTTCATGACAAAATATCAAAAGCTATACTTTATAACTTCAAATATTTTTATAACACTTAAATTATTTTTATATAATTTTTAAAGCATTAATTCTAAATAAATTAATTATCGTTAATATAAATTTATTAATAAAATTCATCACAAAATATCAAAAATTATTAAAAATAACTTAAAATATTTTCTAACACCATAAAATAATTTTTCATAATTTTTTCAAGTATTAAAATCATTTTAACTAATTTATTTAATATTATAATTAAATAAATTAAATATCATTTATATTCCAAAAATATTAAATATTTATGAAATATACTCAAAATAATTAAAAACTAAATTTTAGACTTTAAAATAATTTTTCATAATTTATTATGTAATTTTAATAATTAAAAACCATTTTTTCTATTTATTTAATAAATTAATCCATTTTCTAATTAAACAGTCGCTAAAGGGCCATATAGCGATAGAACCGTCGCTATAGGTGTTCTTGAGCATTTTCTAGAATTCTTGTCAGTGACTAAGGTAACTAGTTTGAACTCAATTTAATCTATGTTCCATTTGATTCCTGGGCTTAAAAATACTTTAATGTTGTAGTATACATGTAATATTACAACATTCAATCGATTACATGACCAAACTATAACTAAATTGAGAGATTAAAGCTCTTAAAATACTTGTCAAAAGTTGTTCTTCATTTCTGGGTTTTCTAGAAATGAAGAACAGTCCGAGTTGTCCACTTATGATCTTAATAACTTTTATCTTGAGCTTGCTTTGTACGATATAAAGGTTCAATCATGAAGTAGAGATGTCAAGGTATATGTATACAACCTTAAACCAGTTTATCATCAACACATTAAAGAGATCTAGGGCAGTCAAACTCTGACAGAAAACATGTTCTTGAACAAATCTGGGTTTTCCTGATTGTTCGTCCGGCTAGTGGTCAACGATGGTTTGACCTTGCATAACTTTGATCCTGCTATGGATCTAAGTATTTTAAAAGCATGAATCGATAGTCAATATGTCAGTCTACAGTTCTATTATAACAACATTGCCTAAACATCAAAGATAAGTAAGATCAGAGGCCTCAAATATCTTGTCAGACTATTTTTGGAAAATTTGGGTTTTCTAGATTCTAAGTTTCTTGCTCGGTCAACAGACTTTGACCGATCATATCTTGCAATCTAAACATGATCTGAGGTTGATTCAAGTCTTAGATCAAAACCCTAACATCAAAGAACAAATCTATAACATAACATACACCAAACATCAAAACGCACAGATCTAAGGCCTCTGACATATGACTGTCATGCCATTTTTCAAACTTTTCCCATATTTCTAAAAACTCCAATTTCGAGCATCTAATTGACATGGATCTAAGTTTTAGCAACCCAGATCGTCAAATGAGACCTTCTAAAATAACTTTAAACAACAAATTACAAAATCAAACATCAAATCATATGATTTAGAAATTTTAGGGTTTTATACCTGTAAAACTTTGATCTTTGATCCCTGATCCTTGAATCTGTTCTTGTTAAGCTAAGAGATGATTTTTTCTTAACTTCTCACTCCTTTTCACTCTCATACCCGAATTTCTAGAGATAGAATGGTCTTGTTTATTTTGACAAGTAAAGTGAATAATTTTACTTACTTTTCTCTTTTTATTTTGTATTCAATGAACTAAGTTGATAGATATAGCTGCTGATTTGTGAGATATAAGTCACATGTTAGGCTTAGGGTTAGTCACCAACCCAAACTAGGACATAACTTACAAGTTAGCTAATAAAGAATGAAAAACGGCAAAATGGTCATTTGCTTTCCAATTCTAATTCTAAAGTTGTCATTTGATCCAACCCTTAGGGTTAAAACTTAAGATTTACAAAAAATCACATTTAGGATTTCTAAATTAGGTTTTAAAAATGGAAAAATTAAGATTTTTCAAATTATAATTAGGATTCTCTAATTATACTTAGATTTCCTAATCATAATTCAAGTTTGCTAATTATGATTAATATTTCCTAATTAAAATTGCTAATTTAGCAATTAAATCCATAATTGTACATTAGGGTTTCTAAAGGAACAATTAGGGTTTTAAAAAATTTGAAATTAGGGTTTGCTAATTAATTAAGCTTTACCCTAATTAATAGCACTTGAGCATTATAATTATCCTTTAAGTTCCCAGATTAGGGTTTTCAATTTAAAAATTAGGGTTTCGGATTCCCGGAACCAAAATTAAAGTTTCAGAACTAGTTTCTAGGGTTTCTTATCCATTGCTAGGGTTTTCTAACTGAACGTTGACGTTCTAAATATATGATTACGGTTTGACACTGATAAAATTTATCTGGTCAAATCTTGACCCTTAACCACATTTTGAACACATAAATGACCATATACACAGAACATATTTACGTATACTCTTAATCCTGAATAATTCACCTAAATCCTTCACAGAATTTTGAAATCTTCAAAATTCCTTTCCAAAAATATCAAACGCATACACTTATTTTTTGTCTAGGTTCTAATATTGAACCTTAAATCAATCAATAATGTTTTTTAAAATTTTCTAAATTCTCGGGTTGTCGTAGTAACAGGCCACTTAAGTCACCCACGGCTGGGCGGAAGTGTACCTACGGCTGCCGCAGGTGTACCTATGGCTCCCCCTGGGTGGGGCCCACACCTCCAGCTCGGTCCAGTTCGAGTTGCAAAGGAGGTCTCACAAGCTGAAAAGGAAAAATCTGGAATAAAAATGCTACGCAATTGAGCGGAAGATCCTGAAATCCTGGTTTTCACAGGCCAAACTACAGGTCTACATATCACTCATTGGTATTCTCCTAGACACAAGGTTTACTATATAGATGGTCACAACTGTTGCAAATTACACTCAGCAATACCTCAAGAAGTCCGATGCCATCAGTTCGGGGTCATAACCCTAAAACATTTCTCCCAAGTGGAAACTTCATACAATTCATCCACTGATGTACACGTCAACGAAGGTCAAACAACCTTGACAACATTCAGCCGATGGCAAGTAAATCCATCGAAGCATCGGAAACTATCTGATGATCTTAGCCGTTGATGCACACATCAATGAAGGTCAAGCAACCTTGACAGTACCCCCAGAAGGGATCTCATCCGTTGATGAACATTTCAGCGAAGGTCAGGCAACCCCGACGACAAAGACTGCTAGTAGTAAATCCGGCAAAAAACTAGAAAGGACCTGGCGATGCAAACCAAGGAAGAACATCCTTATCAAGGATGACCGATGATGGAATATGTTATACACATCTCCAACAGACCAAGTTCTATCCCACAGAGTCTCTTGTACATGAGAGATACATCCTCAGTGGAAAGTCTGTATCAAGGATTAAGTACTTTGGTGATAACCCCAATGTTAACATCTTGGAAGTTCCTGAGAACTCTAGATCACACGTCCAAGACAGTTCATCAGGGTCATCAATGACAAATTCAGTGCCCATCAAAAGTCATGGGAGCAAATAGTCATCACAGCCCGTTGGAGAATAATCCAACAAAACACGTATACATCATGCATTTGCATCATGCTACAGTACATTACATCATGATTATCTTGACATTTTAAGTGTCTAGTATTCTTTATCCTATCCATGCCATTGAATTGTATGAATATGATAAAGAGGGGCATCTGTAGATACTCAAAATTTTGCATTCCTGTTACTAACATTTGCAGGAGGGCAAAATCATATTTCAGAGATAACCCTGGAGGACAGCTTAGCTCAATCCCAGAGATAACCCTGGGATACTCAGTTCTTACCATGTCGGAGATAACCCCGAGATACTCAGTTCCAATCCCGAAAATAACACCGGGAGTTTCAGCCTCAACCTAAGATATAACCTCGAGGGATGAAGTTCAAGTTCTGGAAATAACACCGGAGAAGGCAGATCCATCTCGGAGACAACCCCGAGGTACTCTGTTCCAATCCCAAAAATAACACTAGGAGTTTTAGCCTCAACCTCAAAGATAACCCCGAGGAATGGAGTTGCAATTCTGGAGATAAAAACAGAAAAGCTCATTTCAACCTTTGCAGTCAGCTTCAACCTTGGAGATAACCTCGAGGCACTCAGTCTCAAACCTGGAGATAACCCTGGGAGGTCAGGCACACCTCAGAGACAACCTTGAGGACTTTTAGTACTTGCAACGTCCTAATCTCAGAGATAACCCTGAGCAACAACTGCTAAATCAGCCTAAACCGGAGATTACCCCGATGAGGGGCAAAATTGTCATTTTGTAACCTTAATCCTACATCTGCGTCATCTCAACAACAGTTCAACATACATTACACACAAAAATGTCCTACAAGAACCAATAGCTCTAATCCCGAGTGACTACTACACAGGACAGCACACCAGATAGAATTGAAGACTTGAAGACCCAGGGCATGACCCCATCTTCCTGACTTCGTACAATCTCTAATCCCATGTCATTGTGTAGCTCTCGATAATAGCACTTTGAAAAAGGTCTTATAAGCCTCAATCGGATGCCCGGATTGAAGTTCTAGAAGTTCGAGCGGACATCATGTTGCATGCGTGCATGTACTTTGAGACGGCGGGACCCGCAGAGCCCGGGGCACCTCGGTTAGCCGCAGGTGTACCTGCAGCTCCTCCCTCTATAAATAGAGGGCTTGGGGTTGCCGTTTGGTAGAGAGAGAGAAGGCGAGGAAGCCCTGTCCAATTTGCTCTATACACACTATAAACTGAGTGCTTTCTCATTTTAAACACTTGTGAGCTTATATTCTGTCCTATTTTACCAGTGGGAACCAAGTGTTCATCCATTTTAAAGTTATTGAAGTCTTCTTTGGCAGTCCACTGTAAGCCTTCTTACACTTTTTAAAGCCTTTCTCCACTACTGTGCACACACAATTCTTCACGTTGAGAGTTGTGTTGCGTGTGTATGCCCGAACTTCGGTCCGTGACTTTTTATTTCTTATATATATATATATATATATTGTGACGCTCCCAAAATTAGGTATTCATCACCCATCTCGAGTCGCCAAAAACATAGTACAGAATACAAATAAAAACTAATTATACAACAGTTGTGTAAAATACGACAAAACATATGCTGTGAGTTTTAATAAAAATATTATCATCTAGACAATATCCACACTCAATGGAGACCTCATTATATTTATTATTATACTATTTCACAGAATAGTGAGGACTACTAAAGCATCATCTAGGACCATCACTCTATTCCCCGACTAGTTCGAGCTACGTTCTCATTTTCTGAAGAGAACAGGGAAAGAAAGGGTGAGCTCAACTAGCCCAGTAAGAAATATTATGACAAAGATAATGCAAAATAAATTATCATTAGCCTTCAACAATGTTAAATTGATAAAATATAACAAACATCAAGTGTAACTGCAGCGGAACAAGCAATCCATTAGAAGAGTCAAGTAGAGTATAAAATCTACTATCTTCTATGATTTAAAAGGTTTTTCATCAACTTTATCGCTGAGACTCAGCTTAATAAATAATCCACATCATCAATTCATCCCTGCAGTACAGGCCAAGGATATTATTTAGTATCACGACCACGAATTATCCATGCACTACGGGACAAAGATAATTATGTTTTCATCAATGGTCCTGATCATGCCATAAAATAATTCATCTTTTCTACCTTGGCCGAGGAGAATCCATAGAAATAATCATACCAAAAACTGTCCATCAATGCACTACGAGCCAATGAGGACTTTTCCACATCATTTGTAACATTACGGTTATGATTTTACTGAATAATCCGTGGTCATAATCATACCAAGTTCATCTATGCACTACAGGCCTCCGATGACTTTCAACAAAATATAACATGAGGATGATGACAATGATATAAGAATTCAATAAAAACAAGTTCAAGAATTAAATTATCCAGGAACTAATAACGTCCAAATTGTCAACATGATACTTCTTTGTAGAGTAAAATTCAAGAATTCTCAGAAAAATATTTCCATGAAAAGATACTGGATGAAGCACAAATATCAAGGATATTCCACTAATTTCATGGAGTATAGAAGTCAAAACTTTAACCATCTGAGTATAATAAAGAATGGAATAATAAAAGAAATCACCATGCATGTGGTACTTTGCATAAACATGTTATTTTAACAGAATAATAAATAATGGAACCAGGTCATGCGTAATACGCACCGACAGGATATTCCAACAGAATAATAAAGAATGAAATAACAACAGAAATCACCATGCATGTGGTACATCGCATACACATGTTATTCCAACAGAATAATAAATAACGGAACCAGGTCAGGCGAAATTCGCACTGACAGGATATTCCAACAGAATAATAAAGACGGAATCAGGTCCGGCGTAAAATACACACACAGGATATTCCAACAGAATAATAAAGACAGAACCAGATCCGGCGTAAAACGTACAGACATGATATTCCAACAGAAAAATAAAGAATGGAATAACAACAGAAATCACCATGCATGCGGTACTTCTCATAGACAGGTTATTCCAACAGAATAATAAAGACGGAACCAGGTCCGGCGTAAAACGCACAGACAGGATATTCCAACAGAATAATAAAGAATGGAATAACAGAAGAATTTCACCAAGTATAGGGTAGCCCGCGTATACAAGTTATTCCAACAGAATAATAAAGAATGAAATAACAGAAGTTCTTTTCATGAATACAAAAGAAATAATACCCCTTACCTTAAGAAGAAGAGTACTGGATGTAGAAGTAGTGAAGTAGCAGAATACTTTTCTTCTTTCTCTATATAATTTCTCTCTCTAGAGTTTCAGTGAATTCATACGAAATATTGAAGGAATGAGCTTCTATTTATATAAGAATGGACTGCATAGTAACTGATTCATGAGCGGTCCAGATTGATTTACTTTTAATCGGACGGTCCATATTTAAAACAAAATCTTTTAAATAAAATATAATATATTCTATTTATAATCTAATAAAACAAATAACTTTATAAAAGTATTCTGTTTTATATAAAAAGATTGCAAAACACTATGCAGACACTATGCAACACTATGCATAATAAAATATAATATATTCTATTTATAGAATAACTTTATAAAAGTATTTTGTTTTATATAAAAAGATTTTACTATGCAAAATACTATGCATAATAGAATATAATATATTCTATTTATATAATAAGTTTATAAAAGTATTCTATTTTATATAAAAAGCTTTTCTGTTTTATTACATTAATAATACCAATAAAATAAAAATGAGTAACTTATCACATAAGCATCAATAATCAATACCATGTGCTATTATGCAACCACGCGTATTACTGTACTTTTACTATCGAGTAGTTCAACAGTATTAACGGTAAAACTTCCGCCGTTATTTTTATTAAAATATTTTTGTCATTTTCTCAATCCGACAATAATTCTGTTGTGGGGTCCACCAATGATTGTGCCGTCGTATGAATATTCCCTGTTAAAACGAATATTCCCCGACCAATCGAATATTATATAACAACTTGTGTACTTTGCAAAATTTATAAATACTACCCACAACTATAACATTATCTCAAATTCACACCATAATATTCAAAAAAATATTTCGAGAAAATTAAATCTTTAATCGTAAAATTTGGGATTTTACAATCTCCCCTCCTTATGAAATTTCGCCCTCAAAATTTACGTACGTACTTGGTATGCCGAACAGATGAGGACACTTCGTCAGATTCTATCTCTTGAGGTATAATCTTTGAGTGTTGAATACATTCTAGGATTTCAACAGGTACATCTTCATACATTAAATTATCCACTATCTCGTCCGATTCTAAATCAATAATGTGGTTCGGGCCATCCACATATTTACGTAACATCGATACGTGAAGAACGTTATGAACATGCGACATACTTAGCGATAAAACGAGTCTATAAGCCACAGTTCCTACTCGATCGAGGATTTCAAATGGGCCAATTAAATCGAGGTTTGAGATTTACTCTCTTCATCGATTCTTTGTTCTAGTATAACGTCCTCTTGAACCTTCTTAATTCTTCACATTCATCAGGTCCGGGTGTGTAGCTTGAGCGGCTTTAACTTTATAGATTAAAGTCGATTATACTCGTATATTTGTTTTCTTCACGTGGGTTCATATATTCGTACTTGTAACCGCATACGATCTTTTACTCAATGCGTCAGCTACCATGTTCACTTTTCCTACGATGGTATTGAATGATACAATCGTAATCTTCAACAGCTTGAGTCAATGTCTTTGGCGCATGTTACGTTCATTTTAGTTGAAGAAATATTTGAGGGTTTAAGAAATGGGTTTTGTACTGGGGTCAATACAAAATTCAATTTCACGCTCTAGGGGTAGGCTCAGAAGTATTCAAGAATACGTCAAGAAATTTATTAACGATAGGAATATCATTTAAAACTGTGACCCTCATCCAAGACTTGGATAGTATGTCACATTGATACCTATCAACTTGCCAACGTTATTCACGATGTTGCCTACGGAAAGTCTGGCTTTGGTGCATTCCACACAAGAAAGTCATCAATGAAAGGATCGGGGCTCTTTACTTATGGCTTGATATGACAATGATTGACTTTAGTGGTTTGGTTACTTTGAATTCGCATAACAGGTTGGTTATGAGTATGAAAGCTAACAACCTTACAAAAAGCATGATGAGTAGTTAACCAATCAATTCCTAAAATCATATAAAAGGCAAGTATTTTCAAAGAGATACGATCGATAGGTAATGTGAAAGTGTTGATTTGAACAAGATTTATAAATAGTGGAGGTAACGAGGTTTCTCCCAACGGGTTTTCAATAGATAAATCAAAGTCTAACTTCTCCAAAGTTAGGTACAAACATTGAACACAACTAGGTGAAATAAAAGAGTGAGTAGAACCGGTATCTAACATAGTATAGACTTCGCAAGAGTTTATGATTAACTAACCCGTTATAATTTTATTCAGGTTCCTCATCACGAGAAAAAAAAATGTTCTCTCTTAAACTACCAGCTTTGGCTTGTCTGGGACATCCTTTGGCATCACTATCCCTGCTGGACTTGACTTCACCATACGACAAAATTGATCCAGGTGACCTTCTCTTCCGCAATTAAAACACGCTTTAGATTGCTGTGTACAGTTTTGACGGATGTGTCCCTCCTGTCTGCATTTGAAACATACGACCGGTGGTCATTCTTCTTCCTTTGAAACGGGTGTTGGTGCCGACGTCTTCACGTCATTGTTGAACCTTCTTTTATTGAAATGTTCATTCTTATTATTTTGGCAATAATTACCACTAAAGTGGTTACCATTTATGGCATGTTGATTCCCTCCAAGCTTATTATCACCGCTTTGATGACTGTTATCACCGGTATTATCATTTTGTCGCCTACTCTCTTTTAGTTGGGCTAACTCATTATCGCGCTCCAATAACTGAGCCCTATTAACAACATCTGAATACAAACACAATTTATAAGAGATAAGATATTAACGTATCTCAGGTTTCAAACCTCTTAAAAACATTCGCGTCATTCTCTCCTCATTATCAACCAAATGGGACGCAAACCGGGACAACTCGGCAAACCTGGCTTCGTACTGCGATACGGTCATGTTGTTTTTCTCCAGCTTGATAAACTCATCCTCCTTCATGTGACAAATACTTTCGGGAAAGTACTTGTCATTGAACAGCTCTTGGAACTTCTCCCAAGATATCTTGAGTGCGTCAGGCTGGGTACGTTTTATAGATTGCCACCAGTAATCTGCCTCTTCACACAACATAAAGGTGGCAAAAGGAACCTTTTGTTCCTCAAAGCATCCCAAGAAATCAAATATCTTGGTGATCTGCTTTAACCACGTCTCCGCCTTAAGTGGTACTGGCTTTCCCAAAAACTTCGGTGGTCCCAGCTCCTTGAACTGCTTAGCGGTAACCAACCGTGGGTTGCCGTTATTTCCACCTGCATTATGAACAAGAGTCTCTCTCGTTTGCATGACTTCTAAAAAGCTGCTAAACGTACCGTCATTCGTCATTTGATCAGTGTTGTTGTTTATAGGAGGATTATTGTCTTTCTGATGCACATTATCCTGATTATTGATCTGTGGAGACTCAACGGTCTCCTGTGCTCCATTGCCATTCTCAACATTCTCGGATGTCATTTTCAAATATTGCCACAAAACAATGGTTAATTAACATATCACATATTATCTCTATACTCTGACCGACTAATTAAATACCAAATAAACTTAGGTAGGTCAAACTAGCGAAGGAATTCCTCGTCTCTCCCCTCCTAGTTCTTGTCTCACATCTCAGCTATGGATCATATCCCTAAGCTTTGATACCAACTGTGATGCCCCCAAAATTATGTATTCATCACCCATATTGAGTCGCCAAAAATATGGTACAGAATACAAATACAAACTAATTATACAACAGTCGTGTAAAATACGACAAAATATATGCTGTGAGTTTTAATACAATTATTGTCATCTAGACAATATCCACACTCAATGGAGTCCTCATTACATTTATTATTACACTATTTCACAGAATAGTGAGGACTACTAAAGCACTATTTAGGACGATCACTCTGTTCCCCGACTAGTCCCAGCTACATTCTCATTTCCTAAAGAGAACAGTGAAAGAAAGGGCGAGCTCAACTAGCCTAGTAAGAAATATTATGACTAAGATAATGCAGAATAAATTATCATTAGCCTTCAACAATGTTAAACTGATAAAATATAACAACTATCAAGTTTAACTATAGCGGAATAAGAAATCCATTAAAAGAGTCAAGTAGAGAATAAAATCTACTATCTTTTATGATTTAAATAGTTTTTCATCACTTTTATCGCTGGGACTCAGCTTAATAAATAATTCACATCATCAATTCATCCCTGCAGTACAGGTCAATGATATTATTTAGTATCACGACCACGAATTATCCATGCACTGCGGGCCAAAGATAATAGTGTTTTCATCAATGGTCCTGATCATGCCATAAAACAATTCATCTTTGCTCCCTTGGCCGAAGAGAATCCATAGCAAAAATCATACCAAAAACTGCCCCTCAATGCACTACGGGCCAATGAGGACTTTTTCCAGATCATTTGTAACATTACGGTCATGATTATACCGAATAATCCCTGGTTATAATTATACCAAGTCCATCTATGCACTACAGGCCACAGATGACTTTCAACAAAATATAACATGAGGATGATGACAATGATATAAGAATTCAATAAAACAAGTGAAAGAATTAAATTATCCAGGAACTAATAACGTCCAAATTGTCAACATGATACTTCTTTGTAGAGTAAAATTTAATAATGCTCAGAAGAATATTTCCATGAAAAGATACTGGATGAAGCACAAATATCAAGGATATTTCACTAATTTCATGGAGTATAGAAGTCAAAACTTTAACCAGTTAGAGTATAATAAAGAATGTAATAACAAAAGAAATCACCATGCATGTTGTACTTCGCATAAATAGGTTATACCAACAGAATAATAAATAACGGAACCAGGTTATGGGTAATACGCACCGACAGGATATTCCAACAGAATAATAAAGAATGGAATAACAACAGAAATCACCATGCATGCGGTACGTCGCATAGACAGGTTATTCCAACAGAATAATAAATAACGGAACAAGGTTAGGCAAAATTCGCACAGACGGGATATTCCAACAGAATAATAAAGATGGAACCAGGTCCGGCGTAAAACGCACAGACAGGATATTCCAACAGAATAATAAAGACGGAACCAGGTCCGGCGTAAAACGTACAGACAGGATATTTCAACAGAAAAATAAAGAATGGAATAACAATAGAAATCACCATGCATGCGGTACTTTGCATAGACAGGTTATTCCAAAAAAATAATAATGACGGAACTAGGTCCGGCGTAAAACGCACAGACAGGATATTCCAACAGAATAATAAAGACGGAATCAGGTCCGGCATAAAACGCACAAACAGGATATTCCAACAAAATAATAAAGAATGGAATAACAGAAGAATTTCACTAAGTATAGGGTAGCCCACGTATACAAATTATTCCAACAGAATAATAAAGAATGAAATAACATAAGTTCTCTTCACGAATATAAAAGAAATAATACCCCTTACCTTAAGAAGAAGAGTACTGGATGTAAGAGTATTGAAGTAGCAGAATACTTTTCTTCTTTCTCTATATAATTTCTCTCTCTAGAGTTTCAGTGAATTCGTAAGAAATAATGAAGGAATGAACTTCTATTTATAGAAGAATGGACTGCATAGTAACTAATTCATGAACGGTCTAGATTGATTTACTTTTAATTGGATAGTCCATATTTAAAGAAAAAGCTTTTAAATAAAATATAATATAATCTATTTATAATCTAATAAAACAAATAACTTTATAAAAGTATTCTGTTTTATATAAAAGATTTTACTATGCAAAACACTATGCAATACTATGCATAATAAAATATAATATATTCTATTTATAGATTAACTTTATAAAAGTATTCTGTTTTATATAAAAAGATTTTACTATGCAAAACACTATGCATAATAGAATATAATATATTCTATTTATAGAATATCTTTACAAAAGTATTCTATTTTATATAAAAAACTTTTCTGTTTTATTACATTAATAATACCAATAAAACAAAACTGAGTGACTTATCACATAAGCATCAATAATCAATACTGTGTGCTACTATGCAACCACGCGTATTACTGTACTTTTACTACCGAGTAGTTTAACAATATTAACGGTAAAACTTTCGACGTTATTTTTAGTAAAATATTTTTATCGTTTTCTCAATTCGACAATAATTTTATTATGGGGTCCACCAATGATTGTGTCGTCGTACGAATATTCCCTGTTAAAATGAATATTCCCCGACCAATCGAATATTATATAACAACTTGCATACTTTGCACAATTTATGAATACTACCCACAACTATAACATTTATCAATAAAATTTATTTTTATTTAGTAATACATTGTGTTGTTTATATATGCACTACTTTGTTCTTTATACTTCTCTATTTATATACATATCTTGCTTCTGCCCCCAAATGGTATCAAAGCCAAGTTGTTTTGTTCTAGTTGCCAGTAAGATCTAGTGATTTGGTCGTCCATTTACTATTTTCAAAATTTCCCTTTTATTCATATTTCGAAGTCACCTAACTTACTTCAGTCCACCTTGTTTGTGTCTCCCTTTTGTAAGTCTCTTGAGTGAGTAGTGTCGGGTAAAGAACATAGGTATGAGTCTATCTAAGGTAAGAGGGTATGAATGGAAGAATAATCAATAAAAATTTAATTTGAAAATCTATAAATGATGAGTAGATTATTCAGGTCTAACTCCTCAACTAGTAACCGGTCGACTTTGCCTCCTGTTCCGGACATAGTTAACTAAGAAACACACAGTTATGAAAATATCAGTCAAGATTTACACAATTACAAACATACCTAGGGTTTCCCATAAAGAAATTTACCAGTCAACATTTTTTGATAACTTCAAAACAGATTATAATGTTAAAACTGTTGAAAAGATTTATGTAATTAATAAAGAATATGAAAATTGTAGTCTTTTATCTCCTGATGTCATTAAAAACATAGGAAGAAAGGTTACAATTTTATTCACATCGGTCTAGTACAAGTTGCAGTTAAACCATTGAACATTAAAGGAATTAATTCAAGCATCTACCTCTGCCTCAGAGATGCTAGATTCCTGAATTACTATCCCAGTATGACAGGTGCTATGGAATCAAGTCTGCACAATGGACCTATTCATTTTAATTGCTTTCCTGATTTTACATTAAGCCTAAGTGATCAACATTTATTAAAAGCTTTAACATTAAACATTAAAACGTCTGGTGAGATCACTCATATGATTGAGGGTTCTCAACCCATAGCTTTGATTTACAGGATTTATTATAAGACCATGAAAATGAATTTAAACATTCATGTTCTCAATAAAAGTCTTAAGGATCAAACCGTTTTAATTCAAAGTTCAACTAGTGATGCTAATATTCAAATCCTGAGAACCATCCTCTGGAAAGATATTACATTACCTAGTCAATGGAATTTACCCAATGAAATACCACAACAGCCTGTAGTTAACAATCTGTTAAATATTGAAAATGTTAAACAATTTTCTGATGGAACGATCAAAATAAGTTTTGAACGTACCAAAAGGCCAGTTATTATAGAAGATTTTACTAGTTCTTTAGCACCTTCCGTTCATACTCGAACAGACATTGAAGTACTTAGTAACCCTTCCATTAGGGATATCAAGTTAAAGGGTATCCTTAATCAAGGTCAAGCTAGTCATCCTTGCTATGCACATAATGACCCTGTAGAAAAAGAATCCTCTTCTCCTACTTCTTTTGAATTTCCAACTCAGTCATATTTCAAAATTGCTATTAATAATCAATTACGAGTCATTAAAAAGGAATTCAAATTAGAATGGGAAAATCTTGTAAAAGATTTTAATTCCAAATCTAATAAAGAAAAAAGACATTTGTTTCGTTCCAATCACCCTTCTGAAAAAGAACGAGCTAAAATAGTTAATAGATGGAAGCGTTTTATTAGTAATGAAAAGATAAACATTACTTTTTCTGATTGGTATGATCAATATCAAGGTAAATGTAATGTTATTACTAAAACTCAATGGATTAAAGAAGATAGATCTAAGGTCTCTTCTAGTCATCACCCACTAGAAATAATCCTACTTCCAGTTAAAAATACATCTATTGTTGCCAGTCCCTTTAAGATTTCTGATGGCAGTAAAGGTGATAAAAAAATTATTGAACAATTAAATTTTAGTAATCAATATCTAGCGACCGTAGGAAGACAGTTAGATAGAATTGAAGAAAAATTAGAAGAAACCATTATTAAAAAACTCGATTCAAAAATTGAACATCCTTTAATAAAATTACCAGAAAGTATAAGTAAATTAGGTCTGCCTAATGATGATAGGGAACTTGTCCATTCAATTGATAAGTTATTTAAAAAATTAAAAATTGAACCCAGTTCGAGTGGCACTATTGCTACTATTGATCAAGTTGAAACTGATATTGAAAGCAGTAGTCAGTCAGATCTTTCTAATACTGACTCAATTCTAGACTTTAATGATCAGTTAAATAATTTAACAGTCAAGAACAGTAGTATAACCAGATATTAGTATTCTAGACCTATTCCTCCGGATCTACAGTTCGAAGAGAGAAATCTAGATAAACAGTTTTCTGTGTCATCTAATAAGATTTATGAATGAAATATTGATGGATTTAGTGATCAAGAGATATTAAACAAGTTAAATCATATGTCTATGGTAGCAAATAGCTATATAACTAAATTCAACAACCTATCTCAGCCAGATATTGTTGAGTTATTAGCTAGTGGATTCACTGGTATTCTCAGATCTTGGTGGGAAAAGCATCTCACTGGAGATACTAGATTATCAATAATTTATGCTGTCCAGTTAGACGATGACGACAATCCCATCTTTGATGAAGATGTTGGTATTGGTCCGCTAGATGGTGTTAATACTCTAATTTTTACCATTATTAAACATTTTGTTGGTACTCCCAGTAATATTACTGAGAGAATTCACGACCAGTTAAGTAACCTCACTTGTTCCACCCTAAGTGATTTTAGGTGGTATAAACTTTTGTTTACCTCATGAGTTATGATGCGAACTGATAGTAACAAACCATTCTGGAAAAAAATATTCGTTAATAGTTTACCTTCATTATTCACACATAAAGTTCATGAAGAGTTAAGCAAAAATCTAGGATATATCGATTATGATAACCTAACTTATGGTGACATAATCAGTTATATTCAAAAAATTGGATTAAAAATGTGTATTGATTTTAAGTTAGCCAAACAAGCTAGTAAAGATAAGAAAAAAGCTAAATACGAGTTAGGCACGTTCTGTGAACAATATGGTTTATCACATGTTGATCCCTCCAGAAGGAAGCACCTGCATAAACATATTGATCATCATAGAAGTAATAAACGTCATAAACAAAGACGCAGTCATAGAAAAGATAAAAATCAAGAAGATTATTATAGTAAACCCACAAATAAAAAATACAATAAAAAATCATCAAAGAAATTTGATAAAGGTAAAATTGTTTGCCACAATTGCGGGCAGAAAGGGCACTTCAAAAATAAGTGCAAAATAAAAAAGAAATTATCTCAATTAAATATCTCTAGCGAAGATACTGAACAACTATTAGAATTAATGAGGATAGAGAACAATGTCAGTAATGATGAAGGTTCTGATATTCCTTATTCCTCTAATAGCAGTACTAGTAACCATGATATATGTAGTGACAAGGACGAAGTCACCATTTATACTAACAATTGCAATTAAAAATGTTGCAATAAACAAGTTAATGTAATTAATAAAGAAGATGAAGAAAGTTCTTTGTTAATTGATTTGATTAATAAAATTTCTGATACTGAGTTAAAATCTCAGTATATTAAACAGTTAAAAGATTTATTGACTAAAGATAATAGAGTTAAGGATAAAATTATTAAAGCTAAGGATAAACCAGTATTTAGCCTTAATAAAACTCTAGAGCGATTTAAAACTCTGGTAAAAGAAATTACCCTTCCAGAACTAAATCAAGAAGTCAATAAAATGAAAAAGGAAATTTCTAACCTAAAATTAGAAGTCACTAATTTAAGAAAAGATTTTGATGACAAAAAATTTGATCTTCATGTCCAAGATTCCTCCTCTAGTGATGAAGATCACGATGAGCCTGAATCATCTGGTACTAAAGAAGAACCTAATCTTTTTGTTCAAGGTCTTTCACTTAAAAGAATTAAGGATATTACCATTCAGAAATGGTATATCTCAATTAACTTGGTTGTCGATAAAACCTTTTCAATACAGCTTCCTGCCCTAGTTGACACTGGCACAGATTTAAACTGTATCCAAGAAGGCCTAATCCCAACCAAATACTATAAGAAAATTAATGAAAAATTAAACTCAGCCAATGGTAGTCAAATGGAAATAAAATATAAATTGCCTAAAGTTTATATCTGTCAAGATAATATGTGTTTTAAAACATCATTTATTTTAATCCGCAATCTTACTGATAAGATCATCTTAGGGTTACCATTTATATATTTACTTTACCCTTTTATTATCAGTAATGAAGGATTAAGTTGTAAATATTTAGGAAAGAAAATAACATTTAAATTTCTTATTAAACCAAAAGAAAGAGATTTAAAATTTATTCAAAAAGAGTCTATTTCCAAATCATTAAATCTATTAAATTGTAAATTCACCCATTTGAATTTCTTAAAACAAGAAATCAAGTACAAACGAGTCGAAGAACAACTGCAGAATAAAGAAGTTCAAGGTAAAATTGAAGAATTAAAAATCTATTTAAAGGACAACCTTTGTTTTGATTCTCCTAATGCCTTTTAGCATCGGAAGAAACATGTTGTGAGGCTCCCCTATGCTAAGGAATTCAAAGAGCACCTGATTCCTACTAAGGTCAGGCCAATACAAATGAATCATGAACAAATGGAGTTATATAAAAAGGAGATTAATGATCTGCTAAGTAAAGGTTTAATCAAATATAGTAAATCCCCCTGGTCATGTCCCGCCTTTTATGTTAATAATGAAGCAGAAAAGGAGAGAGGTGTTCCCTGTCTAGTAATCAACTACAAGCCATTAAATAAGGTCTTACAGTGAATTAGGTACCATTTACCTAACAAAGACGACCTCATTAACCATTTAAGTAACTCCACTATCTTCAGTAAATTCGACCTTAAATCTGGTTTCTGACAAGTTACAATCCACCCAGATGATAGGTAAAAAACCGCATTCACTACCCCATTCGATCATTATGAATGGAATGTCCAGGTATTTGGCCTAAAAAAATGCTCCCAGTGAATTTCAGAATATTCTCAATGATATTTTGAACCCTTTTAGTCATTTTATTGTCATCTACATCGATGATATTCTCATTTTTTTCTAATTCTGTTGAAGAACACATTAAACACTTGAAATCGTTCTTCAAAATAGTTAAGGATAACAGACTTGTTCTTTCACCTTCCAAATGCAGCTTGTTTCAAGCTAAAGTTCGGTTTCTTGGTTTGATTATTTATCGCGTACTCATATAGCCTATTGATCGTGCTATTCAATTTGCTAACAGATTCCCAGATAAAATCACCAATAAAACCCAACTGCAAAGATTTTTGGGCTCGCTCAATTATATTGGCAAGTTCTATAAAAATCTCATGAAGATTTGCAAACCTCTCTTTCAGCGTTTACAGGATAATCCTCCTTCATGGACTGACATTCATACTTCTGTCGTCCAACAAGTTAAAAGATATGTCAAGACTTTGTCTTGCCTTGGCATCTCCAATAATTCTGCTTTCAAAATCGTTGATACTGATGCCTCTAACATCGATTTCGGAGGTATTCTAAAGCAAAAGTTAACCCGCATCTCCCCAGAGCAAATTGTCTGTTTCCATTCCCGTGCATGGAATAGTACACAATTAAATTACAGTACTATTAAAAAAGAAATACTTTCTTTAGTATTATATATTAATAAATTTCAAAGTGATCTATTAAATTAAAAAAATTTAGTTCGTATTGATTGTAAATCAGTAAAATATGTTTTAGAGAAAGATGTTGAAAACCTTGCCTCCAAACAATCTTTTGCTAGATGGCAAGCCCTATTAAGCATTTTTGATTTTGAGATTGAATACATCAAAGGCAGTAACAATTCAATTCCTGATTTTCTCACTCAAGAATTCATCAATACGGGTACTATTCATCCAACATGAGTTTTAGAGGAGCATCTTCCTCGCTCGGACCGGGTCTCCCTACAGGCCCGAGTAATCAACCCAGAGGAACCTTGGTTCCTCATCCAGTAAACCCAATTTATTAAACCACCAACAAATTTATCAGTCTTGGTACGATCCCCAAGCCTTACAGTTCGGCCTTAGTCAGTAACCCAATCCCAGTTGATCCTTTTTCCAGCCAATCAAAAGCCTCCAGTTCAAACCCCAGTCATCCCCCTGCTGAGTATATTCTCAAATGGACCAGTCACCTATTTCATATTGAACCCCATATGAAACCTGTTGAAGACCCAAACAAATTAGTAACCCAGTTCTTTCCCTCTAGATGGCATTTCCAGCCCCTTGCTCCTTATAAATCCCTTGTGTATTATAAGGATATCTTACTTGAAACTGAGTCAATCTTCATTAAACCTATATATGCCAATAATGATAAATCCAAAGTTCTTTGTCATTCTTTGTATATTAAACAATTCATTCCAATTGCAGATTGGGGAAAACATCCTTCGGATCTTATGCAGCTATCTAACCAGGATAACTCTTATTATTATTATGATTATATAGAAGCATGGTATAAAGTTTTCCTTTTTCAAAATGAGTCTCACAGTCATTCATAGTTTTTTCAATTCGACCATAAGTTCAAGAGTCAATTCCCTTACTGGTTTTTTCACTGGTGGATAAGGTTTGGATCCACTTATGACCTCCTTCCCGAAACACTGAAAGTTCAACTTAACCATTTCTGCATTAACAGTAAATGCAATCCCAAAAATGATGGTGTCCCTATCATTCTTCAATTTGTTAGTAAGTATAAGATTCCCTGGATTCTTAAATCCCAGTATAACATTGTACCCCCAACCAAAGTAAAAGATCCTCAGTTCTTAGTAACTTCTATATTAGAGCCATTTCCCCTTCTCTCCCGTCAGTTCTTCGTTAAATGGTGGGATAAATTTGATGTTAATAGAATTGTTAGTCAAGTCCAGTTAGAGTTTCCCACCACTCTTCTCAAGGTTCTTCTAGTTTCATCCAAAGAACCTTCCAATCAGTTAAAAGAGTCAAAACCCAAAAAGTCTAAGTCAAAGAAATCCAATATCAATTCTACTGGTTCAACGTGTTCCCATAGAATTTTAAATTTCAAAGACTGCTCCAGTAAAGAGTTGATAATAATTGCCCAGGCACTTAACAAAAGAATTGACGAAGCCTTACACGAGGAAGCTTCTGTTCATTCGTCTTCGTCTCAGAGTGATTCAGTCAGCCAGTTTGCAGCTGATGATGGTGATTATGATCCATATGGCTATTGATTGATTTCGCAATCAATGAATACGTGCAAGTATACACGGTCAACAAGTAATAAAGTGAAAGTAGAGTATCGTTCCCACGAGGAATTATTTAATAAAAATTACCAAGTCTTAACTCTTAACCAAATCAATTTTATTTAAACAACCAATAATTGTGATTTTTTCTAATTAAGAAAACTAAATTAAAACAATTAAAAAAGATTATTCTAAAAAAAAAAGAAAATACACAACTAAAATTTGAATGAATTCAGATAAATAAGGATTAAGACTCCAATATCCCTAATTTTGAATTATAAATCAATTATTCAACTATTCCAATTATTATGTCTACTGAATTGTTAACAGGAATTCTCAAATGCCAAAAGCCCTCTCTCGAGTGATAAATTGCCTTCTATTTAACCCAGATTAATTTTGCTATATCTCTATGCAAAAGAATTGAATTAAACTCGCTACAATCCCAATTCCTTATTTGTTACATGCGGCAAATAGATATTCTCATTCTATTCACAAACCTAATTATTCACTGTGCAAATAACTAAGTCACATGTCACCATGCCCAGTTCTAACCCTAGAATTCCTTTCTCAATTCCTTCTAGAGTAACAAGGTAATTACTGATCAGATAATTAATCAATAAATACAAGGCATGATGAACAATTCACTTCAACATAAATAATTGGAATAAATTAAATAATCAATTCATAATCATAAAAAGTTCAATTTAAATCTTAATGAAAGAGTTAGTTCATAATTAATGAATTAAAACCAAGAATCCACAATTGAATAGACATTAAAAGATAAAAGTAAGAGAAGAGAAGAGAATATAATCTGTTGTCAGCAAATTTGATGCCCCCCCTCTTGCTCCTGCTTTGAATCTTCAATGGTCTCCAAGTTGCTTCAATCTCCAAAATTAATAAGAACTAGGGTTATGTTCTAATCTAAAGGAGTGTTTAATCTAGTCTAATATATGTAATCTCCTTTTATTTTATACCTTACATCAAGTATTTATAGATTACAAGTCTAATTTTGAGCTTAGGAACAAACTCAATCCAATTTGGAGTCAAAAAGGTGTCAAAATTCGCCCAAAACGCGTTCAGGCCGCACACAACCTCTTCCCTATCACCCCAGAGCTGGGAACGATGCTCAGACACTACCTTATAGCACCCCGGTGCTGTAAATAGGCTTAAAATTGGCGCCCCGACGCTGCCCCATTTTCTGACATTTTCTACTCTGACGTCCTTTGGGAAAATGGCTATAACTTCTTCGTCCGAACTCTGATTTAGATGATTTGAGGTTATACGGAAAGAGGAAAAGTATATCTACAACTTTCATTCTTTAAGAATTTCGAAATAAGGTCTCTAGCAATACTCAAATTGGCTCTGAAGTGACTGCTATGTAAATGGCAAGTCGAAAATGCAAATCTAGCCACCCCGAACGTCGATCCATATAACTTTTGTCCCAATTTCTACAAAACAACATAAAGCATGCTTGAATAGACATAAACACTTAAAAACTATTCTAAAAGACATAAGAACAATAATAAATTAAACCCGAATGTATCCAATTCATGGGTATATTACCCATTCATCAATAGCACCATTAATCTACAGGATGCTCAGGACCCATTTGCCTTATTTTCAAGTCACATGCGCCTGCCCCTGCAGCCATTCAATCAAAGAATCTGCTTTTCCATCGAATACAGTTCCATTCATGTTCACCTGCCCCAGTAACCTTTAAAGTCAAAAGATGCTCTTTCTTTTCCACCAAAAGCATCTGCTGAGTCAAAAGTTGTCGGCCTCTTCGCCAAAAGTTGCTGAAAGCATCCATGAATAGTAAAAAAAAAAAGTCAGCACTGTAGCACTGTTCATTAATAGTAAAAGTTATATGTAATCATTTACTTTTATAATAGTAACTTTGTAATAGTTCTTTCCTTATTTTATAAAAGGAATCTGAACTTAGTTAGTCAGGCAGGCTTCGAAACTTAGTAAGACTCTGAGTTCCTTCTCAGACGAATCTTATGTTTCTACCACGGTTTAGCCTACTTAACCCCTTTTCTCTTCTTCTTAAAATGTTCTAAATTATAAGTCAACTTAATTTTTAGTCTTCAATCTGTTTGTAAATAGTTTCAATTATCAATAAAATTTATTTTTATTTAGTAATACATTGTGTTGTTTATATATGAACTACTATGTTCTTTATACTTCTCTATTTATATACATATCTTGCTTCCGCCCCCAAATATATTTACATTTTTGTCACGTGTGGAGTTTACTTCGTGGCCTTTTACTATTTTCTTTACATTTATTCCCGCCTAGAATTTACTTCGTTGCAGTTGATCATTTTTATTGCTATATTTACCTTTTCGATCCACCATAGAGATGCTTCGTGGTGATTGATCGTCTCTATATATATATTTACCGCTTTTATATATTTACATTTCCAATCCCCCATGAAGTTTACTTCATGGTGGTCGATCGTTTATATATATATATATATATATATATATATATATATTTATAACTTTTATATATATAACTACTTACAGCTTTCATATAAACTGCGGCATCATGTGAGCCTAGGAATCATGTGATCACAGATTCAGTCTCCTGAATCTAGATTCGGTTCCTGTGATGGACATTTTCAGCTGTAATCAGCTTGTAAATTATTCATGGTGTTTGAATTTCCTTAGATGGCTCTCATGCCCACAAGGAATTCGACACTACTTTGTAAACTATTTTCTCGAAGATGCTTCGCATCTTGAAAAATAAAAGCAATCAAGCCAAACATATAATAAAATAGAAGTATCAAAGGCCTCAATTACTATTGAGCATAAGGGTTTGAAAAACCTCTTTTACAAAACATCACTGCTATATCTTGTTAAAACTAAACTTTTATACAAATTCAAACCCTTTGTATATAGGTGCAAATGAGGCATAACACTACTTCCAAATAATTGCACATTGACCCCTTCCCCCCCCCCCCCGCACACACATTTATATAATAGTTTAATTGAAAAGTGGTCGTTATCGTGGTAACACGGATGTCGGGGGCTGCCTTACACCTTCCCTCCGCATAATCAAGCTCTCGGACCCTAACGAATCTCGGTTTCACAGATCAGTTAAACAGTGTTACATCACGTGGTTAATGTGCAAACCTTTTCTCGGTTGAGTTAGTGCAACCATTTAAAATACCAACTGGCGACTCTTATAGTCCAATCATCGACATATACATATCGGACCTTTTCACAACTTGTTTTTTCAAACAAATCTCACCTAACATGAGAACATCAAAAGACAAAAACAGAAAAGGGGTAAATAAAAATCTCGACGTCGACATGTATTATTCCAGATTTATAATTTGGTTATGGTACAATAGGTTTATCTACAAGTTCCTCTTATTTGACTTATAGTGTTTTGTGGTTCTTGAACTCTTCAAGATTCTATTATCCTCCCACTAGCCCTTCTATGATAAACATCTTTATCTTAGAAGGAAGCATGTTTCGTAACAAACACCATTTGCTAAGTAGGATTATAGTACATATACCCTAAACTTAATTTAGGATGTCCCACAAATCTTTATTTGTCAAATCTTATCTCAAGCTTATCCTTTTAAATCTTTTCACATAAGATGGACAACCTCTTATCATAATATACTTAAGATTAGGAATTCTCCCTATCCATAACTCTTACAGAGTCTAAGGGTTGGAATTTGAGGTTGCTTTTTCATAGATATACATCCATTTATAGGGTATTAACCAAAAAGGATACTGGAATATCGATAAAATCATTATGGACCGCACTATGTCCAACAAGATATAATTTTTCTTTTCAGACACATCAATCAATTATTACTTATCAGGAGGCGTCCATTGTGAGAAAACCATTTGAGAGGATCTAAAAACTCATTACACAAGTATTCCTTCCTTAAACCGGTCAAAGAATCCTAATACTTTGCTAATTTGTTTCACTTCTGAATTCTTTAAACCTTTCAAATAATTCACACTTGTATTTCAGCAAATACATACATTCAACTCTTTTAATGATTATCTCCTTTTCTTAACTAATTTGTTCAATATGCAAAATAATTTTCACGTAAGTCAAGTATACAAAATCCATTAAGTAATATTCCAGTACTATACAAAACATTATTATTATAAATAGAACAACAATTGTTCTGAAATATAATACCAAAGATTTTATTATCCAACAATAAAATGGAAATAATGTTTCTAAAGAGAACTGGAATACAATAACAACTTATTGAATTAATAGACTTGCCCGTAGGCTGTGCTAAACTATAAGTTCCTATAGCTAATTCAACAACCTTTGCTTCATTTTCCACACATATGATTACTTATGTTTGTTTATCTTTCTACTTCTGTTTGGTATCTTCATAAATCTATATTTATGGGAACCAAAGATGGTATCCAATACCCAAGTAGAACCTTAACTTAAAAAAAATTTATTTTAATCTTGAATAAAATTGTATTTGTAACCGAAGCTTCAATAAGCTTTTTCTTGTGAGCCTCTGCAAGATACTTATCGCAGTTTCTTTTCCAGTGTCCAGGCTTATTGCAGTGGAAGCAAGCTCATTTACTATGCGTATCAATTTTATTCTTATTATCCTTTGTTTTTATCTTTTTATTTACCTTCTTTGAATCTTTCTTCTTTTAAGAAGATCATTTGGCCCATACCAGTAAGACTTGGTCTTTCTTGGTTGGAAACTGACTCTCAAGCTTTTCAACATGTTAAGTAAATCAGCGAGGCTGATATCTAACTTGTTCATATTAAAAATTCACAAAGATTGTGAGAAGGAGTCTGGGAGTGAATGCAAGATCATATCTTGGCTCATCTCTCTATCCATTATAAAACTTGTTATCCTAATTATTCCATCAAATTGATCATGTTAAGAACTTTTGTAAGACCCCAACTTTTTATAAATAAATTTGAACTTCCTCTATTCATTATTTTAAAATATTAAGGGGTGGATTGGATTAATGTGGTTAGTTATGAGTAAAATGTGTAAATTTTGTAAAATAAGCAAGTGGTTATAAAATATTCATTGTTGTTGGAGAATATTCGTTTGGTCATGGAATATTCTTCATGTTGGGGAATATTCGTACGACGGCGCATTCATTTATGGGCCCCATAACAGAAAACTGTAGGATGAAGAAAATGACAAGTATGAGTTTTTTATAAATAACGACGTAATTGTTACCGTTAACACTATTGGAATACCTGGTGGTTAAAGTACAGTAACACGCGTGGTTGCACAGTACCACACGGTATTGCAAATTATTTTTGGATTATTGATTCTTACGTAAGAAGGCATTACTCAATAATTGTTATAATAATTACTGTTCAATATTTTATTTTATTGATTCAATAATTGCTACGTTGATATTTTATATTATTGTTAATTTAATAATTGTCACTACACAGTATTTTTTATTATCAAATCATTAATTCATATTATTTGAATATTATTATTAGATAGCATTATTTGCAATGTCTAAGGAAGTTCTGTCTAGAAAAGGGGTTTGATCACCTAATTACGCACCAGTAAGGAGAAATCCTTATCGGAAAACCCCTTTCTTTCCTGGGAATGACCAGATTGTCATTATTGTGACTTTGTAATATTATTTGTGAATAATTAATTATTAATTTATATTATATGGAAATATATATTTTATGTGAATATAAATGAAGGAATTAATGCAGATGTGTTTTATCAGTATTTTGTCGGAATGGAGGTATTAAAAATTATTCGTATGTGGATTTTTATCATTTTCTGTTTAGAATTTAGAAAAACTTTCTCCTACAAAGTTGTAGAGAATTAAATTTCCTATTGAATGGACATAAAATTCATATTTTTCTAATAAAAGGGCTATTTATTATGAGTTATTGAAGTTTCTGAATATTGTTTAAATTTAAAACATTTTGGTGGAGATTTCTAGAATGGGTGGGTCCCTCTCTTGCCCTTGTTGGTGTGTTGAGAAATTTCAAAGTGTGGTTTCAAAAGTGGTGTGCATGAAATTTTTTATAAAATATTATTTTATTAAATTTTAGTCTGCTTTGGCGTTCTGGCATTTTCCTATAAATAAGCTGCTTAGTTAGAAGTGAAAATCACACCAGAATCAGAAGTTATCTCTCTATAATATCGAACGTATTTTTGTGAGTATTTAGATATCTTAAGTGTTGCTATTCATTGCAAATTTCCTTCAGCATTATATCCGATATTTCAGTCAGAAGTACTATTTTTTTGAGTTAAGGGATGTTATTTTTTTTTGTAAATGATATTATTTCTTTTAATATCATTTTACCAAAATATTGGTATAAATTTTATTATGAAATTTTTACCTTTTCATGTCGAGATTACTATTAACGTATACGACACTAGTCACGTATACGATACTATTCACTAATACGGTACTATTCATGAGTACTATTCACGAAGTATAATTTTTCTTGTGAAATTTCTACCTTTTTATGTCGGGGTTACAATTCATGTATACAGTATTATTCACGTATACAGTACTATTCACGAATACGACACTATTCACAAAAAATAAATTCTTTGTCCAAGTTGTCTATTATGGTTACTATCTTTGATTGTATCCATGTTTTGATCTTCATTCTTAAATTTTGCTCCACAATTGTTTATTATGGAGTATTTTTTAAGTTGGATAAACTAAAGTACGAATATCTAATTCTTGTCTTTTTATCTCACTAGATTTGTTTTCTTTTAAATATTTTCATCATCCTCAGTCCTAAATAGTGATAAAATTGAATATCTTTGGCCTGTAGTGCAAAGATGAATGATTATCTAATGAATATCTTTCCCCTGTAATGCAAAGATGAATGATTACTTGATGAATATCTTTGGCCCGTGGTGCAAAGATGGACAGGTGTTGAGATGAACATGACCAACTGGTGATACAAATAAATATCTTTGGCCCATAGTGCAAAGATGAATATTTTATTCAAGATGTTTATTAATTGATGTTACAGGGATAAAATATTGATGGTGGACTTTTAAATCATAGAAGATAGTAGATTTCAGGTTCTACTTGACTCTTCTAATGGATTGTTGTTTTCGCTGCAGTTGTTGATCTAAAACTTGTTGTTTATTATATTTTCTTAGATTTTTCCCTATTGAAGACTAAGGATAATTTGTTTTACATTATCATAGTCATAATATTCTTTACTGGGCTAGTTGAGCTCATCTTTTTTCTTTTTATTCTATTTTTCTTCTCGGGATGAGAGAATATATCAGAAACTAGTCGGGGTATGGAGTGATGGTTCAAGACATTTGTTTTAGCAATCCTCACAATTTTGTAAAATAGTGTATCAATAATTGTAATGAGGACTTATTTGAGTTTGAATATTGTCTAGAAGACAATATGTGTATTTAAACTCACAGCATATGAGTTGTCGTATTTTGCACGACAATTGTAATAATGAAATTTTAGTTATTTTTGTACCATGTATTTGGCGACTCAGAATGGGTTGTGTGGACTTATTTTGGGGGTGTAACAGTTGGTATCAGAGCTTAACTTGACGAATATGGAACAATCACAAGAAACAAAGCTAGATTAGTGGCACAAGGATACAATCAACAAGAAGGAATAGATTGTGAAGAGACATTTACTCCAGTAGCCCGATTGGAATCCATAAGAATATTATTAGCATTTGAATGCTTCAGAAAGTTTAAAATACAACAAATGGATGTCAAAATCTCCTTCCTTAACGGCTATATAAATGAAGAAGTATACGTAAAATAGCCCCTGGATTCGAGCATAAAAAGTTCCCACATTACGTATACAAACTAAAGAAGGCACTCTATGGACTCAAACACGCACCAAGAACTTGGTATGAGAGATTAAGTAAGTACCTCCTATAAAATGGCTTCATAAGAGGTAAAATTAACTCTACATTATTTATTAAATGTCAAAATAAAGATATTATTATTGTACGAATAAATGTAGACGATATAAGATTTGGTGCTACTAATAACCTTCTTTGCGAGTGGTTCTCTAAATGCATGCACAAGGAGTTTGATATGAGCTTAATGGGAGAACTCAATTATTTTCTGGGGCTTCAAATCAAACAAAATCAAGAAGGTATCTTCATACATCAAACTAAGTATACAAAAGAACTACTCAAGAGATTCGACTTTGACAACTCAAATACAAAGACCACACCAATGAGCACATCAATAAAGCTCACAGCTGATAAAAAAGGTATGGATGTGGAAGTAACAAAATATAGAGGTATGATTGGATCCTTACTATATTTAACAGCCTCTAGACCTGATATAATGTATAGTGTTTGTCTATGTGCTCGCTTTTAAGCTAAACCCCAAGAATCACATTTATAAGCTGTTAAACGAATATTTAAATATTTGAGTGGTACTACAAATTTAGGATTATTTTACCCAAAATGTGACAATTTTGATCTAATGGGTTATTAAGATGCTAACTACGTAAGCTGTCAAATAGATAGAAAAGGTACAAGCGGTGCTTGTACATTTTTGGGACAAAGTCTCGTCTCATGGCATAGTAAGACGCAAACCTCAGTTGCCCTATCCACCACTGAGGGTGAATACTTAGCAGTAGGAAGTTGTTGCTCCCAAATTTTATTGATGCGTTAAATACTCTGTGACTTTGATATTATGTGTGAAAATGTGCCCATATACTGTGATAATACAAGTACTATAGACTTTTCTAAAAATCCAGTTCTACACACTCGTACAAAACATATAAAAGTTCGCCACCGTTTTTTTAGAGATAATGTGTCCAAAGGACTCATCAAATTAATATTTATTCCAACTAAGCATCAATTAGCAGATATATTTACAAAACCTCTAGGGGAAAAACGCTTCTGTACTCTAAGAAGAGAACTCGGGATGTATCTGATATAGATATGGTCTGCATGCTTTAAGGAAATTAGACAGACAATTTAGATTTCACGGCGTGTCTTACTAGCATAATTATGCAAATTAAATTTGCTCAGATTTCCCTTCCCAAACACGGCTCCATGACTTCCCATATCTTGGTAACACGCACCCTCGATAAGACAGAAGTTACTTTACTCTTTCGCCTTCATCTTTTTCTCTTCAAGCACTCTAACCGTCTCTATAACCTCCAATTGCTCTCAAACCCTATCTGAGATAATGAGAACCAGGCGTGCTAGACAGCTTTGTGATGAATCTGAGGAAGAGGTATCACTGCCTTCTCCACCCTCTCAACCTCCTACTACTCAAAAACTAAAAAAGAAGAAACCTTTTGTCACGACCATCTTCGGTGACTCATCCCCTGCAGAACCTAAAGCGAGTTTACCATCCCCTCAACCGATTGGGACGTCTACTTGAACCAAACGGTAAAAAATTAATGATTCCTCACCAGGATCTCCTCTAATAATGGTAATCCCTTTATCTATCTCTTTGCATGATGTTCTTGAGAATTTCTTTAGAGGCCATAATTTTGAACTTCGGTTTAAATCTTCCATCTGCCAAAAATCTTTTATTTATGAAAAATCTATTGATATCTACTATTTTCAAAACTCCCCACTTAAACATCTTCTTGAGTCTTGTGGTTTGTCCTCTCTAAATGATCCTCTATCTGTGGCCTATCCAAAGTTGGTTCAACAATTTTACACGAACCTTGAAAATAATGGTGATTGTTATACTACACTCATGAAACGGAAATCGTTGTTTTTTTACTGCTATGGATTTAGGAAGCATACTGTCCATTCCCTTCACAAGAGACTGTCCATTTATTCTTAATGGACCAGTTTATACTCCTCTGTTGTGAGAACCCAAATTTTATGAAATGAAAGTATTCAATTTTCTTATAATTATTCTATTTAGTAAATGTTTAAATTGATAAAAGGTTAAAGTTAAGGGTGATATTTGAAATTTTTTCAAAGTAAACAAGTTGGTATAAAATAATTGGTGATAAAAGTATAGTAATACGTGTGGTTGCATAGCAGTATACGGTATTGTACAGTATCTTTGATTATTGATGCTTAAGTAAGAAGTCACTCAGTTTTATTCAATTATTGTCACAATATGTTATATTATTAAATCAATAATTGAGATGGCAAAGTTATTCATATTATTATTTGTAATATTGACAATGTCTAGAAGTTCTGTCAATGAGAGGTTTGGTCACCTAATTGCACACCAATTATTGAATAATAGTAATTGCGAATCATAATAATAATGAATAAATGTTATTAAAAAATGAATTTGAGTTCGGTGTAGAATTTGGAGACGCGAACGTGATATTTGAGTCCGGAACGATGAAATTAGTAAAAATAGACTATAAACACAAAATTTTTCGGGGTTGACTTTTTGGTCAAAAATTCAACACTTGACTTTTTCAAAAAACGTCAAACTTTGAAATTTCAAAAATAAAGTTTTTCATAAAAATAATTCCATTGTGGTGAGATTATTAGTGTTAGTAGAAATTTACATTTATTTCGATATTAATTGATGTTTGGAAGTTATATTGACCAATCGGGTAATTAACCTGATAAATGAGCATTTAATTGCTATTAATTCACATGATTATAACTATTTATTCACATGTGTGTACTATTGATTCACATTCTTGTACTATTAGGGGAGGTGGTGCAAGATTGATAATACTTGTATGACTCAGTTAAAAATGCAGGTATAGATGAAGGTACTATACTGTAATTCCTATTTTCACATGATTATAACTATTGATTCACATGATTGAACTATTGATTCACATTATTTACTATCAGGGGAGGTGGTGCAAGTTTGATAATACTTGTAGGACTAAATAAAAAATGAAGAAAAAGAGGGAGGTATTATACTGTAATATTTTGAGCCCCAAAACGTGCAATCATCGAAACTATATTTTCCTATAAATAGAAGCTCATTCTTCCTTCATTTCTCACCAATTCACTAAAGCTATAAAGTAATTATTATAGAGAGAAATTATAGAGAGAAAGAAGAAGAGAAGTCTGTTACCTCACTAATCCAGTATCCAGTTTTCTTCTAAAGTAAGAGATATTATTATTATAGTAAGGGATATTATTTCTTTCGTATTCATGAAGAGAACTATTGTTATTCCATTCCTTATTATTCTATTGGAATAACCTGTATACGCGGACTACCGTATACATGGTAAAATTCTTTTGTTATTCCACTCTTTATTTTTATGTTGGAATAACCTGTCTATGCAAAGTACTGCATACATGATGAAATTTTTCTGTTATTCCATTCTTTATTATTCTGTTGGAATATCCTATCAGTGCGGATTACGCATGACCTGGTTCCATTCTTTATTATTCTGTTAGAATATCCTGTCTGTGCGGATTACGCATGACCTGATTCCATTCTTTATTATTTTGTTGGAATAACCTGTTTACGCGGACTACCGCATGCATGGTGAATTCTTCTATTATTCCATTCTTTATTATTCTGTTGGAATAACCTGTCTATGTGGATTACCACATGCATGGTGAATGATCCTTTGTATTCATTCCTTATTAAATTATGGAAATGATCTGTCTACGTGGATTACCGCATGGCAGGCGAAAATCCATTTGCAGTTTCGTAATTTTTTTGACCCTCAAAAATTTTGGAAAAATTTGAAATGATAATTTGATGAGTTTTCTAAATTGTGTCCAAAAATGGCGATTTTTGGATGTATAGATTAGATGTTATAAATTTTACGGGAAAAGACTATTTTAAAAGTAAACCCTTATAACTCCATGTGGTTAACTCCAAAATTGGTGAAATTTTTATTGGGAGTACATATATATAACAGGAGTATACCCTGTAAATTTCGGAATTTTTGGACAAAAGTACAATTTATGATAAATGTTTAAATATTCAGCAGTTTTGGCCATATGAAAAATAGTAAACGAATTTTAAAACTTCTGAGAAAAATATATGTTCAATACGGGACTATATTTTACTAAATCCCAAAAATGAATAATTTTTTGGACTGATTTGGTATTTTTCATGAAAACGGTTTAGTTACGAACATATGAATTAAATATGTTATGTGAAGTTGAAAAATTGGTAAATAGGAGTTTATGGCTTGAAAATCCTATATAAGGTATATGCTGATTTTTTATGAGTGATTTGATCATTGGTGATGAAATCTTATGAGTATGGCATTTTTGAATGATTAAATGCATTATTTAGTAAAGTGTAAACAATTAAAATAAATTATTTATAAGTTTAAGAAGTGATTAAAATATTGTTATAATATTAGTAATATTAGATTATAAGTTTATTAAATGATTGATAATATTTGGATAAATTTAAAGTCTTTAATATTTATCCTTGATTTCGTTTGACTAATGCTTATATCATTGTCATCATCCTCATACTTATATTGTGATGAAAGTCATCTTTGGCTTACGTGCATAAATGGATTGTTGATTATTGATTTTAAAGTTGTATATCTTTAGCTTACGTGCAAAGATGTACTGTAGATTATTAGTTTTACAGTTGTATATCTTTGGCTTACGTGCAAAGATAAACTATTGATTGATGATTATCTTTGGCTTATGTGCATAGATGAACTATTTATTTGTATGATTATGACCAGGGATCATTCGATATAATCATGACCCGCAATGTTATAGATGATGTGGTAAAAGTCCTCATTGACCCGTAGTGCATTGATGAACAATTATTGGTATGATTATAACCAGGGATTATTCGGTATAATCATGACCATTGATGATTACATGAATATCCTTGGCCGTAGTGCAGGGATGATTCGATGATGTGGATTATTTATTAAGTCGAGTCTCAGCGATAAAATATTGATTATACACTTTTAATTCGTAAAAGATAGCAGATATCATGCTCTACTTAACTCTTAAAAAATATAGTTGTATGTCTTTGGCCTGTAGTGCAAAGATGAATTGTTAATGAATATCTTTGGTCGTAATGCAAAGATGAATTTATTAGTATTATTATGAGCAGGAATTGTGATTTGGTATAACCATGATTTTTTATGTTTCAGGTGAAGATAGGAGATGAAAATTATCTTCGTTCTGGGTGCGACGAGGAATTTAGAACCACAATTATAATTATGAGTTATTCATATGATTGTGGACAAGAATGTTAATTCATGTTATAGGGATAAAACATTGTTGGTGGATTTTTAACGTAGAGAAGATAATAGACCTTATGGTCTATTTAACTCTTTTAATGGATTGCTCGTTCTGCTACGACTATGATTGAAAACTTTTATTATTTACCATATGTTCTAAATCTCTGATTTATTATTGACGAAAGCTATTGATAATTTAATTATCTTTAGTCATGATTGTGACGCCCCCAAAATAGGTATACATCACCTATTCTGAGTCGTCAAATATACATTACAAAATTCAGATAAAAACTTAAATATACAACATGAGCTGTGGGTTTTAATACAATCATTGTCTTCTAGACAGTACACAAACTCAAAATAAGTCCTCAATACATTTATTATTACATTGTTGCACAAAATAGTGAGGACTACTAATACTATCATCTGGACCGTCACTCCGTTCCTCGACTCGTTCCAGCTATATTCTCATTTCCTGAAGAGAACGATGAAAGAAAGGGTGAGCTCAACTAGCCTAGTAAGAAATATTATGACTAAGATAATGCAAGATAAATTATCATTAGTCTTCAACAATGTTAAACTGATAAAATACAATAGACATCAAGTTTAACTACATCAGAACAAATAATCCATTAAAAGAGTCAAGTAGAGAATAAAGTCTACTATCTTTTATGATTTCAAAAGGGTTTTTCATCACTTTTTATCGCTGAGACTCAGTTTAATAAATAATCCACATCATCCCTGCAATACGGCCAAGGATATTCATTAGAGTCACGACCACAAATTATCCATGCACTACGGGCCAAGGATATTCGTGTATACATCAATGGTTATGATCATGCCAACAATTGTCCATCAATGCACTACGAGCCAATGAGGACTTTTACCACATCATTTGTAACATTACGATCATGATTATATCGAATAATCCATGGACATAATCATACCAAGTCCATCTATGGACTACAGGCCACAGATGACTTTTAACATAATATAAACATGAGGATGATGACAATGATTTAAGAATTCAATAAAACAAGTTCAAGAATTAATTTAACCAAGAACTAATAATGTCCAAATTGTCAACATGATACTTCTTTATAGAGTAAAATTTAAGAATGCTTAGAAGAATATTTCCATGAAAAGATACTGGATGAAGCGCAAATATTAAGGATATTCCACTAATTTCATGGAGTATAGAAGTCAAAACTTTAACCAACTGAGTATAATAAAGAATGGACTAACAAAAGAAATCACCAAGCATGCAATAAACCGCACAGGCAGGTTATTCCAACAGAATAATAAAGACGGAACCAGGTCCGGCGTAAAACGCATAAACAGGATATTCCAATAGAATAATAAAGATGGAACCAGGTCCAGTGTAAAACACATAGATAGGATATTCCAACAGAATAATAAAGATGGAACCAGGTCCGACGTAAATCGCACAGACAAGATATTCCAACAGAACAATAAAGAATGGAATAACAGAAGAATTTCACCAAGTATGCGGTACTTCGCATAGACAGGTTATTCCAACATAATAATAAAGAATGAAATAACAGAAGTTCTCTTCATGAAGACGAAAGAAAGAAATAATACCCCTTACCTTAGAAAGAAATTGGATACTGGAGTAGAGAGGTAGCAGACTTTTATTCTTCTTTCTCCCTAAAATTTTTCTCTATAATAATTGCTCTATAGCTTAAGTGAATTGGTGAAGAATGATGAAGAAATGAGGTTCTATTTATAGAAAAATATAGTTTCGATAATTGCACGTTTTGGGGCTCAGAATATTACAGTATAATACCTTCCTCTTTTCCTTTATTTTTAATTTAGTCATGCAAGTATTATCAAACTTGCACCACCTCCCCTAATAGTAAATAATGTGATTCAATAGTAAATCATGTGAATCAATAGTTATAGACATGTGAAAATACGACTTACAGTATTGTACCTCCATCTATACCTCTATTTTTAACTTAGTCATGCAAGTATTATCAATCTTGAATCCACTCCCCTAATAGTAACAAGAATGTGAATCAATAGTACACACATGTGAAGAAATAGTTATAATAATGTGAATTAATAGTAATCAATTGCTCATTTATCCGGTTAATAACACGATTGGTCAATATAAACTCCAGACATCAATTATTATCGAAATAAATGTAGATTTCCACTAATACTAATAATCCCAACACAATGGAACTATTTTTATCAACAATATAAATTTTGAAACTTTGAAGTTTCCCGAAAAAGTCAACTGTTGACTTTTTGACCAAAAAGTTAATCCCGGAAAATTTTGTGTTTATAGTCTATTTTTACTAATTTCATTGTTTCGGACTCAAATATCACGTCCGCGTCTCCAAATTCAACTCTGAACTCTACTTCAATTTTTAATAACATTCAATATTAATATTATAACTCACAATATTGAACAACCAGATCGTTCCCAGGAAAGAGGGGGCTTTCCAATAAGGATTTCTCCCTATTGGCACGCAATTAGGTGACCAAACCTCTCCTTGACAGAACTTCTAGACATTGTAAATATTGCAATTTAATAATATGAATAACTTTGTCATCTCAATTATTGATTTAATAATATAACATTTTATACAGATTATACTGTGACAATAATTGAATCAATAATATGATAGATATGATGCAGCAATTACTGTAGAAATAATTGAATATAACTGAGTGACTTCTTACGTAAGCATCAATAATCAATACCGTGTGCTACTATGCAACCACGCGTATTACTGTACTTTTACTATCGAGTAGTTCAACAGTTTTAATTGTAAAACTTCTGTCGTTATTTTCATAAAAATATTTTTGTCATTTTCTCAATCTGACAATAATTCCGTTGTGGGGTCCACCAATGATTGTGCCGTCGTACAAATATTCCCTATTAAAACGAATATTCCCCGACCAATCAAATATTATAAAACAACTTGTGTACTTTGAAAAATTTGTAAATACTACCCACAACTATAACATTATATCAAATTCATTCTATAATATTCAAAAATGATATTTATAAAAAAATCATCTTTATTAAAAAGTTGGGGTCTTACAACCTCCCCTTCTTATGAAATTTTGCCCTCGAAATTAGGGTACATACCTGGTATGTCGAAGAGGTGAGGATATCTTGACTTCATCTCAGATTCTAACTCCCAAGTCATTTCCTCTACATCGTGGTTTCTCCACAAAACTTTGACTTGAGGTATAACCTTGGAGGGTAGAATATGATCCTTCTTATCTAAGATTTTAACAAGAACCTCTTCATACATTAAACCTTCCACTATTTCGTCCATTTCTAACACAATAATGTGGTTTGGGTCTTTCACATATTTACGTGACATGGATATGTGAAAAACATTATGAACACGAGACATACTTGGTGGTAAAGCGAGTCTATAGGCCACAGTTCCTACTCATTCGAGGATTAAAAATGGGCCAATGAGTCGAGGATTGAGCTTTCCTCTCTTTCCAAATATCGTAACTCCTTTCCATGGAGCAACACGTAACAACACATGATCTCCAATATCGAATTCCACGTCCTTTCGATGAAGATTAGCATAAATCTTTTGTCGATCTTGTGAGGCTTTTATACGTTGTTGGATCATTTGAATCTTTTTCGTAGTCATACGTACCAAATTCGGTCCCAACAATGTTGCTTCACCCATGTCATCCCAGCATACTGGAGAACGACACTTTCTTCCATACAAGGCCTCAAATGGAGCCATGCCAATACTTGCTTGATAGTTATCATTGTAGGAAAACTCCACCAATGGTAAGAACTTGTCCCAACTTCCCTTGAAGTCAAGGGCATAGAGTCTTAATAAGTCATCAAGAGTTTGAATAGTCCTTTCTGTCTGCCCATCCGTTTGAGGATGATATGCCGAACTAAATCATAAATCTGTGCCGGTAGCTTTTTGCAAACTAACCCAAAATCTTGAAGTGAATCTTAGGTCTTGATCAGAAACTATGGATACTGGCATACCATGCAATCTTACAATCTCATTTATGTATAAACTAGCAAGATGTTCAAGTGAATAAGTTTCTCGTATCGGTAAGAAATAAGCAGACTTGGTCAATCTATCAACAATGACCCAAATCACATCTATGCCTTGAGAAACCTTGGGAAGACCAGTAACAAAATCCATGGTAATGTGCTCCCATTTCTATTCTGGAATTTCAAGTGGTTGCAATGGACTTTTTGGCACTTGATGCTCCACCTTGACTCGTTGACAAGTTAAACACCTTGAGATAAACCTCACTATCTCTCTCTTCATATTTCTCTACCAAAATGTATGTCGAAGATCACGATACATTTTGGTACTCCCAGGATGGATTACAAACGGTGTGTTGTGCGCCTCTATCATGATTTTATACTTCAAGTCAGAATCATTAGGAACACAAAGTCTGGAGTTGACTCGAAGTATTCCTTCTTCATCGATTCTTGCTTTTGGAATAGCACCTTCTTGCACTTTCTTTCTCATTCGCATCAGCTCGAGGTCTATAGTTTGAGCAGCTTTAACTTTATCAATTAAAGTCGGTTTCACTCGTATATTTGCCATCATCACATGGGTCCCTAGAGTCTTTAACTCTATTTCCATCCTTTCCAAGTCATACACAATGGTCCTTTGCGTTGACAATAATGCACTCGTGCCAGCATATGATCTTCTACTCAATGCGTCAGCTACTATGTTCGCTTTTCCAGGATGGTATTGGATGGTATGATCATAATCTTTCAACAACTCAAGCCATCATCGCTGCCGTATGTTGAGTTCCTTTTGAGTGAAGAAATATTTGAGGCTTTTATGATCCCTATAGATCTCCAGCTTCTCTCTATACAGATAATGCCTCCAAATCTTAAGAGCAAAAATGACTGCTGCCAACTCTAGATCATGAGTAGGATAATTCCTCTCATATTCTTTGAGTTATCGAGAGGCATAGACTATGACTTTCCCATATTGCATGAGAACACATCCTAACCCTTTGCCCGAAGCATCACTGTAGATGACAAATCCTTCTGAGCCAAATGGTATTGTCAGAACAGGTGCTGAAATGAGTCTCCTCTTGAGTTCTCAAAAACTCTTCTCACATTCCTCGCTCCAACCAAATTTTGTATCTTTTCGAGTCATCTGAGTAAGTGGAGTAACGATTCGAGAAAATCCTTCCACGAATCTCCGATAATAACCAGCTAAACCGAGAAAGCTACGTACTTCGATCACTAATTTAGGTTGCTCCTAGCTTTGAATAGCTTCAATCTTTGCTGGGTCAACAGATATTCCATGACTTGATACTACGTGCCCAAGGAATGCTACTTCCTCAAGCCAGAACTCGCATTTCTTCAACTTGGCATAAAGCTTATATTCACGAAGTTTTTGGAGTATCAGCCTCAATTGTTTCTCATGTTCTTCACGGCTTTTGGAATAAATAAGGATGTCATCAATAAAGACGACCACAAAGTGATCCAAATTTTCCTTAAATACTCGGTTCATCATATCCATGAAAGCAGCAGGAGCATTACTCAATCCAAAAGACATGACTAGGAATTCATAATGCCCGTACTGAGTTCTGAAAGCCATCTTTGCAATGTCATCGGTTCTAATCTTCAATTGGTGATATCTGGAACGAAGATCAATCTTTGAAAAGAATTTGGCACCTTGCAACTGGTCAAACAGGTCATCAATACGTGGCAATGGGTACCTATTTTTGATGGTGATATGATTCAACTCCCGATAATCAATACAAAGTCGCATACTCCCATCTTTCTTTTTCACGAATAGAACAGGAGCACCCCAAGGAGAGGTACTGGGACGAATAAAGCCAATGTCTAACAATTCCTGCAGTTGGATCTTTAACTCCTGAAGTTCAATAGGAGCCATTCGATATGGGGCTTTGGAAATAGGTTTTGTACCGGATTTAAAGTCGATACAAAATTAAATTTCACGCTCTGGGAATAAGCCGGGAAGTTCTTCAGGGAATACGTCAGGAAATTCATTAACAATAGAAATATCTTTCAAAACTGACGTATTTTTGTTTAGATCCGTAACATAAGCTAAGAAAGCTTGACATCCATTTTTTAATAAACGAATAGCTTTATGGCTTGAGATGACAGTGATTGATTTTAAGGGTTTGGTTGCTTGAATTCGCATAATAGGTTGGATAGGAATATGAAAGCTAACAACCTTACGAAAACAATCAATTTTTGCATGATGAGTAGTTCACCAATCAATCCCTAAAATCACATCAAATGCAAGTATTTTCAAAGAAATAAGATTGAAAGATAACGTGCGGGTGCCGATTTGAACTAAACAAGACTTATAAACAGTAGATGTAATGATGGTTTCTCCCAATGGAGTTTCAAAAAATAAATCAAAGTCCAATTTCTCTGGAGTCAAATTTAAACGTTGAGCGCAAGTATGAGAAATAAAAGAATGGGTAGAACCGGTATCAAATAAGGTATATACTTCGCTAGAGTTTATGATAAGCTTACCCGTGATGACCTCGTTCGGGTTCCTTACTTTCTGGGAGGTCGCGACAAACGCCTTCCCTTGAACTACCGGTTTTGTCTTGTCTGGGATGACCTTTGATGCCTCCATTCCAGCTATACTTGTCTTTGGTGCACGATAAAATCAGGCTAGGTGACCTTCTCTTCCACAATTGTAACATGCTTTGGAGGGCATCGCGTAATTTGGACTTATGTGTCCCTCCCCTCCATATTTGAAGCATATGATAGGTGGTCATTCTCCTTCCTTAACGACATGTGCTGATGCTGACATCTTTCCATCATTATTGAATCTCCTCTTCTTGAAATATCCATTCTTATTATTTTGGCCATGATTACCACTGAAGTGGTTACCATTTCTTGCATGTTGATTTCGTTCATACTTATTGTCACCGCTTCGATGACTGTTATCACTGGTATTATCCTTTATCGGCTACTCTCTTTTGGTTGGGTTGACTCATTATCGCGCTCCAATAATTGAGCTTTATTAACAACATCTGAATACAAACATAATTTATTAGAGATAAGATATTGACGTTTCTCGGGTTTCAAACCTCTTAGAAACATTCGCGTCATTTATTCCTCATTATCATCTAAATGGGACGCAAACCGGGATAACTCGGCAAACTTGGCTTCGTACTGCGATACGGTCATGTTGTTTTGCTCCAGCTTGATGAACTCTACCTCTTTCATGTGACGAATACTTTTGGGAAAGTACTTGTCGTTGAACAGTTCTTGGAACTTCTCCCAAGACATCTTCAGTGCGGCAGGTTGGGTAAGATTTACAAATACCCACCAGTAATCTTCCTCTGCCCGCAACATGAAGGTCGCAAAGGGAACCTTTTGCTCCTCGAAGCATCCCAAGATATCAAATATCTTGTTGATCTGCTTTATCCACGTCTCCGCCTTAAGTGGTTTTGGCTCTCCAAAAAACTCTGGTGGTCCCAGTTCCTTGAACTGCTTAGCGGCGACCGTCTGAGAGTTGCCAGTGTTTCCACCTGCATTTTATACAGGAGCCACCGTTGCCTGATGTTGCATGAATTGCATAAAATCTCTGAACATTCCATAGTTCATCATCTGGTCAGTGTTGTTGTTTGCCTGAGGATTGTCGCCTTCCTGATGCACATTATCCTGATTATTGATCAGTGGAGACTCAACGGTCTCCTTTGCTCCATTGATGTTCTCAACATTCTCGGATGTCATTTTCAAATACTACCACAAAACAATGGTTAATTAACATATCACATATTATCCCTATACTATGACCGACCAATTAAATACCAAATAAACTTAGGTAGATCATACTAGCGAAAGAATTCCCCATCTCCCCCTCCTAGTTCTTCACTCACATTTCAGCCAGGGATCATATCCCTAAGCTTCGATACCAACTGTGATGCCCCCAAAATAGGTATACATCACCTATTCTGAGTCGTCAAATACATGGTACAAAATTCAGATACAAAATTAAATATACAACATAAGCTGTGGGTTTTAATACAATCATTGTCTTCTAGATAGTACACAAACTCAAAATAAGTCCTCAATACATTTATTATCACATTGTTGCACAAAATAGTGAGGACTACTAATACTATCATCTGGACCGTCACTCCGTTCCCCGACTCATTCCAGCTATATTCTCATTTCCTGAAGAGAACGGTGAAAGAAAGGGTGAGCTCAACTAGCCTAGTAAGAAATATTATGACTAAGATAATGCAGGATAAATTATCATTAGTCTTCAACAATGTTAAACTGATAAAATACAATAGACATCAAGTTTAACTGCAGCGGAACAAGTAATCCATTAAAAGAGTCAAGTAGAGAATAAAATCTACTATCTTTAATGATTTGAAAAGGGTTTTTAAATAATTTTTATCGCTGAGACTCAGCTTAATAAATAATCCACATAATCCCTGCACTACGGCCAAGGATATTCATAAGGGTCACGACCACAAATTATCCATGTACTACGGGCCAAGGATATTCATGTATTCATCAATGGTCATGATCATGCCAACAACTGTCCATCAATGCACTACGGACCAATGAGGACTTTTACCACATCATTTGTAACATTACGGTCATGATTTAACCGAATAATCCCTGGTCATAATCATACCAAGTCCATCTATGGACTACAGGCCACAGATGACTTTTAACGTAATATAAACATGAGGATGATGACAATGATATAAGAATTCAATAAAACAAGTTCAAGAATTAATTTAATCAAGAACTAATAATGTCCAAATTTTCAACATGATACTTCTTTGTAGAGTAAAATTCAAGAATGGTCAGAAGAATATTTCCATGAAAAGGTACTGGATGAAGCGTAAATATCGAGGATATTCCACTAATTTCATGGAGTATAGAAGTCAAAACTTTAACCAACTAGGTATAATAAAGAATGGAATAACAAAAAAAAATCACCAGGCATGCGATAGACTACACAGGCAGGTTATTCCAACAGAATAATAAAGACGGAACCAGGTCCGACGTAAAACGTATAGATAGGATATTCCAACAAAATAATAAAGGCAGAACCAGGTCTGGCGTAAAACGCACAGAGAGAATATTCCAATAGAATAATAAAGACCGAAGCAGGTCCAGCGTAAAACGCACAGACAGGATATTCTAACAGAATAATAAAGACGGAAACAGGTCTGGCGTAAAATGTACAGACAGGATATTCCAACAGAACAATAAAGAATAGAATAACAGAAGAATTTCACCTAGTATGCGGTACTTCGCATAGACAGGTTATTCCAATATAATAATAAAAAATGGAATAATAGAAGTTCTCTTCATGAAGACAAAAGAAATAAATAATACCCCTTACCTTAGATAGAAACTGGATACTGGAGTAGAGAAGTAGCAGACTTCTATTCTTCTTTCACTCTAAAATTTTTCTCTATAATAATTGCTCTATAGCTTAAGTGAATTGGTGAAGAATGATGAAGAAATGAGCTTCTATTTATAGAAAAATATATTTTCAATAATTGCACATTTTGGGGCTCGAAATATTAAAGTATAATACCTTCCTCTTTTCCTTTATTTTTAATTTAGTCATGCAAGTAATATCAAACTTGCACCACCTCCCCTAATAGTAAATAATGTGATTCAACAGTAAATCATGTGAATCGATAGTTCTAGACATGTGAAAATACGAATTACAGTATTGTACATCCATCTATACCTCCATTTTTAACTTAGTCATGCAAGTATTATCAATCTTGCACCAACTCCCCTAATAGTAACAAGAATGTCAATCAATAGTACACACATGTGAACAAATAGTTATAATCATGTGAATTAATAGTAATCAATTGCTCATTTATCCGGTTAATTACCTGATTGTTCAATATAAACTCCAAACATCAATTATTATCGAAATAAATGTCTATTTACACTAACACTAATAATCCCAACACAATGGAACTAATTTTATCAACAATATAAATTTTAAAATTTTGAAGTTTGACTTTTCCTGAAAAAAGTCAACTGTTGACTTTCTAACCAAAAAGTTAATCCCAAAAAATTTTATGTTTATAGTCTATATTTACTAATTATCACGTCCGGACTCAAATATCACGTCTACGTCTCCAAATTCAACTCTGAACTCAACTTCAATTTTTAATAACATTCATCATTAATATTATAACTCACAATATTTAACAACCAGGTCGTTCCCAGGAAAGAGAGAACTTTCCAATAAGGATTTCTCCCTATTGGCTTGCAATTAGGTGACCAAACCTCTTCTTGATAGAACTTCTAAACATTGTAAACATTGCAATTTAATAATATGAATAACTTCGTCGTCTCAATTATTGATTTAATAATATCACATTTTATGCAGAAGATACTGTGACATTAATTGAGTCAATAATATGAGAGATATGATGCAACAATTACTATAGCAATAATTGAGTATAACTGAGTGGCTTCTTACGTAAGCATCAATAATCAATATTGTGTGCTATTATGCAACCACGCGTATTACTGTACTTTTACTATCGAGTAGTTCAATAGTTTTAACTGTAAAACTTCTGTCGTTATTTTCATAAAAATATTTTTGTCGTTTTCTCAATCCGACAATAATTCAGTGTGGGGTCCACCAATGATTGTGTCGTCGTACGAATATTACCTGTTAAAATGAATATTCCGCGACCAATTAAATATTATAAAACAACTTGCGTACTTTGAAAAATTTGTAAATATTACCCACAACTATAACATTATATCAAATTCATTCTATAATATTCAAAAATGATATTTATAGAAAAATCATCTTTATTAACAAGTAGGGGTCTTACAATGATATTCTTACTGGGCTAGTTGTGCTCACCATTTTGCTTCATAATTCCTTTCAGGTAATAAGAATGTTGTCAGGTCGAGCGAGGATAACAGGGGAATAGAACGGTGGTCTATAGCAGTTGAGGTTCTCCCTAAATAGTATGGAAATAATTTTATTGAGAACTTTAGATAAGTGTGTCGTATTGTATACGTCATTTGATATTTAGTTTTAATGAACCGCAGAAGGTGAGGTGAACCCAACTTTGGAATGGTGTTTTGCCACTATCATACAAGATGTCTGATGACATACAACCTCGTGTTATCATAGGACAGGTTTGTGTACATCCACTTGCTGAGTATATCTATGAGCACTACCTATATGATATTGGAGTTTGGTTGAAATATAATTTTCAATTGCAAACAGTGGAGATAATTATATGTCAAGAGAAGACTCACCATTAGAAAGAACATGATAGTAATCTTCTGGTTTTTCTTTGGGGTCTATTGGGTCAACCAAGGATAATTCTGTAAATATATGATATCTATCATAACCTAGATGCATTGCCACCCATGTACGAAGGTTTCCTTGAACATTTCCCAAAGATTTTAATTTCTAAAACAATTTTTGACTGTACTTTTATGTAAAGTACCGTTGTAAGGTTGTGGTCGAGGCACCATGAGAGTTACATACATTTCTATTAAAACTCACAGTTTAACTGTGGTCGTATTCTGCACGACAGTTCAACAGTTATATAAATGAAGTTTATATTTAATTTTTATAGTATGATATCTGGCGACTCAGAATGGGTCGTGTGGACCTATTTTGGGGGCGTCACATCTGTCCCCTCTTGACCAACTTCAAACTATCATGACTGACCCCACTTTGTCTTCAGTTACTCTTCCAAAGACCATTGAGGTGTCCCCTATTGCTATAGTTCTTCATAAATTACTGCAGTATAATCTTATTCCTCATATTGGTGGTGGAACTGAATTTACTTTAAAGGATTTGGTTTTAGTTTCTTTGATAATGAAAGGAAAACCATTCAATTTTTCTCTTATGATGCTCAAATATATGATTAACTGCATCAACCACTCCAAAAAAATGTCTGCCTTATAGTTGTTTTCTCACAAAATTGTTCAATCATTTTCAAATCCCATTAGACAATGAAGGATCTATCACAATTACCGATTCCATCAATTCTGTCTATCTCAAAAGCGCTTATATCACCATGGTAGATGGTAAGTTCATGAGAATTGCTCCAGAACTTCCCTCTGCTCCTCCAGTCTCAAATGTCAAACCTTAATCACTGCTGATGTTAAGGATATCCAACACCGTCTGTCTGTGCTTGAAAAAGGTAAATTCCCATCAGTCGAACTAAACTAAACACTATTTTTCGCACCATGGAAGATGAGTTCATCGATCTTCAGGCAGGATTCGAATTGCACACTCGGGCTATGGTAGAAGCCCTACAGAGGAAAATGAATCGCAATGCATGCCAATTAAGCACTGAACTCAAATTCATCAGTAACCAGATTGGGTCATTAAATATTTCACCGAGCGGCGCATGAATGATCTCAGTAAAGAACTCCAGGCTAAACAAGTCAACTCTCGCATTCCTGAATGGCCCCAATTCAACTGGATGGCTGAATACCAAGGGGGATTTCTGGACCTTTTTTTACCTCCTCTTAACTTCATCGCACATCCTCCCAAATTTGCAAACACCATGTCCTTAGAGGAGATTGAACACCACATGCTTCACCGTCCATATTTCACAGCTCGCGAAGCAAACCATGTTCACATTGATGAGGAGGATGCCTAAGTTTTTCCCCCATCTTTTCTCTTTTGATCCATATGTTACATCTTTTTTATGGATGCCAAAGGGGGAGATGAATTCTGATTCTGCAAGACAATTTTTAAATTTCATGCATGATGACTTCTATTTAAAACTATGCTTTAATTGTTGATGGATTTTTTTAACTGTTGATGGATGTCTTTATGATTGATGGTTTAATATTTAATAGTGATATTTCTGCTGGTTTAATAGTTAATGATGTTACTTCTGATTAAAATATTTTTTGGACTAACAGGTTACTACAGGGTTATTAAACACTGCATATATGCAGAAAAGTATGAATTTAACAGTTAATTCTAAATGTGAAGATATGCATTAATTTAGGGGGAGTCATAATTATTTTGTTGTCATCATCAAAAAGGGGGAGAATGTTAACTTATGTCATACTCCATCCTAAATGTTTTGATGATGATCATATTATTCCTTTAATCATGCTCTATTAAATTTCAGGAAAAGAAATGGCATTACAGGAACATCGAGGAGGAAAATACAAAGACATGAAATCTGTGAAGAACGAAAGGCAATTTGAGTCCTAGGAAAAATATGTAAGATCTTAGCATTTATTACTTTCCAATACAAGGCTTTACGGCTTGTGCATTTCACATATACGTAATTATATAACCGGAATTTATCAAATATACTAAATTTTGTTAAAATAATTTGTTAGGCAGATTTGCTGAGATCATGGGTTAACAATTTAAAAGTAATTGATTTTCCTCGGGTTTATAAATCATGGAATCTATCTCTTGTTAATTAAATAAGGTAACTTAATGAAAATAGTTGGCTAAATAAAATATCGTGAATCATGTTTCATATCAATGCTTAATTTAAGGAAAGAAAGTAGACTATCTCTAAACCACCTGCTTGATAAATTTATATGGAAATACTTTTAGACGTTTTGGTTTTAAAGACTGCATAAGAATGTAATATGATTTCATGATATTTATCCGGTAATTGACATATAGCAAATCTACAAGATGGGATATAATATAGGAGATATGTTATCACGTGATCAGGCATAATCTCCTCTCTAATCACTGATATATTATACTGAACATGACGTGTCCTACTGGAAGGAATCTTGATCATTGGAACAATATCTAGATGTCACTCTAAAATCACATGATGTGTGCACTTTGTTCTAAACAGTCATATTACGCATTTGTACTATGCAACGGTAACTTATCATAGTTGGCTATAAAAGAACTGAAACTAATATAAGAAAAATGTAAGAAATACATACTAAAACTGCTCATATATATACTACGAAATTGTGTTTCTTCTGATTACTATTGATTGTAATTAACGAAGCTATTGCTGAGGTGATCATGTCGAAAATACTCTGGTAATAATTTTCTTGCATACCATTACATACTAGAGCCTTTCATTGGTGAGTGATATATTGCTTGATCATTAGAACTCTATTGTGTTTCTTATATTTTCTCATACAACTTAATATTCTCTAAAGTGTGATCCGGTTTGGATTATTGTCAAGTTCGGAAGCATAGGTGCTTGAGGGTCCATAGGTGCACAAGGAGCAAAGGTGCTCAAGTTGTTGGAACTTGTATTGTAATTGAAAGGGTTTTAATAAAAGTGCGTCTCCAATACTAGTTGATATTGGACGTGGATTAGGCTACCATTATAGAGAGTAGTAGTTGAACCACGTAAAATTCTAGTGTTTATGTGATTGCATTTTTGTGTTATATTATTCTGTTAACTATCCAGCAGCCTGCATTCAATATCCATAAAAATTACCAAACTAACTTAGTAAATTGTTTTTCTCATAATCACATTCTGAAAAAGGTTTAGTCTCGGATTTATACATCTTGGAAAATGTAACATAAATTTAACATTTTGTCTTAACATTTCTATTTAAAAAGATATAGAATCTAGCTTGCTGCATTGAATATCCAAAGGAATTTTTAGTTAATTAAAAGTTGGACATAGTTTTCTCCTACACTTATTCAACCCCTCTTCTAAGTGCGCCTAAGTAAATTTTAAAAAGTTATAGAATTATACCCTTGTAGATATGAGCTTCCACAGGTACGGGGTCAACTCCTACTTCTCCGTGATCTCCTTGAATCTCCGGGTAGATTTCTTCCTTTGATCAATGTTAGCAACCCATGTGTATGTCCTTTAGAGGTGATCCACTAAGGAAGAAGAATTTTTAAGAAGAATGGTGTATTGGCTCAAACCCTAGTTTTTCCTATCTCCATAGAAAAGGGGGCGTACTCTCCAATTTTTTGAATTACATATATTTGATATCTGATATAAGACTCCTCTTATAAAGATATCATGTAACCCTATTTAATTAAAATAAGTTATTATTTATTTAATTAAACTCCTTTAATTAATTGGGCTCTCTAATCATATTAGGGATAATTAATTAAACTCATTTAACTAATTTTACCTCCTAATCCTATTAGGAATAAATAAGAGTACTTATATTAAATTAATTCCTAAACTCTTATAGAAATTAAAATAATAATTATTATAATAATATTAATAAGACTCCTCTTATTAATTTTTATTTAATATTTTCAAAATATTAAATAATAAATATTAAGCTATTTAATTTATTCTATCACCATAGATTAAATTAAATATACTCAACATATTATTACGATTATGTCATTAACTTTTTAAATAATTATTCTTTTTTTATAGTGTGACCCTTTATGTTCTCCATATTAAACCGGTTGTGAATAAATCAATTAAAACAATTCTAATCTTATTTAAATAAATAAATTAAAGTATTAATTTATTTAAATAAATAATATTTATTCTACAATAGGGATAAGCCTTCCTAGTAATCAACAACTTTCTAAATAATATAGATGTCAACATTAATAATAAAAGAACCCTTAAGTAAATGGTTATCGTACAATTCAATCCTTCCACCATACAATGTCTCAATTAAATATAAGACATAAAATTTTTGTTAAGTCTTATTTTATTTAATTGTATGTATTTCGATTCCTAAATGCACAACTCCTAATGAATGCTTATTAGAAACTACTTTCTAATTTCATTCCACCTTAGCCAAGGATTCCTGGGTTGTCATTTATTGAATCACATAAGACATATTTCTTCTTTTACTAGAAGTGGTAGATTCTTTATTAATCATTCATTATCTCCATATATAACTTATTACACTCAAGCATACCCTTTGATATTGTAACGCCCTGAGAAAATCAGATTTTTTTGACAATTAAATTTTTATTTGATTATGTGAATTAAATGAATTTAATTGATTATTATGTGAGTAAGCTATGTGAAGGTCGTTCTATGACCTAGAGTGTGTTTATATGGTTAGTAATCTGGCTACTTGCTAGAATTAATTGTTTGGAATTTTCAAGATGAAAATAATTGTTTTCCAAGAAATTTCCGTAAAAACACTATTCATTCGTTTCTGTTCGGGGAATTATTTTGAAATTTCAAAAAACGCGTGATAATAGAATATGGAGATTAGATGGAATATCTGATAATATTTCATTTATGGCAAACACAGTTTTCGCCTGCGGACTTAAAACTTAAGGGTTGAGTATATTGATTTCCGATAAGGAAATAATATGCGTAGAAGGAATGGCGTTAGGGTTACTGCGAGTGTTATACATTTATGGTACTATTTGGTATCTATGTATAATATGAAGAGTAAATACGAAGTATAATATAATTATTATAAGAGTAGTATACGGAGAGAATACGTGAATTGTACATATGGGATATGATTCGTATTATAAAATTAAGTTAAGTCTTAATGACTAATTCAAATGTGTTGGATTAGAATTAGTCCAATCAATTGAATGACCAAGCCCAAAGAGATTGATGGGTTAAGCCCAAGTCAAGGCCCATTGTTAAGTTAGTTAAGCCCAATTCATTAAAACTGAACCGTGGATCAAACCAGTGGGTCACCAAATGGGTAAAACCCATGGGGCAACCCATGGGATGTCACATGGCAAGAGGTGGGCTGGCCACTTGGTGTGCAAGCCAAGTTTGAGGCTTGGTCACCAAGTATTTTACTTGGTCACCCCACATGAATAGTAAAGAGGTTTGTGGTTTAAAGTCCAAATTGCCCTCCATTCTAGTTTCCTATATATAAGAGGCTAGATTGTTTCATTTGGGAGTTTTACAAATTTCCAACCTAGATTATTTGAGAGAGAAAGAGAGCTAGACTTACAAATTATACACTTTGGAAGCTTTGACTTTTGGTTTTCAAGAGATTTCATTAGAAGTTCATCAAGAACATTAAGAGTTTTTAAAGGTAATATTCCTTATTTCAACTTTCATCTCTTTTGGTTTTCTTTTATCATGGAGAATCATAGATGGGTGGGGTATGGTTTGTATGGTGAATTAAAAGTAACTTACCATAGATTCAATCTCTATAAGTCATGAGATCGTAGGAATCATAAGGTTCGATATAGTTTCAAACCATGAAAATATTATTTGTTGAGATCGATTGTTTTTAAACAATTGAGCTCCATCAATACGTTATATATGAATCTTGCTTGGTTAGGATGTAGATAAGAAATCCATGCAGTATTCCATGTGATTTGGCTTAAAGAACTATAGTAACGAAGTTATTGCAAATTTCACACAAATAGACGTTAAACGTCGAAAACGTTAAAATTCTGGATTGGTAGTCGAAAGTTTCCGTGAGACTTTAAAACATTTTTTTCAATGTCAACACATGAGATAGGGTGATTAGGAGTTGTGGGCTTAAGAATCGTCAGATTTTGACTTAAAACGAAGAAAACGAGCATTGAACGCTCCTTAACATTTACGAACGCTTAAAAATTAAACTCAATCGTAAATTTGGAGTTAACGGATTTAAAAGTGTTGAATTATTACATAAACGCGTAGAGTATGTCATTTATGACGTGTAGGCTTTTGAACGGACCAAATCAGGCTTATAACGAAGAAGATACGGCCCTGGAAATTTCTCAAAATTTTTCAAAATTGTTGACGTTCTGCAACTGAGGTCTGGTGTCGCGGCGCCAGACATAGTGTATAATTGCCGCACCGCAGCGCTGGCACAGTGTTCTTGGCTACTACTAAATGGTGCTGCAGCGCCACTGGTAGTACTAAGTCTCGCGCCGCAGCATCGAGACTGGGAGTCAGCCACTGCTAACTGGCGCCGCAGCGCCAGTCTAATATTGTATACGTCGTGCCACAGCGCGAGTTCAAGGTTCTTGATAGTAATTTAGGTTTTGAACTTCAATTGTTCGTGGACCTAAAGGGGTAATGTGTGTACACTTCATAAGTGTATTAAAGCTATTCTTATGCTACCAATACTAAAGTATATGGTTTTAAAAACATAGGAATTGAATGCATGTTAACAAGTTAAGAACGATGAACAAAGTTGGTATTTTATCAACGATGTTAGAGTCCAGTTAATAACGTAAGTTGGTTATAAGCTGGATCAAAGTGTAATAAGTCAAGTTAACTTTATTAATGATATTAAGTTAACTAAGACATAGAATAGAAAGAAGTTTGTAAGAACAATGTGAATAGTTGTTTGATAGCTAATTATAGTGTGCTATATGAATATATCATGTAGATTCTATAAAGGCTGTGGTCAGTCGATTAAGTTATTTGAAGATGCTAAAAGACAAGTTTTCTTAACGCTTGTCTGACTTTCAAGTTAGTCAAGTTCTATGTGATTCATTGTACTGAATTGCATGACGGATTTTAAAGAAAGGGTCAATGCCATATTTATTTCGGCTAGACTGCTCGTAAGATATAGATTGATTGATTTTTATATCTTTCTATATTGAAATGTTAATGCTATCCTATGCCAAGAAATTGGTACGGACGTGAAGATAAGGTTTGTCTATGAACAAACAAAAGTATTTTTCATCGATATTTCGATGGGTACGCGAGTTTCCCAAATATTAAACGTAAATACGTTTAATGAATGAGTGTTGATCAACATAGAATACTATAGGCTGGTCACCTAGAAGTTCTCATAAGTTATGCGGATGAACGACCTTAGTGCCATGGACTCCTTTTTAAGTATGAAAACTGAAAGTTACTGTTCATGGTCTATCGACCGGTTCAGAATTCCTAATCTATTCTATACTTTGGAAATTGATGTTATGAACTGTTAAAGTATTATTGATTCATAATACTTCATAACTATTGTTCAGTTATGTCAGAATTGTTATGTAATTCACAAATATGGTATTCCTATTATCCTTGATTAAACTTGTTGAGCTGTCATGCTCACTTCTTGCGTGAATTATATAACTGCAGTTAAAGATGAACGTACTGTGAATGCCAAGAGAGATAAGGGCAAAGCTAAAATGGATGCTTAGGCATTGTGTAATAGATTAGTATGTTTGTATGTATTATTACATTATGAACAACGAACGATGTAATCGGTTATGAACCTGGGAAAGATTATACTTTGATTGTAATAAAAAGATAGTAATTACATTCATTTTGTTGTATTTTAATGGAATGATTTTATAGATATTAGTACAGTGGAGCACCATATGTCGGGTTGGAAGATACCCGAATTTGGGAGCGTCACTGGTTGGTATCAAAGCGTTAGGTTATAAAACTTAAGGGGGAAAGAACCTCAGGCTAATAACCTCATAAGGAAGGTAAAGTCCAAAGAATGAAATTCTAGTTGAATGAATTAATAAGGTATTGAGAAAACTCAGTATTGAAAGATTTAAAAGATGAAAAGTAACCTTAAATAAATTAAATGTGATTTGTGCTTATATTATTGTGTATTATGTACTAATCAATGTGTTATGTGCTATTATAGATGTCGATCGATAGCATGATGTATAGAGACATTCACGTCATGAGTGAAGAGTCAGTGAACCATGTTGAGATTGTTCCAATGCCAGTGGCGGAGGTACCGTTAGTTGTACTAGAAGACTCAGATATTAAAGAGTACATCTCTGAGAAGAAATACTCCGAGGAGAGGATGGGGATAGCTTCATATCTTAATGTGATGGTTTATGTAGAGGAGGAGATGAAGGTAACATCGATTAACACGGTGGTACCTACTCAGGAGCCGACACCTCCGGATGTAATGAGATCATTGTATCTTGCAGTGTTGGATAGGAATGTGCATCTGCGCACTGTGGTAGAGTCACAGAATGAGGAGATAACCGCCTTGTATGAGGCAAAAGAGTCTGCGGAGGCAGATTTTGAGTCAGAGCACATTGAGAAAGTGCTTATGACAGATAAGGCCCGTGACTAAAAGGAAGAGGTCGTAGAGCTTCGAAAGAAACTGGTTGAGAAAGACCAAAAACTAGCCAAGATGTCATTCATCCATGAATGTGCCCATGAGGATTTCAAGCTGAAAATTGCTTGTTATTCTATTGAGTCAAGGAAGACTCGACGGACCATAAGTCGAGATATTGTGTCGATATTGGCAAATTAGAAATATGAGAATGTCGTTCAATAGTGTTAGTAGATCGTTAGATCTTTTTGTATATGGTAGTGACGTAAAACCCTCTTTTGTATAATTAAAGGGTAGTCTTTTTGTAAATCCCAATTTTTATAGAACGCAATCGCGGGATAGTATGTAATAACTTTTGGCTAAGGGAGCATGATGTAAATAGTTTTGACTATGAAAGCATATTAATATAATGAAGTTTTTATTTAATGTGCTTGTTGTGGTACGAGTGGTTGTTGTCGATTGAAAATGATAACCAAGTAGTTAAATAGATAATAATAAAATCTTATTTATTTAATCAGAATTATGCCGCCAAGAAGGACACAACGTAACCAAGAGGCCGAGTCTCATAATGAGAATATGGGGGGTCCTAATAACCCTATGCAAGAGTTCGTTAATTTATTAATGGCTGCATTTAACCAAGTTGGGGGTGGGATTCCTATAGCTCCTAGGGTAGTAAGAACAACTACCTTCAAGGAATTTAAAACTGTGAGTCCTCCTGAGTTCTGAGGAACGACGGACCCATTAGAAGCCCAGACATGGGTAAAAGAAATTGTAAAGGCATTTGTGATAACAAACGTAAGTGAGGCGCAAAAGACTTCTTTTGTGACTTACATGATGAAGGGAGAAGCCAACTACTGATGGGAGGCTCACCAGGGTGGGGCTAGAACCGAAGCTGTTACGTGCGAACAGTTTAAGAAGGTCTTCTTCGAGAACTATTTCCCTACTAGCATGCAGGGTAGGATGGAGATTAAGTTTTTAGAACTTAAGCAAGGGGATATGACAGTTCTCCAATATGCTGCCAAATTCAATGAATTGACGAGGTTTGCTCCACACCAAGTGGATACAGAAGTGAGAAAGGCACGCAGGTTTGAGCAGGGCTTAAAACCCTGGCTCTACAGTAGGATATGAGTTTTTTAGAGTGTTTCCTATGGGACCATTATGGAAAAGGCGATAATAGCAGAAAGTGGTGGTGAGGCCTTGTCTCAGTACCACAAAGAGTGGAAGAATAAGAGTAAGTTAGAAGGAGGTAATAAAGCTAAAGTTGGTAGTATTCATTGATGATATTCATTGATGATATTCTAGTCTATTCTAAGACGTCAGAAGATCATGCAGAACATTTAAGAATAGTGTTGGAAACACTAAGGAAAGAGAAGTTGTATGCAAAATTCACGAAGTGTGAATTTTGGCTTGAGCGAGTGCAGTTTCTAGGACATGTTATTGATAAGGGTGGCATTTCTATAGATCCGGCAAAAGTAGAAGCAGTTAATGAGTGGGAACAACTGAAAATGCCAACCGAGGTTTAGAGTTTTCTGGGGTTAGCGGGATACTATAGAAGGTTCATTCCGGACTTTTCTAAAATAGCTACTCCATTGACGAATTTGACAAGAAAGTCGGTAAAGTATGTGTAGACTGAAAAATCTAAGAACAGTTTTTAGGAGTTGAAAAAGAGGTTGAGTGAGGCACCTGTATTGTCCTTACCAGACGATACGGGGAAATTTGTAGTGTATAGCGATGCTTCGCATAAAGGACTGGGTTGCGTGCTCATGCAGCATGGCAAAGTCATTGCGTATGTGTCACGTCAATTGAAGGATTATGAGAAGGTCTATCCTACTCACGATCTGGAATTGGCAGCTGTAGTTTTTTCCTTGAAAATATGGAGGCGTTATCTATATGGTGAGAAGTGTGAGATATACACGGACCACAACAGTTTGAAATATATCTTCACACAAAAGGAGTTGAATATGAGACAAAGAAGGTGGTTAGAGTTAATAAAGGATTATGACTGATATTTTATATCATCTGGGGAAAGTAAATGTAGTAGCCGATGTGCTAAGTAGGAAGGGTAGAGAGAAACTGTCGATGTTAACAACTCAGAATGAGTTGATGACAGCGATGGCCAGGATGGAGTTAGAAGTTAAGTTATCGGAGGAAGCGGTGGAAATGTTATTTTCCATACAAACCCAACCGACCATTGTAGAGCGGGTTAGGGGAGTACAATCGACCAATGAGGAATGCAAGCAGATGAAGAAGAAGATAGAAGATGAAGAGAAGACTAAGTATAACATCGATAAGGAGGGATTACTTCATTTTGAAGGAAGAATTTGGGTTCTGAATGATCCCGAATTAAAAGAGGAAATAATGATGGAGGCTCATAGTTCGAGGTACTCGATACATCCCGGTAGTATGAAGATGTATCAAGACCTTCGTCAGAACTTTTGGTGGTCGAACATGAAGAGGGAGATAGCAGAATACGTTAGTAGGTGCTTAACTTCTCAAAAAGTTAAGGCTGAACACCAACGACCTAGCGGGTTGTTGCAACCGTTAGAAATCCTAGAGTAGATGTGGGAGCACATCACAATGGACTTTGTGGTGGGATTTCCAACAACAAGAAAAGGATACGATGCTATTTGGGTGATAGTGGATCGATTGACGAAATCGGCTCATTTTCTACCAATAGGAGTTAGGTATAACCTAGATCAGTTAGCTAAGTTGTATGTCAAGGAAATTATTTCCAGACATGGAGTACCTATTTCGATTATATCAGATCGTGATCCACGATTCACATCGAACTTTTAGAGGAGTTTGCAAGAGCAAATGGGAATGCAGTTAAGATTGAGTACGGCGTATCATCCTCAGACGGATGGTCAAAGTGAGCGAACAATTCATGTTAGAATTTAGGCCCTAGAGGCCAATTATTTGATATAATTGCTTAACGTTTTGATATTATATTTGATTGAATAAATGAATGATTTTATTATGGTTTTATTTAATGCGTTATATAATTGTTAACATAATAAGATTCCTTAGAATAATGATACAAATTATATGGTTTCAAGTATGTGACTTGAACATGAGATTATATAATTACAATTAGTATCATTGTTCTTAAATATCCCTAGTCGAGTATCATTGTTGATGGGACAACATTGATGCATTGAGACTAGTATGTGGATTGACTGATGACCAAATCTTATTGGTCATAAATATATGAGATATTAAGTCAATGCATAGGTACATGTTAGAGAACGATGTACTTGACAGACCCACCATGAGAATTCTATGTGGAGTATTATGCGAAGTGTCATTAGAAATTCTCATAGTGATAATGATGTAATGATCCTCCGACCTGAAATCACTATATTACTATACGGGAATTTATGTACTTTGATATCATCAAATGTCACCTTTAATAGGGTGGACTATAAAGGTGATTATTGGGTACATCATGAATCGTGTGAGGAATATGAGTGATCTAGATGGAATTTAACCCTCCTATATATTAGGGGTGATATCCATAGGCCTCTTGATTTAGTAGGACTATGAAATGCATGGCCATGCTCAAATAGTGATTTGTTTCATATAGTCTACTCATTGATCAAGAAAACTCAGATTAAATTATGAAGAGTATGACACATTCCATGACTCGAGTTTAATATAGGATAGTAAGGTTAAAAGGATTAAATTATATTGAAACATTGGTTACTAAAAGGTTGCATCGAATCATCAATCTTATTATTACTTGGGTAGCAGTGATGCATTACTAGATGCCGCTCACTGTTTATAATTTTATAATATGATTTTAAAATTATTGCCAACGTGATAATAACTTATAGGGTCACACACATAGAACATAATTTAAAAGGGAATAAATTTAAATTTTAAGGATTTAAATATATTATTATGATTAATAGTATTTAAATCATGAATTTAAATTAAAAGGAAAGTTTTTATATATGTATATTAATTAAGTAAGACTTAATTAAGTTATATATATATATATATATATATATATATATATATATATATATATATAAATTCGGATTTTATGAAATTAGGTTTTGATTAATTCCATTTAACTACTATATATAGGATATATAGCAGCTACTTAGGGTTAGATCATAACTTGAAAACCCTAGCCGCTTTTAGAGAGAGACTAGAGAGAAAACATACAGTTTCATAAAGGTTCCTTTGGTGGCTAGTACCGCAAGTCCCTCTTATTGCAGAATCGTTTGACGGTTCATGCGGCGTTCGTGTGGATACCATAGAGATGTAGTTTCTTGAGGAATTGCATTAAGGATTCGAGCGCATCATTTTCAGATTCTCGTTTTTCATATTCGGTATAATCTCTAAACAACTAAGTTAATTGTTTTTCGCATGGATCCTGTTTTTGGGTTTCAGAAATTACTTTGATTATTTTATTTCCGCTGCATTTTTGTGCCGAAATCCCTACAGTGGTATCAGAGATACTTGCGAAATGATTAATTCAGATTACGTGTTTTATTGCTTTCGATATATTTGATATATGATGTTACAATTTTACCAATCTGAAATTGATTATATTGTTTTCGATATATATGATATATGATGATACAATTTTACCGAACTGAGATTGAGTATATGTTATTCTGTAATCGATATATTTTGGTATTATAAATATCAGTAATTCATATGCATGTATATGATGTTCTATTAATTGAGTATATGATATTCTGTAATCGACATAATCTGGTATTATGAATATAAGTAGTAGATATGCATGTGTATGAAGTTCTGTTAATTGTATGGCGTAATAACAGTATACAAATTCTGTTCTAATTGGATTAGAGGCATAAAAATTTGATTTATTATGATTAATTGAAACTGGACATATATGATATGAACTGGGTGTATTGTTATTATGAGTATACTGGGTGGATTAAAATACGTGATGAAACTGTTTCAGAGTATTATTTGGACCCCCCCCCCCCCGTCGTAGCGTACGATGGTCATGACCCCAATTTGTTAGATATATATTTCTTTAATTTTATATAAATTTTTATATGCTTATTGTGATATGCATGGTTCACAGTTATGGCCTTTTGACCCATAGGTTAGTGGTTTTGGTTTTGAAATACGACTTGCATGTCGTGCCTTTCTATAAATTCTAATGTAAAATTCTCTTCTCATCTAAATCCCCTCGAATGTAACTCGAGGTTTCTTTATGTCATGTAATAATCTGTAATCGATGAAGATGAAAAGATGAAGGACACGATGGAAAGATGATGATGATGGAGAGGAGGCACATGATTGAGGAAGATCCAAGAAGCTATTTATTTTAAGATCTTTTACCACCTTAGATTGAACTTCAATCTTTCATTAGCTTGAAAAGATTGACAGTGGATTGGGCCATAACTGTGACACATTTAATTTTGCACTTTATTTATGCTTGTATGCGATATGATATGATAAATAATGTGCATGCTTAATAAGATTAAAATTGGTGAGATCTAAATTTATTAATAAAATCCCTCATTAAATTATTAAGTCTAAATCAGATGCGTTCCAATGAATAACACTCATCAAGACCTTGATCAATAGATGTAGGTTTGCCAAAGTAAAGTACCCTATTTATCTAGGTAAGATGCGATAGGATAATTGTGATATCCAAACTGTTAAAATCATTGGGCCCGACTTAACTAAGTTATCTCAATAGGATTGTGGACTTAGAGGCATATAATTTGGTGGGTACCATTAGATGGACTAGAAACAAATGTTGTTTACCAAACTATCCAGGAGTTATATATGATATAATTGACAAAAGGGTTGTCTACCTAAATAATTGTGTTTTAAGAGATTAGCCAGAGTTAACTTAGGGCATACTGAAATATGGATCTTGGCTCACTAGAAAAATTTAATTGAAAAATGATTTTCAAATTAATAGTGAGGGCTATTAATTTGAATAAAATAGTGGGAGGTATATTTTGAATGTACTATTATCAATTACATAATATCAACTATGCAATTTGACATATTATTTTTTTGCACTTATAAATTGTAGATATCAATGGCAAAAAACAACAATACAAGTAGTCTTTCACTACGATCAGTCCTTGAGAAGGACAAGCTGAGTGGAATTAATTTTCTTGACTGACATAGGAACTTGAGGATTGTCCTCAAACAAGAGCGCAAGCTATATGTCATTGAAAAGCCCATTCCTGCAGCACCAACTAATACTGCACCACGTGCGGAGCATAATGCTTACAAGAAGCATCAAGATGATGCTCTAGACGTGAGTTGTCTCATGCTAGCAACCATGAACGTTGAGCTTCAGAAGAAACATGAGTTGATGGATGCTTATGAGATAATCGGGCATCTCAAGAAATTGTTCGAAGGGCATGCTCGACAGGAGAGGTATGATACAAGCAAGGCGTTGTATCACTGCAAGATGGGTGAACGTGATCCAGTTGGTCCATATGTGCTGAAAATGATTGGGTATATTGAGTACCTTGATAGGTTGGGTTTTCCAATCACTCCAAAGGCCCAAACAGATCTTGTTTTGCAATCCCTGAATAGCAGCTATTCTCAGTTTGTCATGAATTATCTTATGAATGAAATTGTGAAACCCCTTACTGAGTTGTTGAGCATGTTAAGAACTGCCGAGAACAACATGAAAAAGGCAGGACCCGCTCCCATAATAATGGTGCAAAAGGGGAATGCTAAGGGAAAATGAAAAGGCAAATAGAAGATAGGATCTAATTCTAGTGCCAAAACTAAATCCAAAACCAAATAGGCTTTAAAACCTAAAGGTGGGGTGGCTAAAGAAGGTGATTGTCACTTCTGTGGAAAACCTGGACACTGGAAAAGGAATTGTCTTGCTTATTTGGAAGAAGTGAAGAAAAGGAAAGGAAGTATGACTTCTAAGTCAGGTATATATGTTATAGAAGTCAACTTGTCTACTTCTACATCATGGGTATTAGATACTGGATGTGGTTCTCACATTTGTGTTAATGTGTAGGAACTCCGAAGGAGTAGGACTTTGGCAAAAGGAGAGGTTGACCTACGTGTTGGGAATGGAGCAAAAGTTACTGGACTGGCCGTAGGAACTTATTATTTATCTTTTCCCTCTGGGCTAGTTTTAGAATTAGAAGATTGTTATTTTGTGTCTGCTATAAGCAAAAACATTATTTATGTTTCTTGTTTGGACAAGAAAGGTTTTTCATTTATAATAAAGAACAACCGTTGTTCGTTTTACTTAAATGATATATGCTATGCTATTGCACAATTGTTTAATGGTCTTTATATTCTTGACTTAGATATGCCTATCTATAACATAAATATAAAATGATTTAAATCAAATGATTCAAATCCAACATATCTCTAGCACTGTCGTTTGGGCCATATAAATGAGAAACACATATCAAAACTCCATAAAGATGGGTTTTTGGATTCATTTGATTTTGAAACATATGAGAAATGTGAGTCTTGTTTATTAGGCAAGATGACTAAAGCCCCTTTCACTGGACACTGTGAACGGGCTAGCGATGTATTGGGACTTATACATAGTGATGTATGTGGACCCATGAGTTCGTTAGCAAGAGGTAGGTTTTATTACTTCATTACATTTACTGACGACTTTAGTAGATATGGATATGTGTATCTAATGAGACACAAGTCTGAATCCTTTGAAAAGTTCAAAGAATTCAAGAATGAAGTTCAAAACCAATTTGGCAAAAGCATAAAAGCCCTTCGATCCGATCGAGGAGGTGAATACTTAAGCCAAGACTTTGATGACCTTCTAAAGGAGTGTGGTATTATATCACAGCTCACTCCACCTGGAACACCACAATGGAATGGTGTGTCTGAGAGGAGGAATCGAACCTTGTTGGACATGGGACAATCAATGATGAGTCATACAGATCTTCCAATAAGCTTCTGGGGTTATGCCCTAGAGACAGCTGCATTCACACTTAACCATGTTTCTACAAAGACGGTTTAGAAGACACCATATGAGATGTGAACTGGGAAACGTCCTAGTATATCGTTCATGAAGATTTGAAACAAAAGGGTTGCAAGGCGTTTGTAAAACGTCTGGATTCTGACAAGCTCGGACCCAAATCTGACAAATGTAATTTTGTGGGATATCCAAAAGAAACAAAAGGGTATTATTTCTACAAATCTTCTGAGAACAAAGTGTTTATTGCTCGAATTGGTATTTTTCTAGAAATAGAATTTGTCTCTAAAGGAAACAGTGGGAGGAAAGTAGAACTCAAAGAAATTCAAGAAACACAGAATATCATTGAACCTGAGTTGGAACGTGAGCAGGAACCACAAGATGTTGTGGAAAGTGAAACTGCTCAAATTACACAAGGAATTCGTAGATCTGGTAGGACACGCCAAGAGCCCGAGAGATATTATGGATATCTTGTGACTCAAAATGGCGATGTGATGCTCATAGATCAGGATGATCCTGCTTCCTACCAAGAAGCTATGAATGGACCAGATTCTGAGAGATAGCTTGAAGCCATGAGATTTGAAATGGACTCCATGTATACTAACCAAGTATGGACTTTGGTTGATCCACCCGAAGGGGTAAAACCAATAGGGTGCAAGTGGGTTTTCAAGAAGAAAACTGACATGGATGATAATGTACAAACCTATAAAGGCCGACTGGTAGCAAAAGGTTTCAAACAAGTTCAAGGTGTTGACTATGATGAAACCTTCTTTCCAGTGGCAATGGTTAAATCCATCAGGATATTATCATATTCGACACTCAAAGGTTATACCTTAAGAGTTAGAATCTGACGAAGTGTCCTCATTTATTCGGCATACCAGGTATGTACGTAAATTTCGAGGGTGAAATTTCATAAGGAGGGGAGATTGTAAAATCCTAAATTTTACGAATAAAGATTTAATTTTCTTGAAATATTTTTATTCAAAATTATGGTGTGGATTTGGAAAATGTTATAGTTGTGGGTAATATTTATAAATTTTGAAAAGTATGCAAGTTGTTGTATAATATTCGATTGGTCGGGGAATATTCTTTTTGCCAGGGAATATCCGTATGATGGTACAGTCATTGGTGGACCCCGCAACGAAATTATTTTCGGATTGAGAAAATGACAAAAAAAATCTGAAAATAACGACGGAAGTTTTACCGTTAAAACTGTTTAACTATTCGGTAGTAAAAGTAGAGTAATACACGTGGTTGCATAGTAGCACACGGTATTGATTATTGATGCTTACGTGAGAAGTCACTCAGTTTTGTTCAATTATTGATACAGTAATTGCTGCATAGTATCTCACGTTATTTGATTCAATTATTGTCAATATTTTATATGTTATTAAATTAATAATTGAGATGACAAGGTTATTAATATTATTATTTGCAATATTAACGATGTCTAGAATTTCTGCCAAGGAGAGGTTTGGTCACCTAATTGCGCGCCAATAGGGAGAAATTCTTATTGAAAAGCCCCCTCTTTACTGGGAACGACCTGATCGATTAATAGTATGAATTATAATAATGATGATGAGTTTTGTTTTATTATTATTATTAATGTAATAAAATAAAAAAGCTTTTTATATAAAACAGAATACTTTTATAAAGTTATTCGTTTTATTATATTATAAATAGAATATATTATATTTTATTTAAATGATTTTGTTTTATTAGAATATTTTATTAAATCAATATGGACCGTCAGATTAAAAGTAAATCAATCTGGATCGTTCATGAATTAGTTACTATTCAGTCCATTCTCCTATAAATAGAAGCTCTTTACTTCATTATTTCTTATGAATTCACTGAAACTCTAGAGAGAGAAACTATAGAGAAAGTTCTTTTTCTATAATCTTGAGTATATTTCTTTAGAGTTTAAGAAGCTTTGAGCATAGAAAACAGTATAAGTTTTCTTCAAAAATATCATCGCCCTACCAGTCGGAATACTCTTCTTTCTAAGCTAAGAGATATTATTTGTTGTACCCGTAAGAGGTATTATTCTTTCGTATTCTTGAAGAGAATTATTTTCTTTCAATACTCGTAGGAGCTGTTATTCCATTCTTCATTATTATGTTGGAATAACCTATTTATGTGAAGTACCACATACATAGTGAAATTCTTCTATTATTCAATTCTTTATTATTATATTGGAATAACTTGTATATGCAAAGTACCGCATACATGGTGAAATTCTTCTATTATTTCATTCTTTATTATTCTGTCGAAATATTCTGTCGATGCGTATTACGCCTGGCTTGGTTCCATTATTTATTATTATATTGGAATAACCTGTCTGTGCGGTCTATCACATGCCTGGTGAAGTCTTTTGTTATTCCATTCTTTATTATTCTGTTGGAACATCCTGTCGGTGCATTTACGCTCATGGTTCCGTTATTTATTATTCTGTTGGAATATCCTGTCTGTGCATTTACGCATGACCTGGTTCCATTCTTTATTATTCTGTTACAATAACATGTCTATGCAGTCTATCGCATGCATGGTGATTTCTTCTGTTATTCCATTCTTTATTATTCTGCTGGAATAACCTGTCTATGTTTATTATCACATGTATGGTGAATGATCCTTTGTATTCATTCCTTATTAAATTATGGAAATGATCTGTCGAAGTGGATTACTGCATGGCGACGAAAATCCATTTGCAGTTTCATATATTCTATTATACTTAGTTGGTTAAATTTTAGCTTATATACTCCATGAAATTAGTGGAATGTCCTTGATATTTGCGCTTCATCCAGTATCTTTTCGTGAAAATATTCTTCTGAGCATTCTTGAATTTTACTCTACAAAGAAGTATCATGTTGTCATTTTGGACGTTATTGGTTCCTGAATAAATTAATTCTTGAACTTGTTTTATTGAATTATTATATCATTGTCATCATCTTCATGTTTATATTATGTCGAAAGTCATATGTGGCCTGTAGTGCATAGATGGACTTGGTATGATTATGACCAGGGATTATTCGGTATAATCTGAAAGTAATATGCACACAAGCCAATCATGTTTGATTATAAAGCATATACTTTGTAACAATCTTATTCATTTATTAATAAAAAGTATTAATTTATTAAAGGCTTTTAATTATCAACATGATGTTTTTTTTATAATATGTGATAAACTCATAGTTTTAAGCAATGCTTTTAGAATAATGATGATGATCATTCTAATGAGATCTAAATTCTTAGAAAGCTTAAAACTAAAATAGTTCTCAATCGTTGGATTACTAAATTGGGGATTAGTGAATCCGAATAGATTAGTACATACGTTGCTTGCTCATTGGATGAGGATGATTGATCTCATGATCATTTGTGTGGAGACATTAAAGCAAGTATGTAGGTGTTTATTAGAGAATAAGCTCACTGAACGTGGCTCGCTAAGGAATACCTAATGGAGTTTTACTTGCCTGTCAATAGAAATTCCTGTAGTGATAGTTGTACAAGTGATCCTTGGACTTGAGATCATCATAGTATCTTGTGTATGATGAGTTATACTTTGACTTATTCCTTAAGACCCTTAGGGCATATCAAAGGGTATGCTTGGGTATAATAAGTTGTACATGGAGATAATATATGATCAATAAAGAATCTACTAGTTCTAGTAAAAGAAGAGAAATGTCCTATGTGATTCGATAAATGACAACCCAATAGTCCTTGTGTGACAACCCGAGAATTTGGGCAATTTATTAAAATCTTAAATGATTGATTTAAGGTAAAATATTAGACCTAGACAGAAAATAAGTGTATGCGTTTAATGTTATTGGGATTGAATTTTGAGGATTTCAAAATTCGGTGAAGGATATAGGTAAATTATTCAGGATTAAGGATTTATGTGATTATGTTCTGTGTTTATGGTTATGTATATGTACAGAATGTGGTTAAGGGTCAAGGGTTGACCAGATAAACGATATCTGTATCAAACCCTAAGTATATATTAAGAACGACAACATTCAGTTAGAAAACCCTAACGTCTGATAAGAAACCCTAGAAACCGGTTCTGGAAACCCTAGTTTCAGTTCCGGGTGTACGAAATCCTAATTTGGATATTGAAAACCCTAGATTGGGAATGCAATGATATGTTTAAGGTTAAACGTCATTAATATTAAAATTAATTAGGGAAAACCCTAATGAATTACTGGGAACCCGATTTGATTATTTAAAAACCCTAATACCATATCTGAAAACCCTAATTTCAGATTCTGATAAAATGAAACCCCAATCTGGGAATATAACGGAGAATTTTAATGCTTTAGTGCTATTAATTAAGTATTAATTAGGGTAAAGGTTGATTAATTAACAAACCCTAATTTCCAATTTTTGGAACCCTAATTGTTCTGTCAGAAACCCTATTTGTTCAGTGGTGGAAATTAATGGCTAAAATTAGCAATCCTAATTAGGAAACCCTAATCCTAATTATTTTAATTTATGAGTAATTAGAAAACTCTAATCTAATTACGAGATTTAATTTCTAAAATTAGAAAATTAATTTTTCTATTAGAAACCCTAATTATTGTATTATAAACTCTAATCCGTGATGTTTTCTCTAATTGCTTAATTAGCAATTTTAATTAGGGAATGCTAATCCTAATTAGCAAGAATGAAAGTATGATTAAGGAATTTTAAATATAATTAGTAACTCCTAATTATAATTTTTGGAATGTTAATTTTCTATTTTTATAACCGAAATTCGGAAATGTCGGAAATTAAATTTTTGCAAAGTTAAGGTTTTATTGCAAAGTTAAGGGTTAAAACCTAAACTCTAAAATGATCCTAACCCTAAAGATTAAGGGATTCATCAATTGCAAATCCTAGAAAATAAATGGAAAGGACAAAAATGCCCTTTTTAGTATTTTTTTTTTAGCTTGCAAATCTTGCAAAATCAAGGGTGGTTGAACAACCCTAGTCTAAACCCTAGACTAGCATGTGATAATATCCAGCAACTTGGCTTAGATCAGCAGCAAGATCAGATTATTGATTGTATCTAATTAATATATATTAGATGTAAAGAGAGAGAAAATGTCACTTTATTTCTCATTTTATCCAAACCCTTATCTCTCTTCATTTTTGAAATTCTAGAGTGAGAGAGAGTGAAATAGTAAGTTATGATCAGATCAGATCACCCAAGAACAGAAATCAAAGATCAGAAATCAGAAATCAGAAATCAAACTCAAAAGAGGTATAAACCCTAATTTTTGAAATCCTTGATCTTATGTTAAATGTTGTTATTTGTTGGTTAAATATGTGTAATAGGGTGTCATTTAGTGATCTGGATTGTCAAAACCCAGATCCATAACATCAAAGTACTCGGATTTAATATTTTTTAAAATCTGGAAAATGTTGGAAAATGTTGTTTGACAGTCAAATGTCAGGGTCCTTAGATCTTTGTGTGTTAATGATCTCTTGTGTTGGATGTTATAGATTTGTAGTATGTCATTTTGTCTGTAATCTGGAACTGAAAACAGAGTTATATCATGTGTATATTTCAAGATATAAGCAGTCAAACTGCGTTGACCAACCACGAAATCTGATTTCTGGGTTACCCAGAAACCCAGAAGTCACTGACAGCGTTTTTGCAGGTGATAGATCTTGTAGTCTGTTTGTGTTTATGCCATGTTTTAGGTTGGTTGCTGTAGCCTGCCATGTATATTACATTCTGAAGACTTTATTTCATCCAGATCATTAACATAATCGTGTAGAATCATGGTCGAAAGTAGTTGACCGAACTGCTTCAAGAACAATCTGGAAAACCCAGATTTGTTCAAGAACAGTTTTCCGTGTCTACTTTGACCGATCTAAATCGTACTGTTTTAATGTTTGTAAGTTGATCTGATGATCGTTTGTTGTACCTTGACATACGGACTACATGCTAGAACTTATAGATAACCCTAACTAAACTCAGAACCCAAGATATAAGGATCGAAAGCTATTAACCTCGACTGTTCTTCATTTTCTGGAAAACCCAGAAAATGAAGAACACGTTGTCAGATATTTTGGAGACTTAAAGCTCTCTGATCTGATGTTGTATGACCATGAAATCCGTTTGAGGTTGTAGTACTACATCAGTACTACAATCTGAAAGTTTTAAACAACCCAGAAATCGATCAGAACACCATTTAAATCGTGGTCAAACCACCCAACCCGAACTCTGTCAAAAACACTCAAGAACACCTATAGCGACGGTTCTGTCGCTATAGGGCCCTTTAGCGACAGTTTATTTCTTATTTTTTCGAAAATTAATTTAAAATTAGAAAAAAATGGTTTTTAATTATTAAAAATACAAAATAAATTATGAAAAATTATTTTAAAGTCTGAAAAATAGTTTTTAACTATTTTGAGTATATTTCAAAAATATTTAGTATTTTTGGAATGTAAATGGTATTTATTTATTTAATTATAATATTAAATAAATTATTTAAAAATAGTTTTTAATTCATGAAAAGTCATGAAAAATAATATTATGATAAAAGAAAATATTTGAAGTTATTTTTGATAACTTTTGATATTTTGGGATGAATTTCATTAATTAATCAATATTAATGATAATTAGTTTATTTAATAGCTATATTAAATAAATTAAGGAAAAATGGAATTAATGTTTTAAAAATCATATTAAAATGATTTAAGTGATATAAAAATATTTTAAGTTATAAAATATAACTTTTGATATTTTGGCATGAAAATATTAATATTTTAATATTAATAGCAATTATCGGATAATGGATTTAAGTGTTTAAAAATCATATAATTATGATTTTAAGGTATTAAAAATATTTTGATATATTATAATTATATTATAATATTATGTAATGATTTTCATTAATATTTTATATTAAATAAATATTAATGATTAAGGAATTATGTGGTATTTAAGTCATTTAAATACGGTTTTAATAAATGAAAATATTGATAAATGGTAATAATTATCTGAAAATTATTACGAGCCTAGGAAAAATATTTTTGTCTGATAAGAAATTATTTGTGATATTGTTAAGTGCTTAGGCAGAGTTTAATTGAACTTAAACTCGATAAAAAGTCCGACTAGATCGTCGGGATGATAGAATTGTGTCGATTTCAAGTCAGACTGAAATAGTTTGACCTGATACTAAGTCTTACATGTATTATAGACTGATAGGATTATGTGCTATGTGTTTAGGTTATTTTGTGGATATAAATTTAACAGTATTATACTGTGATGATATTATTCAAATATTGGAGATCTATATTATTAATATAAGGTCTTCGGATAAAGCGTTATTAAATTGTGTGCGGTAATCAACGGTTCAGGCAAGTTTTCTTGTACTTAACTCTAATAAGAGTGTTTTATTCAAGCTGATGGTTAATCGTTGTTGATTGCCATGAAAATTGTACTCTGTACATCTTGCATGTATAAGTCAGGTATGAAAGGCTGATCACCTTCATTACCAGTTTGTTCAGAAATGTTTGTTCATGTTTAAAACTTGTTTGGTCAAAAGTTTGTTCGTGATAATTCTCAACTATATTGATGAATTATAGTCAGCTTATTATTCATACTCTTCAATCATGATATATTGTTATATTGTTATATTTAAACTTGCTGGGCAACTTTCATGCTCACCCTTGCTATATCATGATAAACATTGCAGATAAAGCGAATGCGTTCGGATACAGGAAAAGGTTAAAGTCAAGTTCTACTTGGGTTAAATGTGTGACTAGTTTGTAATAGTCTATTTTGATAAATGTTGTTGTGTAATAGATATTTTAAGAATTGTGTATAAGTTAAGGTTACTCGACCTTGGGTAATAGTGTGTAATGTAATGTATAAAAAATTTATGTTTATATCTTCCGCAATTAGTGAAAGAATTAGTATACTGGATCCGCGGCGATTCGGGGCCCGGATTCGGGGCTACTACAGTTGGTATCAGAGCTATTGGTTATGAAGCTTAGGTAGGAATACCTGAGACCAATAACCACAGTGATTAGGATAAGACTAACTCAAATAGAGTTAGTTGGTCAGTAAGATTCAAAGACGAATCTTGGTAAGTTGTTAAGCTACAGAGTTCCCTAACTCTGGTTATAGTGGTGAACAGTAGTGGTGAACAGAAGTGCAGGGATAGGAGATCGTAAAACAAAACGATCATAGTGCATTGAATTGAATCGTAATATATAAGATAAGATCACCCCGTGATCTGATAAAGGTTATGATATGGGAAATGAATCAATCTACTGATTGAAAAGTTTACAGTAAGATGTTGTGTGAAAGTTGTACTAAGAAATGGTACTATGAAAACTCATAAAAGAGTTATGGATAATGAATACGAATTGAATTCGTATTGAAAAAGGGGGTTAAGATTAGGTGGGGATTTCAATGAGGACTTGTGTTAGCAACTGAGTTGTATGATTCCTTGTATGGGCGGGGAATTGTACTACTTAGTTGGTGGCATTGGTAATAGTTGAAATGTTATGTCACGCTAGTTATTATATATAGATAAATAGGTAATAGGTAGAGAATACAGGATTAAGTACGAGTTCTTAGAACTCATACTTATGTGACATTCTTGACGCATAGTTATATGAAATGTTTATGAGCCCCTCAGCGAACGGACGCCAAAGGTCAGGGTAAGTTCGTAAACTCATATAATTGTGGTCAAGTTATGAACTCATAAGTGTGGTTTTATTAATTGGGTATAGTTGTGTGTGAAAGGAGTGTTAAGGATTATAGGAACAGATAGATTATTAAGAAAATGATCATTAGTGGAGACTTAGGTTTTCCTAAAACTCCTAGCTATGCTAAACTTCGAAAATTTTGACATCAAGCTAAATACGCACTATGTGCCTTTTAAAAAAATGTAGACTCGTAACCATTTTTGAAACGGTTTAAAGTAAAGTCTATGCTACTTATTTCGGCTAGACGCAAATGTTTTGAAATATCAAAAATTGTTTTATTTATCACTTATGTACCATGTAACCTGGTGCAGAAATGATAAAAATGATGGAGTCATCAATGCATTATTATTTAGTATGAATTTGACCTGAAGTCACTATTCTACTATGGTATGATGTAGTATGATAAAATCACCAATGACGGAATCCTCAACGGACTGTTAATACAGTGCGGCATCATGACGCCATTCTCAAAAATGTTTTCAAAAATTTTAATTTGCCAACGGGGTTTGGCTACACTTAAATAATTCGATTGAATTGAATTATTGATATGAGTCTATGCTATTTGATTCAGCTAGACTAATGTTATAAAAACTCCAAATGTTTATTGAAAGAATTTCCCGAACCAAATTGTTTTGGTGCGGAATCCTATGATAAGACTGAGGTGAACGATAATGTTTGGATAAATAATTCAATCTTATAGCGTAAATATTCGTTAAAAATGATTAATATGTTATGCATGACGTAACTGTACAATGGGATGATCACCTAAAGTAATAATAATGGTAGTTTACCTTCTTTGTGATTGTAAACAGACCAAGTAATGTAATGTTTTGCGGTATGATCACTACCGTTAAAACTAAATGTGTTCATGGTCTAGATGACCCCTCAGCACAATTTCAAAACTTTTACTCTGGTGAGATGTGTATTGGGTAACATGTAATAATGTGTGTGAATGGTATATGTGTGAATGGTGTAAGGTTCACGGTGTAAAGTGTAAGGTTCATGTGTGAATGGTATAAGGTGCACGGTGTAAGGTGAAAGGTGAATTTTGGGGACGAAATTCTTATAAGGAGGGGTGAATGTGACAACCCGAGAATTTGGGCAATTTATTAAAATCTTAAATGATTGATTTAAGGTCAAATATTAGACCTAGACAGAAAATAAGTGTATGCGTTTAATGTTATTGGGATTGAATTTTGAGGATTTCAAAATTCGGTGAAGGATATAGGTGAATTATTCAGGATTAAGGATTTATGTGATTATGTTCTGTGTTTATGGTTATGTATATGTACAGAATGTGGTTAAGGGTTGACCAGATAAACGATATCTGTAACAAACCCTAAGTATATATTAAGAACAACAACGTTCAGTTAGAAAACCCTAACGTCTGATAAGAAACTCTAAAAACCGGTTCTGGAAACCCTAGTTTCAGTTCCGGGTGTACGAAATCCTAATTTGGATATTGAAAACCCTAGATTGGGAATGCAATGATATGTTTAAGGTTAAACGTCATTAATATTAAAATTAATTAGGGAAAACCCTAATGAATTATTGGGAACCCGATTTGATTATTTGAAAACCCTAATACCAGATCTGAAAACCCTAATTTCAGATTCTGATAAAATGAAACCCTAATCTGGGAATATAACGGAGAATTTTAATGCTTTAGTGCTATTAATTAAGTATTAATTAGGGTAAAGGTTAATTAATTAACAAACCCTAATTTCCAATTTTTAGAACCCTAATTGTTCCGTCAGAACCCCTATTTGTTCAGTGGTGGAAATTAATGGCTAAAATTAGCAATGCTAATTGGGAAACCCTAATCCTAATTATTTTAATTTATGAGTAATGAGAAAACTCTAATATAATTACGAGATTTAATTTCTAAAATTAGAAAATTAATTTTTCTATTAGAAACCCTAATTATTGGATTATAAACCCTAATCCGTGATGTTGACTCTAATTGCTTAATTAGCAATTTTAATTAGGGAATGCTAATCCTAATTAGCAAGAATGAAAGTATGATTAAGGAATTTTAAATATAATTAGTAACTCCTAATTATAATTTTTGGAATGTTAATTTTCTATTTTTATAACCGAAATTCGGAAATGTCAGAAATTAAATTTTTTCAAAGTTAAGGGTTAAAACCTAAACTCTAAAATGATCCAAACCCTAAAGATTAAGGGATTCATCAATTGCAAATCCTAGAAAATAAATGGAAAGGACAAAAATGCCCTTTTTAGTATTATTTTTTTTAGCTTGCAAATCTTGCAAAATCAAGGGTGGTTGAACAACCCTAGTCTAAACCCTAGACTAGCATGTGATAATATCCAGTAACTTGGCTTAGATCAGCAGCAAGATCAGATTATTGATTGTATCTAATTAATATATATTAGATTTAAAGAGAGAGAAAATGTCACTTTATTTCTCATTTTATCCAAACCCTTATCTCTCTTCATTTTCAAAATTCTAGAGTGAGAGAGAGTGAAATAGTAAGTTATGATCAGATCAGATCACCCAAGAACATAAATCAAAGATCAAAAATCAGAAATCAAACTCAAAAGAGGTATAAACCCTAATTTTTGAAATCCTTGATCTTATGTTAAATGTTGTTATTTGTTGGTTAAATATGTGTAATAGGGTGTCATTTAGTGATCTGGGTTGTCAAAACCCAGATCCATAACATCAAAGTACTCGGATTTAATATTTTTAAAAATCTGGAAAATGTTGGAAAATGTTGTCTGACAGTCAAATGTCAGGGTCCTTAGATCTTTGTGTGTTAATGATCTCTTGTGTTGGATGTTATAGATTTGTAGTATGTCATTTTGTCTGTAATCTGGAACTGAAAACAGAGCTATATCATGTGTATATTTCAAGATATAAGCAGTCAAACTGCGTTGACCAGCCACGAAATCTGATTTCTAGGTTACCCAGAAACCCAGAAGTCACTGACAGCGTTTTTGCAGGCGATAGATCTTGTAGTCTGTTTGTGTTTATGCCATGTTTTAGGTTGGTTGTTGTAGCCTGCCATGTATATTATATTCTGAAGACTTTATTTCATCCATATCATTAACATAATCGTGTAGAATCATGGTCAAAAGTAGTTGACCGAACTGCTTCAAGAACAATCTGGAAAACCCAGATTTGTTCAAGAACAGTTTTTCGTGTCTACTTTGACCGATCTAAATCATACTGTTTTAATGTTTGTAAGATGATCTGATGATCGTTTGTTGTACCTTGACATACGGACTACATGCTAGAAATTATAGATAAACCTAACTAAACTCAGAACCCAAGATATAAGGATCGAAAGCTATTAACCTCGACTGTTCTTCATTTTCTGGAAAACCCAGAAAATGAAGAACACGTTGTCAGATATTTTGGAGACTTAAAGCTCTCTGATCTGATGTTGTATGACCATGAAATTCGTTTGAGGTTGTAGTACTACATGAGTACTACAATCTGAAAGTTTTAAACAACCCAAAAATCGATCAGAACACCATTTAAATCGTGGTCAAACCACCCAACCCGAACTCTGTCAAGAACACTCATGAACACTCAAGAACACCTATAGCGACGGTTCTAGTGTTATAGGGCCCTTTAGCGACAGTTTATTTCATATTTTTCCAGAAATTAATTTAAAATTAGAAAAAAATGGTTTTTAATTATTAAAAATACAAAATAAATTATGAAAAATTATTTTAAAGTCTGAAAAATAGTTTTTAACTATTTTGAGTATATTTCAAAAATATTTAGTATTTTTGGAATGTAAATGGTATTTATTTATTTAATTATAATATTTAATAAATTATTTAAAAATAGTTTTTAATTCATGAAAAATCATGAAAAATAATATTATGATAAAAGAAAATATTTGACTTTATTTTTGATAACTTTTGATATTTTGGGATGAATTTCATTAATTAATCAATATTAATGATAATTAGTTTATTTAATAGCTATATTAAATAAATTAAGGAAAATGGAATTAATGTTTTAAAAATCATATTAAAATGATTTAAGAGATATAAAAATATTTTAAGTTATAAAATATAACTTTTGATATTTTGGCATGAAAATATTAATATTTTAATATTAATAGCAATTATCGGATAATGGATTTAAGTGTTTAAAAATCATATAATTATGATTTTAAGGTATTAAAAATATTTTGATATATTATAATTATATTATAATATTATGTAATGATTTTTATTAATATTTTATATTAAATAAATATTAATGATTAAGGAATTATGTGGTATTTAATTCATTTAAATACGGTTTTAATAATTAAAAATATTGATAAATAGTAATAATTATCTGAAAAATTATTACGAGCCTAGGAAAAATATTTTTGTCTGATAAGAAATTATCTGTGATATTGTTAAGTGCTTAGGCAGAGTTTAATTGAACTTAAACTCGATAAAAAGTCCGACTAGACAGTCGGGATGATAGAATTGTGTCGGTTTCAAGTCAGACTGAAATAGTTTGACCTGATACTAAGTCTTACATGTATTATAGATTGATAGGATTATGTGCTATGTGTTTAGGTTATTTTGTGGATATAAATTTAACAGTATTTTACTGTGATGATATTATTCTAATATTGGAGATCTATATTATTAATATAAGGTCTTCGGATAAAGCGTTATTAAATTGTGTGCGGTAATCAACAGTTCAGGCAAGTTTTCTTGTACTTAACTCTAATAAGAGTGTTTTATTCAAGCTGATGGTTAATCGTTGTTGATTGCCATGAAAATTGTACTCTGTACATCTTGCATGTATAAGTCAGGTATGAAAGGCTGATCACCTTCATTACCAGTTGGTTCAGAAATGTTTATTCATGTTTAAAACTTGTTCGGTCAAAAGTTTGTTAGTGATAATTCTCAACTATATTGATGAATTATAGTCAGCTTATTATTCATACTCTTCAATCATGATATATTGTTATATTGTTGTATTTAAACTTGCTGGGCAACTTTCATGCTCACCCTTGCTATATCATGATAAACATTACAGATAAAGCGAATGCGTTCGGATACAGGAAAAGGTTAAAGTCAAGTTCTACTTGGGTTAAATGTGTGACTAGTTTGTAATAGTCTATTTTGATAAATGTTGTTGTGTAATAGATATTTTAAGAATTGTGTATAAGTTAAGGTTACTCGACCTTGGGGAATAGTGTGTAATGTAATGTATAAACAATTTATGTTTATATCTTTCGCAATTAGTGAAAGAATTAGTATACCGGATCCGCGGCGATTCGGGGCCCGGATTCGGGGCTGCTACACCTTGGCCAAGGCAGAATGAAATTAGAAAGGAGTTTCAAATTTAAATTATTTGGAGTTGTGCATTTAAGAATCGAAATACATATAATTAAATAAAATAAGACTTGACGGTAATTCCATGTCTTATATTTAATTGGGACATTGTATGGTGGAAGGATTGAATTGTACGGTAACTATTTACTCAAAGGTTCTTTTATGATTAATGTTGAAATCTATATTATCTGGAAAGTCGTTGATCGCTAGGGAGGATTATCCCTATTGTAGAAAAAATATTATTTATTTAAATAAATTAATAGTTTAATTTATTTATTTAAATAAGATTAGAATTGTTCTAATTAATTTATTCACAACCGGTTTAATATGGAGAACCTAAAGGGTCACACCATAAAAGGAAGAATAATTATTTAAGAAGTTAATGGCATAATCATAATAATATGTTAAGTGTATTTAATTTAATCTATGGTGATAAAATAAATTAAATAACTAAATATTTATTATTTAATATTTTAGAAATATTAAATATATAAATTAATATGAGAAGTCTTATTAATATTATTACAATTATTATTTTTTTAATTTCTAAAGAGTTGGAAATTAATTTAATATTATTACTCTCGTTTATTCCTAATAAGAGTAGGAGGCTAATTAATTAAAAGATTTTAATTAATTATTCCTAATAAGATTGGGAGCATAATTAATTAAAGGATTTTAATTAATTAAAATAAACTCAATTCCTTAATTGTTAAGGAGGGTTGCCCACATCTATAAATAAGAGGAGTCTTATTATGGGTGGAGTGGTTGTTGACTTTTTCACAACAGACGTGATTCCAATAGTTGGAGAGTATGCTCTTTTTCTATGAGAGATAGAAAAACTAGGGTTTTTTCAAAAACCCATCTTCTTGAATTTTTGTTCTTCCTTGGTGGATCACCTCTAGAGGCCAAACAGTTGGGTGGCTAACGTTGATCAAAGGAAGGAACCAAACCCAGTGAATTCAAGTTGAACGTGAAAAAGATTGGAGGTGAACTTGTACCTGAGGAAGCTCGTATCTTCAAGGGTATGATTCTTGTTCTTCATATTTTCGTTTAATTAATAATTATGCATAAAGGGTGATCCGGGTATATGGTTTGTAAAATTTTAAAAACTCTGATTTTCCATGCTTACGCTTATTTTGTGCAATTTGATTGCGTTCATAAATATTACAAACCTAACAGTGGCATCAGAGCCAAACTTTTATGTGAATTATTAATTATTTTAATTTGATGTGTATATTGATATGTGGTTTGAACAATTTAATTGGGCATAATTTTGTTGTATAAATTTTTTAAAAAAAATCGTAATAAAGTTCTTACATTTTCCGAAAGTCTTTACTTGTTTTGAAATTCCGTGGCCACTGAAAGGAAGCTTTTCAGAATCATTGATTCTTCCACGAAACCATTTCACATGGTTATATTATATATATACAGTCCATTTCTTAGGCTCACCCTTATTGAGCTCACCCCGAGTTCACCCTGCAATTTTTTTTATAAAAAAAAATAACTAATAAAAAATGTATAATAATTTTTGGAATTGAAAGTTTTTAAAAAAAAGTATTTTGGGTGTGATTTGGGTACATATAACAAAATAGCGTTGTACAGACTCTACAACACTGTTTTGTTATATGTACCCAAATCACACCCAAAATACTTTTTTTTAAAAAACTTTCAATTCCAAAAATTGTTATACATTTTTTTAGTTGTTTAAAAAAAAGGCAAGGTGAGCTCGGGGTGAGCTCAATAAGGGTGAGCCTAAGATCTTTGCTATATATATATATTGGAGTTGAAATTGAATCTTAATTACCTTAAATAAAGGAGTTTATTTAGATATGGAATAAGATTTCATACTATTCAAAATAAAGGAGTTTATTTGTGAATAGGAAAGAGAATCTGTATTTCCTAAAATAAAGGAGTTTATTTAGATATAAAATAAGATTTCATATTATTCAAAATAAAAGAGTTTATTTGTGAATAGGAAAGAGAATCCATGTTTCTTTAAATAAAGGAGTTTATTTAGATATAAAATAAGATTTCATATTATTCAAAATAAAAGAGTTTATTTGTGAATATAAAAGAGAATCCGTGTTTCCTTTAATAAAGGAGTTTTTTTTACTTGAAATTGGATTCCATAATTAATTAAAATAAATGAGTTTATTTTGATTAAAGATTTTGATTAAAATAAAATAGTTTATTTTATTCAAAATAGGATAAATTAAAATAAAAGAAGTTTATTTTGATTTAAATTTAGATTAAAATAAAGGAGTTTATTTTGATTCAAAATAAAATTTTATGCTAACTAATTTTGCCCATTAAATGATATCATTATATATATTGTATGTTTATTATTCATGAGATGAATGTTATTTATTGATGCATATGATGATGTGTATGATAATAAATGGGATTGGTTATGGACTATTGACCAATGTGATTGGATTTTATTTTAGTTGGATGCATGAATGTATGAGTTTTATTTAAATGAGGTTTGCGTACCTCGTCTTCTCTAATTTTTCTTAAAGTAAATTCTATCTCCCTCCTATGTACTTCCTCTTGACTGATGATCAAGGTTTCTATTTATTTTAAATAATTTAGTAATAGGAATAGTTAAAATTATTTTAAAGAATTGGAGATCGAGGAACAAGGAGCATTTGAAGACCCGTTTGTAATGGAGCCTAAGTTTAAATGTAATAGTTATATTTAAATATTAATTCTTGCACCCCTAGGGTTTGACCTTTTGGTTCATTTGGTAACTCTAGTGAACCAAACTAGAATAAAACTCCATAATCAATCCGGGTGGAATATAGTATTGTATATGTGCATGCTTATACTATATATATTATTTATTATGAAAACATGATTCACATATTAATTAATATGACGCGTATTTTATATATATGTGCATGCGCGTTAAACAAGATGAGACAAATTAATAACAAACCCCTCAAATATTTTATATTAAGTTATAACGTTCAAAGATATTTGGAATATTGAACGTCGCCTTCTAGCCTGGTAAAATAATAGATTATTAAATATTTAATATGAGTTTGTTGTGCACACATAAGGCAAGTATTAAATATTTAAGATGTTGTTTTATCACATTTAATGCTTATAAATAGACTGAACAATGTTGTTTTGTTGTGCACACACAAGGACAATGTTTTTCTTTCGAATATATAGAAGTGCTAGGTATGACTTAACTTAGATCATTTTAGTTCGGATGTGCACACACTTGACTATTATGATCTAAGAGGCAAAATACAAGGAGTTACATAGTTGATGTAATTGACAAGAGTTGTCTACCTATTTATTTATATATAGTTTGTTGTGCACACACAAGGCTATATACATTTGAAATGGGATCCTTATTCTCACTAGCATATCTTTAATTAGATATTGTCGAACTATATATATTGAGGGTAATATAGTTTGAAGAAAACAGTGGGAGATACCAATTTAAAACAAGACATAATTTATTTTGGTAATTAATAAAAGAATGTATGTTAAAATGTTGTTAAATACAATTTCATTTACAGAATTTTACAATGTTTAAATTACTATCACTGCGTAGCATATTAGATGCTAAATTAATCGGACTGAATTAAACGGATTGGTTAAGGAAATTGAGAATAGTTCTCACAGCTGAAAAGCTATCTTATGTCCTTATACGCCTATCCCTGCAATGGTTGCAAACAATGCCTTTGAGGAAGAGATTGCTACTTTTAGAAAGTGGCAAGATGAAGCACAGTTGGCTCAATGCATCATGCTCGTATCCATGATTAACGAGCTTCAGCGTCAGCATGAAACTATGGATGCTCTTATTATATTCTTGCACATCAAGTAGTTGATGGTGAGGATAGTAGAACTGAAAGATATCAGATATCTAAGGAGCTCTTCTGATCTAGAATGATCGATGACACTATAGTACAGACACATGTCCTAAACATGATCAATTTGATTGAATAATTAGGACAACAGGTTTTGTTATTGATGGACAGTTGAGCCAAAAATTGGATCTTACACTCACTCCCGAACTCCTTTCACAATTTTTGTGAATTTTTCATATGAACAAGCTAAATATCAGCCTCGCTGATTTGCTTAACATGTTGAAAAATGTTGAGATTCACTTTCCAACCAAGAAAGACCAATAACCACGTAAGCATCAATAACCAATATCGTGTGCTACTATGCAACCACGTGTATTACTGTACTTTTACTACCGAGTAGTTCAACAGTTTTAACAGTAAAACTTCCGCCGTTATTTTTATAAAAATATTTTTGTCATTTTCTCAATTCGACAATAATTTCGTTGTGGGATCCACCAATGATTGTACCGTCGTACGGATATTCCCCGACAAAAACTTGCATACTTTTCAATCGAATATTATACAACAACTTGCATACTTTTCAAAATTTATAAATATTACCCACAACTATAACATTATATAAAATCCACACTATAATATTAAAAAAAATATTTTGAGAAATTTAAATCTTTATTCATAAAATTTGGGGTCTCACAATACATACCAGAATGCTTACAATCAAGGGAATAGGAATCATCCTAACTTTTCGTGGAGTAACAATCAACATCAACAAGCTCCAGAACCATCATATCCCCCAGGATTTTAGAATCATCAACAACCAGCTCAACATCAAGAGATGAAATCAAATTTAGAGGAGTTGTTGACAAAGTACATAACAAGCAATGAGGCGGCCATGAAAAATCAAGCAATGGCAATGAAATCGCAAGAGATAGCCATCAAGAATCTAGAAAATCAGATGGGACAAATTGTCTTACCATTGAACAATAGAACACAAGGGACTCTACCGAGTGACACCGAAAGAAATCCGAAGGGAAATCATGAGCAGTGTCAGGCAATCACTTTGAGAAGTGGAAAACATTTGGAAGGGAAAGGTGCAAAAAATTCAGCTATATCGGATGACAAAGTAGATGACAATAAAGTGGTTGAAGAAAAAATAGGGTGAGGATAAGCAAAGTGAGAAAACAAATTTAAATGACAAGCCAGTTGTGTATCCTCCACCGTCATTTCAGCAGAGAGTCCAAAAGCAGAAATTAGACAAACAGTTTGTGAAATTCTTGGAAGTTTTTAAGAAACTTCATATTAACATCCCATTTGCAGAAGCCCAGAAGAAGATGCCAAGTTATGCGAAATTCATTAAAGGGATTTTGTCCAGGAAAAAGAAGTTGGAAGATTTTGAAACAGTGGCATTAATAGAGGAGTGTAGTGCGGTTTTACAGCGAAAGTTGCCACCAAAGTCGAAAGATCCGGGGAGTTTCACCATTCCATGCACAATTGGGAACATGGCATTCAATAAATGTTTATGTGATTTGGGGGCAAGTGTGAACCTTATGCCGTTATCAGTTTATACAGAGTTGGGTTTTGCCAGTTCCAAAGCCTACGACCATCTCATTACAGTTGGCAGATAGGTCAGTCACGTACCAGAAAGGCATTGTAGAGGATATATTGGTCAAGGTTGACAAGTTTATATTCCCCATAGATTTTATCATTCTGGATTTTGAGGAGGATAAGAACATCCCGATTATCCTAGGGAGACCTTTCTTGGCTACAGGTAGGACGTTCATCGACGTAGAAAAAGGTGAACTAACTATGAGGGTCCAAGATCAAGAAATAAAATTTAATGTTTTCAAGGCCATGAAATTCCCTACGGATGAAGAAGAATGTTTCAGAATGGATATTATTGAACAGATAATTAGTGAAGATATGGGTAAAAGTTTGGGGAACGATCCATTGGAAATGACACTATTGGGAGACGAAGAGTTAGATGATCCCAAATTTGTGGACTACTTACAGATGCTAGACTCCTTCTCATGAGTTAGCAGATTTAAAACACCATTTGAACCATTACAGTCGGAGGAAAGATCCACAACAAGAATGAAACAATTATTGGAGAAGCCACCTTGTCTTGAGCTAAAGCCACTACCTAAACACCTCAAGTATGCGTATTTAGGCAATTCAAATTCTTTAGCTGTTATTATTTCTGCTGCACTTAACGAATTGTAGGAAGAAAAGTTGTTGAGGGTGCTTAGGGAACATAAATCGGCTATAGGATGGACAATCGTGGATATCAAGGTAATCAGTCCATCCTTTTGCATGCACATAATTTTGTTAGAAGATGATGCAAAATTGACAGTGGAGCAACAGAGACGGCTCAACCATATCATGAAAGAAGTAGTGAAGAATGAGATACTGAAATGGTTGGACGCGGGTATCATCTACCTAATTTCTGACAGTAAGTGGGTCAGTCCGATTCAATGTGTACCAAAAAAGGAGGAATGACCATGGTACAAAATAATGACAATGAGCTAATTCCAACAAGGAAAGTGACTAGTTTGAGGGTTTGCATGGACTACAGGAAATTAAATAAGGCGACCGGAAAAGATCACTTCCCTATTCCCTTTATCGATCAAATATTGGATAGATTAGCAGGAAACAAGTACTACTGCTTATTGGATGGATATTCGGGATATAATCATATCGTCATTGCCCCTAAAGATCAAGAGAAGACTACTTTCACATGCCCGTACGGTACATTCAGATTCAAGAGAATGTCGTTCAGCTTGTGTAATGCACCGGCTACTTTCCAATGGTATATGATGGCCATTTTCTCAGACATGGTGGAGAAAAATGTAGAGGTCTTCATGTACGATTTTTTTGTCTATGGAAATAATTTTGATGCTTGTTTGGAGAATTTGGTGCTGGTGTTAAAGAGATACGCAGAAACAAATCTGGTACTTAACTAGGAAAAGTGCAACTTCATGGTTGAGGAAGACATAATTTTGGGTCACAAGGTTTCAACAAAAGGATTAGAGGTTGATAAGGTGAAACTGGAAACGATTGAAAAACTTCCTCCACCAAGTTCAGTTAAAGGAATTTGAAGTTTCTTGGGACATGCCAGGTTTTACAAAAGATTCATAAAAGAAATTGATGAGGAGTGTTAATTGGCATTCAAACTATTAAAGAAGAAATTGACTTCAGCTCCCGTAATCGTCGCACCAAATTGGAATATGCCTTTCGAGTTAATGTGTGATGCGAGCGACTATGCGGTTGCGGGTTTTTTGGGTCAACGTCGAGGAAAGGTATTTCATGCCATTTACTATGCAAGTAAGACACTTACGGAGACTCAAATAAATTACACAACTACGGAAAAAGAATTACTTGTAGTACTATATGCCTTCGATAAATTTTGGGCTTATTTGATCAGAACAAAGGTGGTCGTTTATACAGATCACTCGGCTATTTTGTACTTAATTTCGAAAAAAGACGATAAGCCACGCCTGAGCCGATGGATTCTCCTTCTCTAAGAATTTGATTTAGAAATAAAAGATAGAAAAGGTACAGAGAATCAAGTTGTGGATCATTTGTCAAGGCTAGAAAATCAGGGTAAAAAGGAAGAGGATAGGTGTTTAATTAATGAATCATTCCCAGATGAGCAGATGTTTGGCGTCACTGCGGAATTCCCATGGTACGCGGACTTCGCTAACTATCTAGTGAGCAACATCCTTCCCTCTGATCTTACTCATCAGTAGAAGAAGAAATTCCTACATGACATCAAGTGGTACATGTGGGATGAGCCATACCTATTCAAACAGTTCGTCGACAAAATGATTAGAAGGTGTGTGCCTTACAACGAGGTGAACAATATTTTTCATGAGTGTCATTCGTCTGCATACGGGAGACATTATGGTAGTGAGTGAACAGCGGCAAAAGTGCTTCAAACTGGGTTTTATTGGCCTACATTGTTCAAGGATGCCCACCAGTTTGTTAAAAGTTGTGATAGATGTCAAAGGGTGGGAAACATATCAAAAAGGAATGAGATGCCACTACAAACAATTTTGAAAGTTGAAATTTTTAACGTGTGGGACATAGATTTTATGGGGCCATTTCCATCATCATTCAGTAATCAGTATATATTACTTGCAGTTGACTATGTCTCAAAATGGGTTGAAGCCGCAGCACTCCCAACTAACGATGCCAAAGTGGTCCTCAAATTCTTGGAAAAGAATATCTTTACAATATTTGGCACGCCAAGAGCTATCATAAGTGACGAAGGTAGTCACTTCTACAACAGATCATTTACAGCTCTCTTAGCGAAGTATGGGGTCAACCATAAGGTGGCAACAACATATCACCCCCAAACAAGTGGGCAATCTGAAGTTTCAAATAGGGAGGTTAAGAGAATCTTGGAAAAGGTGGTAAATCCAACTAGAAAGGACTGGTCTTTCAGGTTAGACGATGCATTATGGGCCTACCAAACTGCTTATAAAACACCAATTGGTATATCACCATATCAATTGGTTTATGGGAAAGCTTGTCACTTACCGGTCGAGTTACAGCACAAGGCCTACTGGGTGATTCAGAAACTTAACTTTGATCAAGCAGATGTGGGCGAAAAGAGACTACTGCAATTAAACGAGCTCGACGAATTTCGACTTCAAGCCCACGAGAACTCTAAGCTATACAAAGACAAGGTCAAGAAATGGCACAACCAGAAAATCATGCACAGAACGTTCGAACCGGGGAAATCAGTACTACTTTTCAACTCAAGGTTGAGGTTGTTCCCGAGAAAGTTAAAATCAAGGTGGTCAGATCCATTCACCATTAAAAGAGTTTTCTCACATAGCGCTATTGAATTTTATAGTAGAAACCCAATGAAGACGTTCAAGGTTAACGGTTGAAGCATTATTGGGGTGGCGAATCCAACATGGATGTCATTGCAATCATATTATCCGACGCACCATAAATAGGGAGTAGTCAGGCTGAATGACTTAAAATCAAGCGCTAATTAGGAGGCAACCAAATCGTCTTTAAACTTTTCATATTTTATCCATATTAGTTAGATTGTAGTTTAGAATGTTAGTTATTTTCAAATTAATTCATGCCAATTCAATTATTAGGAGTTAAATGTTTAAGTCATCTTTAATTGTGTTACCATGCTTAAGATTGCTCATAATTGACTCATATTTATGTTTTATGGTTGTACAGGAACCTAACATGCATAAGGATTGGAGTAGCAAGGAAGAAACATGAACAAAATCCTCAGTTAATAGAACCCACCCCCGCCGGGGCGGGCCCTTTATGCACTATACCCCTTGCGGGGTAGGGGTCTCTCCAGTTAGAAAACAGAGGGCATGCCCGTCGGGCCGGGTTTCTTTAGCTTTGCACCCCCCGCCGGGGCGGGGGTCCTGAATTTCAACAGACAGATTCGGCAGTTACATCTTCTAACATACCACTTCCCCACTACTTAGTTCCACTACTACGTATTCTTCACATACAATTCCCACAATTTTGGCATCTTCCACTCCATCTCCCCATTTCATGAACACACATACCCACCACTTCAATCCATTACTCCTAACCCTCTCCATCACACCACCTCTATATAAACACAGCCTCATAACCCAAGTTCATCACATACATTCAATTTAAACTTAGAAATCCACGAATTAGGGTTCTTATTGTGGGAATTCATCTTGCACTTGAGAGTGAGTAACCTATCTTCAAGTTTTTCATCTTTAATCACTATAATTTCCACAAATTCACCAAGTTTGGGGAAAGAAACCTCTGTGCTCACCAAGTGTTTGACAGTTTGTGTTAACCAAGTTTGGGGGGAAGATATTTTGTTAAGGCTTCATAATTTAATGGCATCGAAACCCACATCAAAGAGGCACCGGGGAGAGAGTTCCACAACAACACCACCATCACGAACCCTCGATTGATGCAAATTCATATGTGTCGCCGCCGTCGACCGATACGACTATATTGATAAAAGCTCTTACACCAGAGCGGGGGTTAGCACCGGATCCTGTCGACGGTGAAATGATGCAACAGATTTATCAGAAAGGGTGGAACAAGTTCAATGAGGAACCTAAGTCCGCCGTTGTCAACGTGGTCAAAGAGTTTTATGCTAACGTCGAGGACAAAGCCCCCTTCAGTGCTTATGTGCAGGGTCGATTAGTCCCGTTCAGTGTCAATGCCATCAACACTTATTATCAGCTATGAGTGCCTAGACAGTGCCAATATGCTCACTTATGTGATTTTGATCCTGACTTTGAGGCTATTCACAAAGAAATGACTAAGCCAGGAACAACATGGATAAAGGATCGGAAAGGAGGCACAATTTTTCACAGCAAGGATCTCAGCCGGTATGGTAAGATATGGTATGCCTTCTTATGTGCAAAATTATTTCCGTCCACACATACATCGGACGTGACCAAAGAAAAGGCACTACTTTTATATGCAATTGTGCAAGATTTCATCATCGATGTCGGGGCCATAATCTATTTTTCCATTCGTTGATGCTTACGAGGAAATTTTTTGGGCAGCTTGCCACACCCATCACTCATTTTTGGGTTGTGTTGCCAAGTGGGTGTTAGATGGTCCGATGATGAACAAACTCAGATGCCGGTTCAGCTACTAGATTCCAGAATGATTGAGCAATATTCGGTGTGGGTCAGAGGTGATTCCTATCCTAGAGGTTTAGGCTTTATTTTTCCATCAGCTTCGGAGGACGAAGTTGACGCTGTAGACACCTTGGAGGATTAGGATGCGACTATGGGAGATCAAGGAACAGAGCAGGTACCACAGCCCAAGGCAATATCCAGTCTTCAGTTCTTAAATTTTTAGCGCCAAGTGGATGAGCACAATAAGCAAGCACGACAAGAGATGAGACGCCTTGCCGCTAGGCAAGATCACATGTTTGAAGCAATGAACCTCTCGTTTTCATCATTAAACACGACGCTCCAAAGTTTTAATCCTAATGCTCAATTTCTATATCAGCAACTAGCTCCACTACCATGATTTCCACCAAGTGACTCCGATGAAGAAGAACACAACACACCACCACCTCAAGCTTAGTGATTATAGGGAAGTCCTCTTATTTTTCTTGTTATATCTATACAATGAGAGCATTGTAATTTCCAAGTTTGGGGGATTTAATTTCATGTTTGCATCTTGCATATTTATTAAACTAGGTTTTCATAGTAGTTTTTTTTTCATGTTTTTAGTTTAGGTTAATCAATTGTTGCATTCATGTAATCATGCATTTGCATAGTAGCTTAGGTGTATATTTAGTTTTTATTTAGTTATTTATTTATGTTTGCATTCATGTGATGTTTGCCCTATTAATATCTAAAAAAAAAGTTAGAATTGTGTTGTGTTGCATATATCCAGTAATTATTGTAGTTCATTTTTATTGTGACCAATGATGAGATTGGGATTGAGTAAACAAATACAGTACCTAGTATAGAATCATGATGTAGTTTTGAATTATGACTCAGATCTTATGCTTGTTTCAAACTGGCATAAAAAGGAAAGCACGTAATAACATCTGTGTTGACTGATTAATTTGAATTGATACATAAATAGTTTCTAAAGAATAATGCTAGTGTAAATCATAGAATGACAAGAATAGGCAGTGAAGATGACAAATTAAGCAAGAACCTAAGTTTGGGGGAAATGTAGGGTATATAAGCTTTAGAAAAAAAAAAGAAAATAATATCTAGTTGAGTTGAGAAAAAATACTCCCCATAAACACGAGTGTGAGATGGAGCGTAAAACGCACTCACCAACCATCTAAAGAAAAAAAAAGAAGAAAGACGGGAAATAAGAGCAACGAGCCCCGTGAATGAAAAAAAAAGCATGAATACCCTCTTTGGACCCTTAATCTTGGTAAACATTTGATTTTAGATGGAACTCGTATGTTTTTGAAATTTTTGAGTTATTCTGTATGATTCCTAATAAGAAATTGATTATGTGTTGAATTTAAATTAGACTCAGTTAGCATAGATGTTGCTCACACATGCATTATATCAGTGATGACGGTTTAAGATTCGAGGATTGATAAGAAATTATTGAGTGGCTTAGATATGAGGTGTTGAAGTGTTTGCTTGATTTTTCTGAGGCCGAAGGAATAAATTTGATTCTATGACACTGTTGGATTTAAAGACATATAGTTTAGATGCATTACATGTCATTGCATTGCATTGTACAGCATAGGATTTTGTTTTATGCTCGTGGACTAGCACGGTTTAAGTTTGGGGGATTTTGATAAGTGGATTTTATATCCATGAATTGATGCCTAATTCAAGATTAAGATTTGTTAATTCCTTGTTTTCATGTTTATTTTTACTTGATTATTGTTCTTTTGTGTGTAGGATGGTTGTTGTGGAAAGAGATAAGAAAAGGAGTCATGTGGAGCATTATTTTAGCAAGTATGAAGATTAAGTAAAGTCAGAATGCAGTGTGCTAGCCCGCCAGGGCGGGCATATATAAGCCTTACACCCCCGCCGGGGCGGGGGGTCTTCAAGTCTGCAAGACAGTAGCCTAACCTGCTGGGGTGGGCATTTCATGTGTATATACCCCCGCAAGGGCAGGGGGGTCCCTAATGCTGGCTATCCTATCTTGATTCAAACACTGCTGGGACTTTGGTTCTTGTATGACTTTAGGACTCTAGTTGTCATAGAATTGAGCAAAGATTGCGTGTGTACACATATATTAACAAAAACGCAAGATCAAGAATACACACAAGGAAATTTACAGAGATTACATACAGATTTTCATATCGAGCATTGGAATGAAGATTTTGAAGGAATGTTCATATCAATTACGAATTAAGGCTAACGTGAAAGGTGTTCTGATTTATTCTTTGTTTAGTCTTATATTTGTAATTGAAAGGGTGATATCTTTAATTTATTCAGTTACTATTTCATTGATGATGAACTAATTTACTTTTTAGGCTTATGACCGATCTTTAAGTGAAACGATGATTATATAACTTTGATTTCCAGTTTAATAAGCTATTTTCCAGTTTATCGATATTAATTTGAGCTTGAATTTATGAATTGCCTGATCAACAGTTCTTTGTGGACTTGTATGAATTCAAGAGAGGAAGTACGAGTCTAGACTTAGTTAATATAACATGTGTTCTTGAATTTTATGATTGAACAGAATCTTGATGAATGTTAAGGTAAAGATATTCTTGACATCGCATGTAATAAGATAAAGGGCTTAAGCTTAAACCTTCTTTAATTATAATTCACATAGAGATATAGTGAGTTAGTTGATTAAGGTGTTTAACTTGTTTCTATCTAAATTGTGGATTTGAGTTAATATGGTATTAGTACATCGAGAGGTGGCTAGTTCTACATTCTTGTTCTTGATTAATAAACTGGGATAGTGAATTGAATCGGAATATAGGTGTAACAATCAAAGTGAATTTTAGGGTGAAGTCGTAAGCTTAATTCTCCAATAATTATTTAAAATTTCAGTTTTTAATATTTGTGATTGTTTTGTGATCATAGCATTTTTTATAATTTAGTTTTAATAATTTTAATCATTGATTTGAGTAGTTTAATAAAATTAGGATTAATAAGAAATTGATAATTGTGAGGTTAAATTCTTATTAAATTTTCTCTTTGGGAACGATACTCTACTTACTATTATATTACTTATTGACCACGCATACTTGCGTGTTGTGCGTAATTAGATTTTATCCAACACTTATTCAGCCGTTGGTAAGTAAATTCAATGAAGCATCGGAAGTGGTCCGATGATCTCAGCCGTTGAAGCACATTTCAGCGAACGTCAAGCAGCCTTGACATTATCAGCCGTTGGAAAATAAACTCAATGAAGCATCAGAGGTGGTCTAATAATGTCATCAATTGGAGCACATTTCAACGAAGGTCAGATGGTCCTAACATCATTAACTATTGGCAATTAAACCCAGCGAAGCATCGGAGGTGGTTCGATGACAGTAGTCATTGAAGGACATTTTAATGAAGGTCAGGCAGCCCTGACAACACAAATTATTGGCAGTAACTCCAACAAAACACTGGAAAGGCCTGGCGATACAAACTAGGAAAACCATCCTCATCAGGGAGGACCGATAATGGAATCTGTTATACAAGTCTACATCAGACAAAGTACAATTCCCCAAGAGTCTCTCGTACATGAGAAGTACATCTTCAGTGGGAAGTCAGTACTCAGGATTAAGGACTTTGGTGATAACCCCAATGTCAACATCCTGGAGGTTCTTTTGAGCTTTAGAATAAACATCCAAGCAGATCATCAGCATCATCAGTGATAGCTCCATTGCCCAACAGAAGTCGTGGGAGCAGACAATCATCACATCCTATTGGAAAACGGTCCAAAAAACTACATTTCATCATATATTTGCATCATGCTCCATTACATTACATCATGATTATCTTGTCACATTTCAAGTGTCTAGTATTCTTTACCCTATCTATGTCATTACATTGCATGAATATGATAAAGAGGGGCATCTGTAGACACTCAAAATTTTGCATTCCTGTTAATAACCTTGCAGGAGGGAAAAATCATCTTCCAGAGATAACCCTAGAAGTAAAATAAGATCAATCCCGGAGACAACCCTAGGATACTCAATTTTTAACCTTGAATTTAGCCCCGAGATACTCAATTTCAATCCTGGAGACAACCCTGGGAGATTCAGTTCCAAACTCGGAGATAACCTCGAGGGATGCTTTTCCAGTTTCGGAGATAACCCAGAAAAGTTAGTTTAAATCTCAGAGATAACCCCGAGGCACTCATTTTCAACCCCAGAAATAACCCCGGGAGGTCACACACACCTCAAAGACAACCTTGAGGACATTCAGTATCAACAGCAGCCTAATCTCAGAGATAACACTGAGCAACGACTGCTACATTTGCACAGAACCGGAGATAACCCCAGTGAGGGGAAAATCATCATTTTTCCACTTCGATACTACATTCACGTTGTCCCAACATCTTTTTAACCCATATTTTATATGAAGTGTCCCACAAGAACCATAGCTCAAAATCCTGAGTGACTACTATGCAAGACAGTACACTGGATAGAATTTAAAGACTTGAAGATTTGGTCATGGACCCATCTTCCCGACTTCGTACAACCGCTTTTCCCATGTCATTGTAAAGCTCTCGACAACAGCATTCCAAAAAGGTATAGCACGCCTCAATCGGATGCCCGGATTGAAAGTTATGAAGGTTCGAGTGGACAGCACATTGCACGAGTGCACATTCTTCGAGACGGCGAGACCCTGTAATAACCCAATATTTTCAATAAGAAATTTTTGCTTATAATTTTTTTATATATATATAAGGATGAGAATATGTGCAAAGTAAAGTATATGTATATACGTGATAGATAAAATTATTTATTACATGAATAATTGTAAATAACTCCTTTCTAAGGAATTATTGATCATTATAGATTATATTCTTATAATACATTAATTTGGTAATAAATATAGTTATTATTTATTTTCTGTGAATATATGATTATTGTATATATGATATGATTATTAGAATTATTATGTGAGATGTAATACCCAAGAATTTCCATGCCTTATGAATATGTTAATGGAAATAAATATTTATTTGAATATAAATGGTTTTGAGATAAGTTAACTCAATTATATTAAATAATTGAATAATGGAAGAATATGTGGAGTTTGTGATGGACTCGTGGAAAGCTTTTTGTGTCACGATGATGGGAGATATTAATAATAACAATAATTAACAAAGGAATTACCAAGTGAGCAATTAAGAAATGTTAATTGTTAATGATTATATTAATTAAATATTTATGGTGATTAATTAATAAATTGTGATTATTAATGGTTATTATGAGTAAAGCAAATTGCATAACTAGGGTATGTTTTATTCATTTAATTCATGTGTGCCAAGTATGTAGCAATGTTCAGTAATTACATTAAGAAGAGTGTGAAATGGGACACCTAATAATAACTATATTATATACCATAGAAATTATATAATAAGAATATATTGAATGTTATGTGCAAATGTACAATAATTAAATAGATTATATATATATATATATATATATATATATATATATATATATATATGGAATACAACTATAATATATAGTGTAATGTGGTATTTCTGTGACTATATTATAGATAGTAACCATATATTAAGATTTATTGAAACTATATGATATGAATACATCATGAAAGGTGTATGTGGCTATATGTATGTGGGTATATATTAAGATAATATACCATGATCATATTGTAAACTATTATTTTAATAAAGTATACCGGTGTGGTAAAATATACATGTATTATATGTATGTTACATTTTCATATTACATCTACTACCTTGAAATATTAAATATGTAAATCATATTGTGACACTAAGTTATAATGTATGGTTAATATAAGTATACAATATAGCATAAGAATAAGAGTTGTGTACCAGTATATGGTCTAATGTTACAAGAGTGCTGAGTTAAATTACTTGTCCCAAAATTAGAGTCCCATTTACTCTTCATTTTCTCCTTCACATGTAAAACATAAAGGCTAAAAGCCTATTGTCCCTTCCTTCTTCCAAACTCAAACTAGCAATCTAGGTAATGATTATGGGGGGAATGGAGATTATGATGAATTTCAACAACCATTTACCAACTCTCTCTTAACCATTATGTAATCTAACATTCTCATATGTTTAATTTGATGAACATATGCATTGTCTGTGTACTAGATTTTCTATATTGCTGAGAATTTCTAAGGAGTGAGATTGAAAGCTTAGATAGTGTGAGTGATTATATACATATTAGTAGAAGGAGTGTGATTTGGCAAGAAAATTGCAAAGGTATAAAAATCATTCCCGTTCATTATTTTCAGTTTCTGTCAAAATTTCCATTCTTGAAATTTTAATTTCTTAATTATGTGGATTTAGATGATGATGAGGTTAAGTAATGTTTAATTAGTTGTTATATGATCGTGCAAGCATGTTTAAACTAATATATGGATGTTTGGAATCAAGTTTGTGTATAATTTTTGTGGTTAGGCTAAAGTTCTGCCGAAGCAAACTGATCTTGACTCGAACCAAGCATGGCGTAGCTGCGCCAGATTTACACTGAGGTGTAGCGCAGCTGCGGCAGTCTCTGTTTCTAGTTTTTTCTTTCTGTTAAAAATCTGATCAATGTTAGTCAATTATTATAACTTAAGCTAGCATAAAAATATGTGTAATGTGTATCTATATATATATATATATATATATATATATATATATATATATATATATATATATATATATATATAGGTATAGTTAACCTAATGAGAGTATGTTTAGATTAGCATACAAGATTAACGAAGGTGTAGAGTTTAAAATGGAATTAGGAATTTAGAAAGGAACTTGAGATGTATGTATGCTATGTTCATATATTGACTTTGCAAGCATGTTGGTATGATTTAGAAAGACATGAATAACCCATTAACTTGTGTTTATATGATTTTTAGCTTATGAACACTTTACTTAGGATTTGTATTAAAGAAGTTGTTTAACTTAGTATAGTGAGCTAACATGCATGACTACTACATGATTTATATTCTAACCTTGCGAGCATGATAACATGATTTGACTACATATGATTAGAGCCTTAAAGTTGTCTTGTATATGTGAAATTGCATTGTTTAAGTTTAAAATAGTTCAAAAGCAAACTTGAATATATTTTCAAAATATAGTTGTATCACATGAATAACTAGATTCTAAAGGGTTAAGATGTCATGTGATGACTATAATATTGCTATAAATGATCCATATGACTATGATTATATGTTTTAATGGGTTAAAATCACTCTATAAACGTTGGGTATTGATTATATAGTAATTATAACATGTGGGTGTGTTTAATTTGGGGAATTAATGAGCATGTAGTGTTTAATTTGTTGAACTCTGTGTTCTTCGCGAACTGGGAATCAAATTCTGGAGTGTCGGGCCGCGGCGCCAAGTACAAAATTGATGTGCCGCGTCGCAGCGCCACCGCGCCGCAGCGCCAACCCTAGCACTGATGCCCCGCGCTGCAGCGCCGCAGCGCCATATACCAAGCCACAGCTCCACGGTGCCGCAGCACCAAGACACAGTACAAAAGTGGCACCACAGCGCCACTTAGCAGACTGTCCAGAAAATGTATTTTTTTTAATGTTCAAGTATAGAAATGAGTTAGTAACTTAGTCTAATGAATATAAAAACTTGTTAGACATATAATGAGATATTAAAATGAGTTTTTACCAAGTCAAGAAGAAAATTACATGTTATTTGAATCATTGATTGTGTAATTAACTTGTTGTTCGTGTAGTATTATATTATGTGAAAACAAGTATGGTAATTCGACTAAGTATAGTCATGAAGTCGAGATTAGACAAAGAATAACTTATGATGTTTAGTACGTTATTATTGACTGGTATTGTGAACGTAATTGATATGTAGGATTTAATTCAAATAACGAGTTTATTTAAGTGTAATCTACGCACGAAGCAAGGTTTCCTAACCCTACTCGTTATTGTTATTCAAGTTATGAACCTACATCGAATAAATTCTCGTTATTATTGATCAAGTTCAATTTGTTATATCAAAGATTATTAATCTTAGCAAAACATGTTTCTGTTATACAATATTTATTCTATTGTATACTTCTCGAGATTATTATTCAATTTAAATATCAATTATTGATAAACCTTGTTAGACTAGCAAACCCTTATTGATTCGACTAGTCCACAATTGATGAGCGTTCTAAATTTCAGAACCCTTGATGAATTATCCAAACTAAACTTTCTTTGGTGCGGACTCGAATGTCAAACTGAGATGAACAACCATGTATAGAGGATTATTTACGCTTTAGCATTGAGATATTGTGCACAGTATGGTATTAAGGGTTGATCCCCCTAAGTACGAGAAGAAGAGTCCATAGTCTTATGACTATTAAAGGTTTCAAGTATAAACACTTGACAACCTAGGACATAGTTCAAGGTCTTATGACTCTCAGAAGTTCTTTTGATTCTTGTTATCCATTCTTGGTTCAAAAGTTGAGCTTTTATTTCAAAAGTTGTTAATTCATTTGCATGTTATTATTCATTTGTTATATTGTTTTACTTGTAGGCAATCGTGCTCACTCTTGCGTAATAATAACATTACAGTTAAGAACGAAAGAGCAGACGAACCTTCCACTAGTAAAGGCAAGGGAAAGATTAGCAAGTAATGAAGACTGTTTTATTATTATGGTTATGTAATTAGAATTGATGTTACTAAGACTTATTTGTTTATGTTTCCGCACAGATGATTTAAGGTTAGAGTAACCTGGGATTTATTTATTATGCAGTTGATGTAACCCCATAAGGGGAGATTTATTATTATTTCTATCTATTGCATGGTTTGCATATACTTATGGGTAGATAGATGAATGATGTTTATACAGTGAACACCAAATCCTATGGAAATGGAAGTACCGGATTTGGGGGTGTCACATAGATTGACTGGAAGAGCATGAAAAGACCTTTACCATGACAAAATATATTATGTATGAATGTTGTGCTCATGTCAAACAGAAACCATAAGGCAATAGCTGATTCTTGGCTTGGCCAGAGGACAGCGCAGCTGCGTCGGTCCTAGGCTTAGCCATGGCGCAGCTGCGCCAGTCTAGAATGTGAAATTGTGTAATCTGATTTTATGACAGTTAACTTGTAGGATGCCTATATTGCTAGAGATGGTTTAAAACTTACTGATGCATGTATATATGTGAGGACTAAGTAATAAGATAGTGTTTCTTTAGATAATGAAAGTTCATGGGTGAAAATATCTTAAACTTGAGCACTCTTAATTGCTTATGACATGACTAGATAATTGATTTCGTGATAAACATATAGGATGATTTTGTACCATATGTGCATACTTGAATCATGTCGAGCTTGATTAACTAATGTGTTAGCTAATGAGCATCATGTACTTATAATACGCTATAAATAGGATTCGAGAGTGTTGATTTATTAAACGTGGATAATCTATGCTTAAGGCAAGTTTCCTATACTTAATCCATTTATTATTGAGCAAGTATCCTAACTTTTCATTTCATTTATGCAATGGACAGAAGTAAGAGAGTTTCATAATTATATTATTATTGTACTAGATTATTAACCCTATTGTTATATATGTTATATCTGATCATTGATTATCAACATGGTACTATATGGTAATTAATATATATATATATATATATATATATATATATATATATATATATATATATATATATATATATATATATATATATATATATATATATATATATATATATATTCCGTTCGTTAGTTTGTAAATATGGTTATTCAAGTGTCCCCACTTGGATAATCATTGTATTTAATCACATGTTGATATATATATATATATATATATATATATATATATATATATATATATATATATATATATGTACCTATTGATCCCAATATGTATACGATAACAAAGAGTCGTCTAAGCTATTTGACCAGCTAGACACAGATTTAGAAATATCGTTGAATATGATAAAAACTTTTTGTATCCAATCAAATTGTTTTGGTTCGGATTCTAGACTATGTATGAACATCCCGAACATGGAAAATTTTTATGCGCCCAAAGCGGACAGAGTGAACGATAATATCGTTCTTGCATGTAGTATTGATCAATACAGGGCACATTGGGCAGATCACCCTTGTGTCCGTTAGTATGACAGTTTGCGGATGAAGTTCTGCTAAACCTATTAGAAAATTGAGAACAATGTTCATAGTATGTCACATTAACCCTATTTATAGTCAGTACGTAGTTTCAAAAATTTGAAAGAGGGTTGTTATGTTATTATTATCGGTTCAGATTACTTCACAACTATTGATTTGTTGTAGAAGGATAGTACAAAGAAAATATTTAAATTCTTTTAGCTTATATATATAATTGTTATTACTTGTTGGGCACTCAAATGTTCACCCTTGCTTAAATTAAATGTTTCCAGTTAAGTATACCAGCTAGAGGGCTTTGCCAGGGATAAAGGGAAAGGAAAGCTGTCAGAATAAGTTTGTGTTATCTTATGTAATAACTAGACTTAAATAAGATGATGCTATTTATTATCTATCATGTAATGAAATGTTTTAAGGTCGCGTACCTGGGATTTAAAAAAATCTGATATGTAAATTAAGTTTGATATTTATGACATTATTATTATTATTATTCCGCTCATAGAAATGGTATCGTGAAGCATTGAATTCGGTTTTCAAGTACCTGGATTTGGGGCGTCACAGGTTGGTATCAGAGCTTTAGGGTTAGAAACCATAGGTGGGAGTAGACCTTAGGCTACAACCTTAGAGCAGAGGAAAACGTTGAAAGTACAAATAACTCATATAGAGTTTAAAAGGAGTTGAATCGAATAAATTCATCGTTAAACAAAAATAAAAGATAACTTATATAAAACTTTTACTTGTTATGTGTATATATTATATGCTAATCAGGATAATTTATGTGTAGATGTCAGGAGGAAAAGGATTAGTATACCCTAAGATTGTAAAGAAGGAGCCAATCTCCATAACCAAGCTGATATCAAAGATAATAGCTGAAATAGAGGCTCATGTTGAAGATAACCTTGATGAGGTGATCATTTTGGAAAATATAGTACCGGACCCAGAAACGGTGGAGCTGATAGATAGTGATTCAGACACTAAAGTTGAAGCTGATCAAGCATCAATAGAGGTGCAGAATCTGAGGAATAAGGTTTCTTCGCTGGAAAAGCTATGGGAAATATAAAAGTTGTTGAATAGTCAATTGCAAAAAGCCTTACTAGAAAAAATGGAAGAACAAGATAAGCTTATAATCTAAATTGATCAAATGGGAGCCACAAGCAACATATCGTGTGCAGCTCCAAGAAATAAGGGGAAAAGAAAGATAGAAGACTATGACTTAGGAAAATCAGATAAAAAGAAAGGAAAAGAATATGTTATCTTTGCGGCTATGAGGGACATACCACTTTGTATTGTCGCGACTGCAAACTAAGTGCATGTTTTATTTGTGGATTGGAAGGCCATAGGGCGAAGGGTTGTCCAGAATCAGGAAAAAGGTGTAGGAAATAGGTAGAATTAATATTTGATTATGTATGTTTGGTAATGTACGTGTGTATTGTAATAATCCCAACATTAATGTAAGTTGTAGTAGCGATTCTCGACTTTCGTGGTCATAAAGGGATATCGGATGTTTAAAGCAGTATGTGCTATGTACTATGAATTAGTTGAATGAATATGAATCTATGTTTGATTAATGGATTAAGTTTGAAATATTAAACTTATAAGATGAGGTTTAGAATGTAAGTTAATAAAATATATATTTTGTTTTATTTAACCAGAAAATGCCTCCAAGTCGTCAAACTTGAAACCAAAGGGCAGAGGAATCTGTCAACAATACTGGAGGACAGCAACCAGATCTGATGCAGAATTTTGTGAACATGGTAGCTCAGGCCATGCAAAATAGAATGCCAGCGGTGGGAAATCAGCCAGACAACCGATTTGTGAACTTCAAGGATTTTAAGGCCGTAGGACCGCCCAAATTTAGAGGTACCACTGACCCGATAGAATCCCAAACTTAGGTTAAGGAAATAGAAAAAGTGTTTGTAGTCGCTAGGGTAGATGAGGGGCAAAAGATAGCTTTTTCCACCTATATGATGAAAGGAGAAGCGAATTTCTGGTGGGAGGCAAATCAAGCTGGGGCAGGAGAAGGAGTGATAGCATGGACTAGGTTTAAGACATTATTCTTCGAGAACTATTTCTCGGCTAGTGTTCAGGCTAGGATAGAGGTGAAGTTTTTAGAATTAAAGCAGAAGAACTTGACCGTTGCGGAGTATGTCGCAACGTTCAATGAATTAGCTAGGTTCGCTCCACACCAAGTAGATACAGAGGCTAGAAAGGCAAGGAGGTTTGAGCTAGGCCTAAAATCCTGGCACTACAATAAGGTGGCGGTGTTACAGATCAATACGTTTGATGCACTCTTAGAAAAGGCTATCATAGCTAAAGGAGGAAGTGAGGTCATGAGTCTCTACAATAAGGAGATAAAGAATAAAGGTGAAGGAGCTGGGAAGGTAGTAGTAGGTAGAGGTGAGAAAAAGAAGTGGAGCAATGTTGGTAGTGTCCAAGTCAAGCAGGAAGGTGTGAAAAAGCAAGTTGTCCAGTGTACGAATTGTGGGAAGAGTCATTCAGGTGAGTGTCTTAAAGTCAAGTTTGTATGCTACAAGTGTGGGCAAGAGGGACATATCTCTCCTAACTTCCCCAATTCTAAGATGAGCAATGGGTGTTTTCTGTGTGGATCCACAGAGCATAAGGTGAAGGAATGTCCAAAAAGGAAAATGGATATAGGAAGTGTGAATGCGGGAAAAGGCAGTGGAACAATGGAGATAACGGGACCAACTTCGACGAAATCAACCGCAAGTCTTCAATATGACCATTCAGGATACCGTAGCAGTCGGGGATGGAACTTCGGGTATTATTCGTACGAACTTTATTTTCGTATATATGATTTTTCTTAAATATAGTAAATTAAGTTATTAAAAAATTTTGATGGAGAAATTTGAGTTCTGTTAGAAATCAAATTTCTTTAGAATTAGCTAGACAAGCTTTATGTTGAGTAGTTAAAGATCTGTACGATCAAATTTGATCGAGATCTACTTGAAATGACTGTGTATGCTATTTGCTCTAGGGTCTATAGGTGTTAAAGTGGTGATTCCGGGGACAGAATCCTTATAAGGGAGGGTGGATGTAATAACCTAGTATTTTCAATAAGAAATTTTTGCTTATAATTTTTTTTATATATATAAGGATGAGAATATGTGCAAAGTAAAGTATATGTATATATGTGATAGATAAAATTATTTATTACATGAATAATTGTAAATAACTCCTTTCTAAAGAATTATTGATCATTATAGATTATATTCTTATAATAAATTAATTTGGTAATAAAGATAGTTATTATTTATTTTCCTTGAATATGTGATTATTGTATATATGATATTATTAGTAGAATTACTATGAGAGATGTAATACTCGAGAATTTTCATGCCTTATGAATATGCTAATGGAAATAAATATTTATTTGAATATAAATAGTTTTGAGATAAGTTAACTCAATTATATTAAATAATTGAATAATGGAAGAATATGTGGAGTTTGTGATGAACTCGTGGAAAGCTTTTTGTGTCACGATGATGGGAGCTATTAATAATAACATTAATTAACAAAGGAATTACCAAGTGAGCAATTAAGAAATGTTAATTGTTAATGGTTATGTCAATTAAATATTTATGGTGATTAATTAATAAATTGTGATTATTAATGGTTATTATAAGTAAAGCAAATTGCATAACTAGGGTATGTATTATTTATTTAATTTATGTGTGCCAAATATGTAGCAATGTTCAGTAATTACATTAAGAAGAGTGTGAAATGTGACGCCTAATAATAACTATATTATATACCGTAGAAATTATATAATAAGATTATATTGAATGTTATGTGTAAATGTGCAATAATTAAATAGATTATATATATATGGAATGCAACTATAATATATAGTGTAATGTGGTATTCATGTGACTATACTATAGTTAGTAACCATATATTAAGATTTATTGAAACTATATGATATGAATACATCATGAAAGGTGTATGTGGCTATATGTATGTGGGTATATATTAAGATAATATACCACGATCGGATTGTAAACTATTATTTTAATAAAGTATACCGGTGTGGTAAAATATACATGTATTATATGTATGTTTCATTTCCATATTACATCTACTACCTTGAAATATTAAATATGTAAATCATATTATGACACTAAGTTATAATGTATGGTTGATATAAGTATACAATTGAACATAAGAATAATAGTTGTGTTCCAGTATATGGTCTAATGTTGCAAGAGTGCTAAGTTAAATTGCTTGTCCCAAAATTAGAGTCCCATTTACTCTTCATTTTCTCCTTCACGTGTAAAACATAAAGGCTAAAAGCCTATTGTCCCTTCCTTCTTCCAAACTCAAGCTACCAATCTAGGTGATGATTATGGGGGGGGTGGAGATTATGATGTATTTCAACAACCATTTACCAACTCTCTCTTAACCATCATGTAATCTAACATTCTCATTGGTTTAATTTGATGAACATATGCATTGTCTGTGTACTAGATTTTCTATAAATATGAACTCTCTTTCTCTAAATTCCATTGCTGAGAATTTTTAAGGAGTGGGATTGAAAGCTTAGATAGTGTGAGTGATTGTATACATATTAGTAGAAGGAGTGTCATTTGGCAAGCAAATTGCAAAGGTATAAAAATCTTTCCCGTTCTTTATTTTTAGTTTCTATCAAAATTTCTATTCTTGAAATTTCAATTACCTAATTATGTGGAATTAGATGATGATGAGGTTGAGTAATGTTTAATTAGTTGTTATATGATCATACAAGCATGTTTAAACTAATATATGGATGTTTGGAATCAAGTTTGTGCATACTTTTTATGGTTGGGCTAAAGTTCTGCCGAAGCAGACTGTTCTTGGCTTGAACTAGGCACGGCGCAGCACTGCCAGATTTACACTGAGGAGCAGCTGATGAGTGAGTTTTATACACATGAATTGGATACATTCGGGCTTAATTTATTGTTATTCTCAAGTCTTTTAGAATAGTTTTTATGTGTTTATATCTATTCATGCATGTTTTATGTTATTTTGTAGGAATTGGGACAAAAGTTACTTGGATCGAAGTTTGGGGTGGCTAGATTCGCGTTTTCGGCTTGCCATTTATATAACAGTCACTTCAGAGCCAATTTGACTATTTTGCCATACCTTATTTAGAAAAACGTAAAGAATGAAAGTTATAGATCTACTTCTCCTCTTTCCGGATCATCTTGAATCATTGAAATTGAAGTTCGGACAAAGACGTTATGGCCATTTTACAAAAGGACGTCAGAGTAGAAAATTTCAGAACATGAGGCAGCGCCGGGGCCCCCATTTTTGGCCTATGCCCAGCGCCGGGGTGCTGGGGAGCAGTGTTTGAGCGTTGTACCCAGTGCTGGGGTGCTGGGGAAGGGCTTGGTGATGGTCTGCACGCGTTTTTGGGCGAATTTTGACACCTTTTTTACTCCAAATTGGATTGGGTTTGTTCCTAAGCTAAAAATTAGACTTGTAACCTATAAATACATGATGTAAGGCATAAAATAAAGTGAGATTACATAGATTAGACTAGATTAAACACTCCATTAAATTAGAATCTAAACCCTAGGTCTTAATTAGCCAATGGAGATTGAAGCAAATTGAAGAACACTGAAGATCAAGAGCAAGAGCAAGAGGGGAGCTTCAGATTTGCTGACAATAGATTCTATTCTCTTCTCTTATCATACTTTTATCTTTTAATGTCTATTCAGTTGTGGATTCTTGGTTTTAATTCATTAATTATGAACTAACTCTTTTATTAAGATTTCAATTGAAATTTTTATGGTTATAAATTAGTTATTTAATTTATTCAAATTATTTGTGTCAAAGTGAGTTGTTTATCTTGCCTTATGCTTATTGATTAATTATCTGATCAGTAATTACCTTGTTACTCTAGAAGGAATTGGGAAAGGAATTCTAGGGTTAAAACTGGGCATGATATCATGTGACTTAGTTATTTATACAGTGATTAATTAGGTTTGTGAATAGAATGAGAATATATATTTGCCGCATGTAACACATAAGGAATTGAGATTGTAGTGAGTTTAATTCAATTGTTTTGCATAGGGATATAGCAAAATTAACTTGGATTAAATAGAAGGCAAATGATCACTTGAAAAAGGGCTTTTGGCATTTGAGAATTTCTATTAATAATTCAGTAGATATAATAATTGGGATAAATGGATAATTGATTTATAGTTTATAATTGGGGATATTGGAGTCTTAATCCTTATTTATTTGAGTTCAATCAAATCTTAGTTTGTTTATTTGATTTATTTTAGAATAATTTCTTTTAATTGTTAATTTAGTTTTCTTAATTAGAAATATCACAATTATTGGTTGTTTAAATAAAATTAATTTGGTTAAGAGTTAGTATTTGGTAATTTTTATTAAATAATTCCTCATGGGAACGATACTCTACTTTTACTTTATTACTTGTTGACCGTGTATACTTGCACGTATTCATTGATTGCGAAATTGATCAACAAGTTTTTGGCGCCGTTGCCGGGAAAATAATTTAATAATTATTTACCAATATTAATTTCAATCAAATTAGTCTTAATTTAAATATTTTTATTTTTAATTCTCTTCCTATATTTTCTCTTTTTTCAGTTACCATGGATGACTTTACTCAATGGCCATACACGAACATAACTCAACTAAGGGAAACAGGGATTGATGGACTTAATACATTTTCTGCATTGTCAACACAGATTGAGACACTTTCGAGGAGTTTAGAAGCTTTTGAAGCTCAACGTCGTCAAAGTGTGGTTGTTACTTGTGATTATTGTGCTGGAAATCATATGAGTCATCAATGCGCCATCAGTTTCGAGCTGGTACAGTATAGTGGTGATTACCCCAACAATTATGTCTATCCCAACAACTATCATCAGGATTGTGGGTATCACACAGATTTTTCATGGAGTAAAAATCAAGCTCAAGCGCCGAGACAACAAAATACATCCGAATTTCAAAATCAGACACAACAACCAGATCGAAAATCAAGTTTTGAAGAAGCCTTGGATAGATTTATTAAAGCTTCTGAAAAAAAAATGAGGAAAATGAGAAAAAATTTAATCAAATAGAGCTGAATTTATAAAGCCAAGGTGCGTCGATCAAGAATTTAGAAAATCAATTGGGGAAGATAGCACATGCGTTGAACAACCATCCTCAATACATTTGGCTCTGTGACATGGATGACGAGACTGATGATGAGCCCGAACCAAATCTACAACCGGATGTGCCAAATGATATAGATATTGAAAGAGGGGAAAGACTTGGAGACCAACAAAAGGAGATTGGCATAAGATCTAACTTTGAGTGCCAACGAAGATGAGCCAATTTTGATAGTGTCCCATGTACCTTCTCCACCAAAGTTCAAGAATCCGGGCAGTTTTGCAAAACCATGCCCAATCAGAAGTAATGTCGTCGGCAAAGCTCTTGGTGACGTAAGAGCTAGTAAAGTTATGGAGTCATGGTGGGATGAAAAGGAGGAAGATTCCATTATGTTTATTAAGCTTCAATTCCCCAATTTGATCATCGACATAATGGAGAAAACACCTAGTTGTTGGACGTTCTTAATAGGGAACCTATCTACAAAGAGCATGGTAGGTGACTTCAATTCAAGGGTTTTTGCGAATGGGAACCTCCCAAAAGAGACATTACTACTGATGGATGGAGGGTTCCTCAATTTTCGTAGGGGAATTAGATAGAGAATTGAAGAAGTCAGGCTGAGACTATAAAATAAGCGCTTATTAGGAGGCAACCCAAGTTTAATTTTTATTTTTAGTTTTTATTAAGTTTTATATTAGTAGTTTTGAATTTGCATTTATTTAGGATTTAATAAAAAAAATTCTATCATGGTTTTACTGGTTATTCAAGTCAAATTCAAGTGTGGTGCCTAATTTGTTCCATGTGCCTAGCTTATTCTCCAAACTTAACGGACAAGGAGGAAGATTGCTATATTTTCAGGAAAGTCCTCTACTTTAGTTTTTCTATCTTAGTCATTGAGGACAATGTCTAGTTTAAGTTTGGGGGCATTTTAGTGTCGCATTGCATATACTTAGTTATCTGCATAGTAGTTCATTTTTTTTATGTGTTAGCATTATTTTTTTAGGTTGCATATAATACATGGTGGTTATTTGCATAATCATATATGTGTTGCATTAGTATGTGTTCATGTAGTATAATTGCATTTTTTTTTTTGCATGAATCTGTGTGCTCGGTTGGTGTGGTCTTAGCTTGGCCTATGATAAGATTGGTATTAAACGTTAACTTGAACAGTGTTGATAATTGATGATGAGTTCTAATTTTAATCATGATGATAATCTGAGCCTGTCTGAAACTTATGTAACCGGTTAGCACTTAAAGTTTAACAGTTTTAATCCAATTGATTCAAGGGTTTCATAATTTGTTTCTGAGGGAAAATCTTTGTTAAAATTAAAGGAAATTAGTGAACTGGCGGTAAAGGTTGGAATGACGTAAACGCTTGAGTTTGGGGGAATCTATGGGATATATATATTACAAAAAGAAAAAAAAGAAAAAAAGGAATGATGAAAAGAAAAAAAAAGAGAAGAAAAATCCAGAAAAAAGAAAAAAAAAGAATAAACACCATAGCATGCTTGTCTAGTTTTGTGGCCTTTGTTACTTGAGTAAGTAAGCCCGAGGGGATTGTCTTTACACCTAGCGCCCTAAGGTCTTAATGGCTTGGGAGTCGTTGGTCGAAAGCTCGTTAAGGTAGCACTGAAAAGCCTAAGGGAATAAGACATTGCACAACCATGAGAAAAAAAATGAATAAAATACGAGAAAGAGCAAAAATGCCCTCGTGATTGAATAAGAGTATAAATAAATCCTGTATTTACCTTAAGACTTGGTAATTGCTTAGTTTTAACCAGAGTTGTCATGTTCATAAAAGTAATTGAATTGGAATTGAAATTTTCCTTCTAAGAAGTTTGTTATGTGATTATCTTGAACTGTGGTTGGTTAGAATGGTTAACAAGCACACACACACAACATGGGTGATGACAGGTTTGGATTAACTAATTGGTTAGAGTTATGGATTTTGACTTGATTGGATATATTATTTGAGTACCCATTGTATCTTTGAGGCTTGTTGCTATATATCATACTGATTTATTACAGAGTTCATAGGTATATTAGAAAGTAGATCATGCATATACATTCATTTAGTTGAGTTATTTTATTTATTTTTAGTTCTTTTGTGTTTTTGCTTGAGGACAAGCAAAGGTTTAAGTTTGGGGGTATTTGATGAGTGAGTTTTATACACATGAATTGGATACATTCAGGCTTAATTTATTATTGTTCTCAAATCTTTTAGAATAGTTTTTATGTGTTTATGTCTATTCATGCATGTTTTATGTTGTTTTGTAGGAATTGGGACAAAAGTTACTTGGATCGACATTTGGGGTGGCTAGATTCGCGTTTTCGGCATGCCATTTACACAACAATCACTTCAGAGCCAATTTTAGTATTGCTCCGTACATTATTTTGAAAAACGTAAAGAATGAAAGTTGTAAATCTATTTCTTCTCTTTCCGGATCATCTTAAATAATCGAAATCAGAGTTCGGAAGAAGAAGTTATGGCCATTTTCCCAAAGGACATTGGAGTAGAAAATGTCAGAACATGTGGCAGCGCCAGGGCGCCCATTTTTGGCCTATGCCCAGCGCCGAGGCACTGGGGAGCAGTGTTTAAGCGTCGTACCCAGCGCTAGGGCACTGGGGAAGGTCTTGGTGATGGCCTGGACGCGTTTTTGGGTGAATTTTGACACCTTTTTGACTCCAAATTGGATTGGGTTTGTTCCTATACAAAAAATTGGACTTGTAACTTATAAATACATGATGTAAGGCATAAAATAAAGGGAGGTTACATAGATTAGACTAGATTAAACACTCTATTAAATTAGAATCTAAACCCTAGTTCTTAATTAGCCATTGGAGATCGAAGCAAATTGAAGAACACTGAAGATCAATAGCAAGAGCAAGAGCAAGAGCAAGAGGGGAGCATCAAATTTGCTAACAACAGATTCTATTCTCTTCTCTTATCATACTTTTATCTTTTAATGTCTATTCGGTTGTGGATTCTTGGTTTAATTCATTAATTATGAACTAACTCTTTTATTAAGATTTCAATTGAACCTTTTATGGTTATAAATTAGTTATTTAATTTATTCTAATTATTTGTGTCAAAGTGAGTTGTTTATCTTGCCTTATGCTTATTGATTAATTATCTGATCAGTAATTACCTTGTTACTCTAGAAGGAATTGGGAAAGGAATTCTAGGGTTAGAATTGGGCATGATATCATATGACTTAGTTATTTGTACAGTGAATAATTAGGTTTGTGAATAGAATGAGAATATCTATTTATGTAACACATAAGGAATTGGGATTGTAGTGAGTTTAATTCAATTGTTTTGCATAGGGATATAGCAAAATTAACTTGGATTAAATAGAAGCAAATGATCACTTGAGAAAGGGCTTTTGGCATTTGAGAATTCCTGTTAACAATTCAGTAGATATAATAATTGGGATAATTGGATAATTGATTTATAGTTTATAATTGGGGATATTGGAGTCTTAATCCTTATTTACCTGAGTTCAATCAAATCTTAGTTTTTTTTTTGTTTTCTTTAAACTAATCTCTTTTGATTGTTTAATTTCATTTTCTTAACTAGAAAATTCACAATTTTTGATTGTTTAAATAAAATTGATTTGGTTAAGAGTTAGTGTAATAACCCGGGATTTTGAATAATCCAAAATTTATGAATAATTTTTTTTATTATTATTTAATATTGGCATTGACTGTTAATATTGTACGGTGTATCTGTGATACGAGTCTCGAGTAATGGTCAATATGTGTATTGACTAATAAAATTAGAGTAGGGTTGTGTTTAGCAGTTTTTGAAAACCCTAACCCTAAGTTCGGATAAGGATTCGATAAAAAATACAACTAAAATAATTATAATGTTGAATATGTGTTTGTACTGTACGGATTTAATGACCGTTGATTGACTGGATTGGGTTTAAATTTTGTAAACCCTATTATGGGATTAGAAACCCTAATCTCATATATAAAAACCCTAATGTGCTGTTAGAAACCCTAATTTCAAAACCGAGAATTATAAATCCTAAATTAAAAACAAATTCTATTTGGCAATCCTAATGAGTTCATTAAACTTAAATATGATTAGAAAGCTCTAATTATATTTTTGTATATTAATTTTCTATTTAGAAATCCTAATTGCATTTTTAGAAATTTTATTTTCTAATTTATAAACCCTAAATTTGAAATTTGTGGGAATTAGAATTTTTAAACCTAAAGGGTTCAAACCCTAAACCCAAACCCAAACCCTAAACCCTAAGAGTTTGTGTAAATTCCAAGAATGCCATTAAAACAATTAGATAATGACCAAAATACCCTTTTTGGTTTCTTTAATTAGTTAACTTGCAAAAGTGGCTATATCTTTAGTAGGTAACCAAATATATTGACTTATGTGACAAAAATCTTAGCCAATTCAGCTCCATTTGACAGCACATCATGTATTCATTGCATCTAGAGATTATTTAAGAGAATTAGAGAGAGAAAATCACATAAATGTTGGTCATTTTCTCCCAAGCTCTCACCAAATCCCTCTCTCACTAAACCTACGAAAATTAGAAGTGTTTCAGTCATTTTAATCAGCCTTAGGTCAATCAATAACAGATTGAAGGATTAAGATCAAGAATTGGAAGCTTAAGGTATAGATCAAATTTTTATTTTTGATCTAAGTTGCTAAGAAAATCTTTGTGTTTATGTGTTTAGAATCTTGCTATTGGATGTTTTATGAAGATTTATGATGATCTATCATGGATCCATAGCATCAAAGTGGGTAAAAATTCAAGTTTTAGAAACCTGTTCTTGAGCAATTTTTGTGGTCTGACAAGTAATGTCAGTACCCGTAGATCTTGATATATTTATGGTTTTTGTTGTTTTAAGTTTTGATTCTATAGCCTGCTATATTTTCTTTAATTTAGAAGTGGTATTACAACCATCAGAGGTCTAGATCGTGAGTTATAAACGGTAAAAGACCGTTGACCGGCCATGACCGGGTCAAAATCTGGGCAGCCCAGAATTGTTTAAACTGTGTCTGACAATGTTTTGTAATGAGCAGATCTGTCAGTATGTTTAGTTTTTGATGTTGTTGTTTGTTACCTCTTGTAGCTGGTTATGTGTACTATAGATATGAGTCTTTAGATCACTTATAAACTTAACAGATCGATCGTGATAGGTGGTCAAAGTAGGCCACAAGAGCTGATCTTTACCTTTTTGGAAAACCCAGAAAAGGTATAAGTCTTATTTCTTACACCCTTTGAAAGCTGGATCTGGCGATGTCAATGTTGTTTGATTGATATGTTGTCATAGTTATGTTCTATGACATGTGTACTACATATTTAAACCATGATATCGCTTAACTAATGATCAGAACACTATACAAATCGAGCCTCAATATGGTACATTGTGACTGTCTGGGTTTCTGGGTTACCCAGAAAACCCAGCAGTACTCTGACAACGAATTTGGGAGATCAGATCTCCTTATTGTTTTATTCTATGATCTTGATGTTAGTTGGATATGGTAGAGTTACATTTCCACTACACGATCGAGGATTAATTTGACCCAGAAACATTTCTATATGAGATTAAAACTTGGTCAAACATGGGACCTCGAACACTGCCTTGTCAGTGTTCTTGAGGCCAAGAACACCTATAGCGACAGAATGTGTCGCTATAGGCCATTAGCGACGGATTAATTTATTTATTTTCTGATTTTTCCGGTAATTAATTAAAAATAGAAAATAAATTATAAAAATTACCAAAAATAGTTTTAAAAATTATTTTAAATTATGAAAAATAATTTTTGACCAATTTGAATATTTTTCTTTAATATTTATAATTATTTAAATATTAAAAGTATTTAATTTATTTAATTAGTATATTAAATAAATTAGAGAAAAATGATTTAATATTATGAAAAATCATTTTAAATAAGAAAAATGTATTTAAAAATATTTTGAGTTATAAAATGTAACTTTTAATATTTTTGGAGAATTTTCATTAATAATTTAATATTAATGATATTAGATTTATTTGATTATTAAATTAAATAAATAAGATAAAAATGATTTTAATGATTTAAAAATCATTTTAATTGAAAATAAAGTGTTAGAAAATATTTTAAATTATAAAATATAATTTTCAATATTTTTGGAGAATTCTCATTAATAAATTAATATTAATGATGCTAGATTTATTTAATAGTTATATTAAATAAATGAATTAAAAATAGTTTTATTGATTTAAAAATTATTTAAAAATGAGAAAAATGATTTAAAAATATTTTATGTTATATTTAATGACTTTAAATATTTAGATAATAATTTCATTAATATTTATATATTAATGTTGATGATTTAAAAATGATTTTAAAGACTTTAAAAATTATTTAAGTGGAATATTGTTGTTTTAAAAATATTTTAAGTTATTAATAATAACTTTAATATTTTGACAAGTATGTTATTAATATTTGGATATTATTAAATATTAATAATGACATGATTAATTGATAATTAAATCATTTAAAAATATTTCTGATATTTGGAAAATTATTATAAATTATAATAATTGCTTGATAATTATTAAAAGCTTCCGAAAATATTATTATTGATAATTGACTTATCTGAATTAATATTGAAGCTTAGAGACCAAGTGTAATAGACATATAACTGTGTTAATTATCGGATAGGGTGACCAAAACACCGAGAACGGACCGAAGTCCAACCAGACCGAAATAGTTAGACTTGTTAAGTGTTTATATAGGTTATAAACACATTTGTGATTATGTGCTAATGTGTTTAGGAGAAGGTTTAACTGTAAATTACAGTGATGTGTGTTGTGAATTATTGTACTAATTGTGAGACTGACATTATTGATTATAGGTCTTACGAGCGCAGTTAATTATATTGTGTAGCAATAATCAACGCGAAAGGCAGGTTTCCTAACTCAACTTGAGTTACTATTTTTCAAGCATGGTAGTGAATAATTATTGATAGGTATTCACATTTATAATGATTGTTGTAATTCGCACGTAGTGCAATTGAATCATGTTCTATTATTTGAACTAATTATAAATTATGTCTCAACTAATTGTTTATGCGAGACTAATATTTGTTAAAGCATGAAAGGTTCTATTCATTATGAACTGAAATGTTATTGGAAGATCTATGCCATTGATTTCGGCTAGATTAGTATTGTTATTAATTATTAAAATCTTAGTATTTCTTTGAAAGTAATCCAAACCATATTGTTGTGGTACGGACTCGTGAAGTAAGACTGAGATGAACAAATTTTAATGTCGTAAATCGACCTGTGCACTATTATTGAGTATTATGCATAATATGGGGTACAAAGGAGTTGGCCACTCCAGGTACTTGCAGAAGAGTATAGTTTAGTTTTGATAACTAATTTATATTCTTGTGGTAATTTAGTTTTAATAACTAAATGAATCCTCTATTAGTTCATGATCCTCTGTGATCACTCAGCATGAAATCTGGGTATATCCCACATTATTGAATATTGTTGTAGTATTGTTAATTCAATTGAATATTATTTAATCTTTGAAAGAATTATACTCTTTCATATCGAATAAAATAGTAGAAAGTTATTATTCAGATTGAATTACTATTTCATAATCTCGAAATCGTTTGATAATTGTTGAAGCTCTATAAAATCTAGACTCTTCTATTTCTGATTCATATATCATTTATTGTATATTTTAACTTGCGGGGCAAACTTGTTGTTCACCCTTGCTAAATAAAATATTTCAGCTAGGAACGATGAGGCCAGCGGGGCTAAGCGAAATAAAGGCAAAGGCATAGTGCTGGAGCAGTTTTATATTAAGCATATTTAATATGTTGTTTTGTAAACCCTTTTTGTTTATCGAAAGGGTAAAGTTTGTAATGTTAAGGTTAGTTAACCTGGGATGATGTTGTTAACTTTATAACTGATGATATGTAAGTTTATTATAATTAATGAATGGATAGTTAGATGTTATTATATTGTGGATCGTGAGCACCAAACTTGGGGGTCAGGTAACCCGGATTTGGGGGCGTCACAGGTTGGTATCAAAGCTGTAGGTTATAAACCTTAAGTGGGTTGGAGAAAACCCTAGGATTATAACCATAAACGAGATATAGAATACTCATTTAGAGTACTAAGTGAGAGATTGCTGAAGTGCAATGATAGTGATAAATGTAGACACATAGTGAGAGAAGTTTGTACTGGTGAAGTACTAATCAAGTTGTTTAAACTGATTGTAGGATGTCGAGAGAAGATAAGATGAGTATGGAGATGCCAGCGGCTATTGCACCAATACTATTAGCTGAGGTGCCAACTCAGAGTGATTCCGTTGAGGAAGTTTTAAGAGATGAACCTGCAGTAAATCTAGCAAGTGATCATGATGAGTACCCCGAGATGGAGCTGGATGAAGAGGAAGAAGTATATTCCAAAGAAACAGCGGTAGAGCCAGAAATAAAGATTAAAGATGGGGAAGAAGACAAAGTAGCAATCAAAGAAACTCAAGCATCTGCAGAAGTTCAAGACTCAAGGACTAAAGTATTTCTTCTGGAGGAATTATTGATGATAGAAAGAGCATTACACGAAATGACAGAAGAATGAAATAATCTGAAGGCACAAGTCTATAGAATGATGGTTAAGTATAATGTATCATCTAAAGATATAAGCAAGAAAAAGAAGGCTAATAAAAGGAAAAAGAACTACGACAGTGACAACAACACAGAGAATTCACATTCAAAAAAGAAACAAGCATGTGGCAAGTGTGCAAAGAATCATTTGGAAGAGTGTATGGGGTAAGAGTGTGTGTTACAATTGTGGCCAGAAAGGACATCTGTCACCAAATTGTCCTAAACCAAATAAAGGAGGATGTTTTGCATGTGGTGGAACGAGTCATAAGGTTAAGAATTGTCCTAAAAAGAAGAAGGATTAAGTGTGAGGAGTATAATCTTTTGGAGTATAATATTCGTTTTGGTAAGAATATAATATAACTTTTGTATGTCTCAACTTTTGTGTAAAGTTGTAGTAATGAATTCTGACTTTTGTCACAAAGGGATAGTACTCGTTTGTAGTTGTATGTGCAGTGTACTGAAAAGTACTATGTATTATTTGCATAAATATAAATGCAATGATATGTTTGTATGAATGAAATCTTTCTTTTCTATATGAATATAAGATTAAGATTACTTTGTAAGTTCTTAAAACTCATACTTATGGTAAGTTCATGACTCATAATTATGTGCACTGTTTTGGACCCCTCAGCGAATGGACACCAAAGACCTGACTAGGATAAGTTCATACACTCAAATAATTGTGGCAAGTTTCTGAACACATAAGTGTGGTAAGTTTGACGAACTAGGAATAGTAATATGTGTGAAGTACTAAATGTACTATGTGCTATTTGAAAAATACGCGGTTATATGAGGGATATGTGTTGAATGTTTATTGTATTAAGAATTTGTGAAGAAAGAGAATTAATATAAGATTTTTTTTTTAAATCAGATCATGCCGCCTAGACGACAGAATCGAAATCAAAGGGAAGAGCAGTCGGTAAATAATAAAGGAGGTCAAGCTGACCCAATGCAAAACTTTGCAAATATGATAGCCGAAGCTATGGAGAATAGAGCTCCAGCTGCACGAGGACGAGCGAGAAATCAACCAAATGAAAGATTGGTAAACTTTATAGACTTTAAAGCGGTAGGACCGCCTGAATTCAAAGGGACCACAGATCCGATTGAAGCCTAAACTTGGGTAAAGGAAATGGAGAAAGTTTTCGTGATTGCGCGTGTGGCGGAAGATCAAAAGACTGCGTTTGTAACATATTTGATGAAGGAGAAGCAAATTATTGGTGGGAGACAAATCAGGCGAGAGCCGGTACAACAGTAGTAACCTAGACAAGGTTTAAGGAATTATTTTTCAAAAATTATTTCTCAGAAAGTATGCAAGCAAGAATGGAAGTCAACTTTTTGAAGTTGAAGCAGGAGAATATGTCGGTTGCAGAATACGCCGCCAAATTTAACGAACTCGCGAGATTTGTTCCACATCAGGTGGACACTGAGGTGAAAAAGACGCGAAGGTTCGAAAATGGACTGATGCCCACGATATATAGCAAGGTAGCTGTGTTGAAGATTAAGACATTTGCGGCTCTGTTGGAAAAAGAAATCATCGACGAAGGAGGAAGTGAAGTCGTGTCAAAGTATCATCAAGAAAAGAAGAAGAAGAAAATGAATGAAGGAGGTAGCAGTGGAGGAAGTAATTCTACTAAGCGTAAGTGGAAGAACAATAATGAATCTGGAGACAAGTCAAGAGATAATAGAAAGAGAGGTGAGCCATGTGCCAAATGTGGTAAAAAGCATCCAGGAGAATGTTTAAAGGGAAAAGGAGTGTGTTTTAACTGTGGACAAGAGGGACATATTTCTCCAAATTGTCCAAATCCAAAAAGGATATCAGGTTGTTTTTTTTATGCGGATCGCTAGAACATCAAATTCGTAACTGTCCAAAGAAGAATGTAGAAAGAGGAAGCAACAATAAAGGAAACAGCAGTGGAACACTGGCGATCAAAGGACCAGCTCAGCCAAGAAGGCCGACAGCTCGTACATTCAATATGACGGCTCAAGATGCAGTAACTGTTCAAGAGGTGGCCACAGGTAACGATTTCGTTCAAAAAATATAAATTTCGCGAGTAATCTTGGTTAGATATTGCGGTGAATTATTTTCATTTATAGACTCAACTCACGGGTTAGAAGATAAGGCACAAATTAATATTGTGTCGATAAAATGAATTGATGCTACAACTTAAAAAGATTTTAGAGATTAAGAAAGCGGTGATTCTGAGGACGGAATCCTTTTTAAGGAGGGGTGAATGTAATAACCCGGGATTTTTAATAATCCAAAATTTACGAATAATTTTTTTTTATTTAATATTGACATTGACTGTTAATATTTTACGGTGTATCTGTGATACGAGTCTCGATTAATGGTCAATATGTGTATTGACTGATAAAATTAGAGTAGGGATGTGTTTAGCAGTTTTTGAAAACCCTAACCCTAAGTTCGGATAAGGATTCAATAGAAAATACAATTAAAATAATTGTACTGTTGAATATGTGTTTGTACTGTACGGATTTAATGACCTTTGATTGACTGGATTGGGTTTAAATTTTGTAAACCCTAATAAGGATTAGAAACCCTAATCTCATATATAAAAACCCTAATGTGCTGTTAGAAACCCTAATTTCAAAACCGAGAATTATAAACCCTAAATTAAAAAACCCAAATTCTATTTGGCAAACCTAATGAGTTCATTAAACTTAAATATGATTAGAAAGCTCTAATTATATTTTTGTATATTAATTTTCTATTTAGAAATTCTAATTGCATTTTTAGAAATTTTATTTTCTAATTTATAAACCCTAAATTTGAAATTTGTGGGAATTAGAATTTTTAAACCTAAAGGGTTCAAACCCTAAACCCAAACCCTAAACCCTAAGGGTTTGTGTAAATTCCAAGAATGCCATTAAAATAATTAGATAATGACCAAAATACCCTTTTTGGTTTCTTTAATTAGTTAACTTGCAAAAGTGGCTATATCTTTAGTAGGTAACCAAACATATTGACTTATGTGACAAAAATCTCAGCCAATTCAGCTCCATTTGACAACACATCATGTATTCATTGCATCTAGAGATTATTTAAGAGAATTAGAGAGAGAAAATCACATAAATGTTGGTCATTTTCTCCCAAGCTCTCACCAACTCCCTCTTTCACTAAACCTACGAAAATTAGAAGTGTTTCAGTCATTTTAATCAGCCTTAGGTCAATCAATAATAGATTGAAGGATTAAGATCAAGAATTGGAAGCTTAAGGTATAAATCAAATTTTTATTTTTGATCCAAGTTGCTAAGAAAATCTTTGTGTTTATGTGTTTAGAATCTTGCTATTGGATGTTTTATGAAGATCTATGATGATCTATCATGGATCCATAGCATCAAAGTGGGTAAAAATTCAAGTTTTAGAAACCTATTCTTGAGCAATTTCTGTGGTCTGACAAGTAATGTCAGTACCCGTAGATCTTGATATATTTATGGTTTTTGTTGTTTTAAGTTTTGATTCTATAGCCTGCTATATTTTCTTTAATTTAGAAGTGGTATTACAACCATCAGAGGTCTAGATCGTGAGTTATAAACGATAAAAGACCGTTGACCGGCCATGACCGGGTCAAAATCTGGGCAGCCCAGAATTGTTTAAACTGTGTCTGACAATGTTTTGTAATGAGCAGATCTGTCAGTATGTTTAGTTTTTGATGTTGTTGTTTGTTACCTCTTGTAGCTGGTTATGTGTACTATAGATATGAGTCTTTAGATCACTTATAAACTTAACAGATCGATCGTGATAGGTGGTCAAAGTAGGCCACAAGAGCTGATCTTTACCTTTCTAGAAAACCCAGAAAAGGTATAAGTCTTATTTCTTACACCCTTTGACCAAGCTGGATCTGGCGATGTCAATGTTGTTTGATTGATATGTTGTCATAGTTATGTTCTATGACATGTGTACTACATATTTAAACCATGATATCGCTTAACTAATGATCAGAACACTATACAAATCGAGCCTCAATATGGTACGTTGTGACTGTCTGGGTTTCTGGGTTACCCAGAAAACCCAGCAGTACTCTGACAACGAATTTAGGAGATCAGATCTCCTTATTGTTTTATTGTATGATCTTGATGTTAGTTGGATATGGTAGAGTTACATTTCCACTACACGATCGAGGATTAATTTGACCCAGAAACATTTCTATATGAGATTAAAACTTGGTCAAACATGGGACCTCGAACACTGCCTTGTCAGTGTTCTTGAGGCCAAGAACACCTATAGCGACAGAATGTGTCGCTATAGGCCATTAGCGACGGATTAATTTATTTATTTTCTGATTTTTCCGGTAATTAATTAAAAATAGAAAATAAATTATAAAAATTACCAAAAATAGTTTTAAAAATTATTTTAAATTAAGAAAAATAATTTTTGACCAATTGGAATATTTTTCTTTAATATTTATAATTATTTAAATATTAAAAGTATTTAATTTATTTAATTATTATATTAAATAAATTAGAGAAAAATGATTTAATATTATGAAAAATCATTTTAAATAAGAAAAACCATTTAAAAATATTTTGAGTTATAAAATGTAACTTTTAATATTTTTGGAGAATTTTTATTAATAATTTAATATTAATTATATTAGATTTATTTGATTATTAAATTAAATAAATAAGATACAAATGATTTTAATGATTTAAAAATCATTTTAATTGAGAATAAAGTGTTAGAAAATATTTTAAATTATAAAATATAATTTTCAATATTTTTGGAGAATTCTCATTAATAAATTAATATTAATGATGCTAGATTTATTTAATAGTTATATTAAATAAATAAATTAAAAATGGTTTTATTGATTTAAAAATCATTTAAAATGAGAAAAATGATTTAAAAATAATTTATGTTATATTTAATGACTTTAAATATTTAGATAATAATTTCATTAATATTTATATATTAATCTTGATAATTTAAAAATGATTTTAAATACTTTAAAAATCATTTAAGTCGAATATTGTTGATTTAAAAATATTTTAAGTTATTAATAATAACTTTAATATTTTGACAAGTATGTTATTAATATTTGGATATTATTAAATATTAATAACGACATGATTAATTGATAATTAAATCATTTAAAAATGTTTCTGATATTTGGAAAATTATTATAAATTATAATAATTGCTTGATAATTATTAAAAGTTTTTGAAAAATATTATTATTGATAATTGACTTATCTGAATTAATATTGAAGCTTAGAGACCAAGTGTAATAGACATATAACTGTGTTAATTGTCGGATAGGGTGACCAGACACCGAGAACGGACTGAAGTCCAACCAGACCAAAATAGTTAGACTTGTTAAGTGTTTATATAGGTTATAAACACTGTTGTGATTATGTACTAATGTGTTTAGGAGAAGGTTTAACTGTAAATTACAGTGATGTGTGTTGTGAATTATTGTACTAATTGTGAGACCGACATTATTGATTATAGGTCTTACGAGCGCAGTTAATTATATTGTGTAGCAATAATCAACGCGAAAGGCAGGTTTCCTAACTCAACTTAAGTTACTATTTTTCAAGCATGGTAGTGAATAATTATTGATAGTTATTCACATCTATAATGATTGTTGTAATTCGCACGTAGTGCAATTGAATCATGTTCTATTATTTGAACTAATTATAAATTATGTCTCAACTAATTATTTATGCGAGACTAATATTTGTTAAAGCAGGAAAGGTTCTATTCATTATGAACTGAAATGTTATTGGAAGATCTATGCCATTGATTTTGGCTAGATTAGCATTGTTATTAATTATTAAAATCTTAGTATTTCTTGGAAAGTAATCCAAACCATATTGTTGTGGTACGGACTCGTGAAGTAAGACTGAGATGAACAAATTTTAATGTCGTAAATCGACCTGTGCACTATTATTGAGTATTATGCATAATATAGGGTACAAAGGAGTTGGCCACTCCAGGTACTTGCAGAAGAGTATAGTTTAGTTTTGATAACTAATTTATATTCTTGTGGTAATTTAGTTTTAATAACTAAATGAATCCTCTATTAGTTCATGATCCTCTATGATCACTCAGCATGAAATCTGGGTATATCCCACATTATTGAATATTGTTATAGTATTGTTAATTCAATTGAATATTATTGAATCTTTGAAAGAATTATACTCTTTTATATCGAATAAAATAGTAGAATGTTATTATTCATATTAAATTATTATTTCGTTATCTCGAAATCGTTTGATAATTGTTGAAGCTCTATACAATCTAGACTCTTCTATTTCTGATTCATATATCATTTATTGTATATTTTAACTTGTGGGGCAAACTTGTTGCTCACCCTAGCTAAATAAAATATTTCAGCTAGGAACGATGAGGCCAGCGGGGCTAAGCGGAATAAAGGCAAAGGCATAGTGCTGGAGTAGTTTTATATTAAGCATATTTAATATGTTGTTTTGTAAACCCTTTTTGTTTAACAAAAGGGTAAAGTTTGTAATGTTAAGGTTAGTTGACCTGGGATGATGTTGTTAACTTAATAACTAATGATATGTAATTTTATTATAATTAATGAATGGGTAGCTAAATGTTATTATATTGTGGATCGTGAGCACCAAACTCGGGGGTCAGGTAACCCGGATTTGGGGGCGTCACAGTTAGTAATTGGTAATTTTTATTAAATAATTCCTCGTGGGAACGATACTTCACTTTATTACTTGTTGACCGTGTATACTTCACAAGTTTTTGCTTGTTGATCGATTTCGCAATCAATGAATACGTGCAAGTATACACGGTCAACAAGTAATAAAGTGAAAGTAGAGTATCGTTCCCACGAGAAATTATTTAATAAAAAATACCAATTACTAACTCTTAACCAAATCAATTTTATTTAAACAATCGCAAATTGTGAATTTTCTAGTTAAGAAAACTAAATTAAACAATTAAAAGAGATTAATCTAAAAGAAAGTAAATAAATAAACTAAGATTTGATTGAACTCAGATAAATAAGGATTAAGACTCTAATATCCCCAATTATGAACTATAAATAAATTATTCAATTATCCCAATTATTACGTCTATTGAATTATTAACAGGAATTCTCAAATGCCAAAAGCCCATTCTCAAGTGATCATTTGCCTTCTATTTAACCCAGATTAATTTTGCTATATCTCTATGCAAAACAATTGAATTAAACTCGTTACAACCCCAATTCCTTATGTGTTACATTCGGCAAATAGATATTCTCATTCTATTTACAAACCTAATTATTCACTGTACAAATAACTAAGTCATATGATATCATGCCCAGTTTTAACCCTAGAATTCCTTTCCCAATTCCTTCAAGAGTAACAAGGTAATTACTGATCAGATAATTAATCAATAAGCATAAGGCAAGATAAACAACTCACTTTGACACAAATAATTGGAATAAATTAAATAACTAATTTATAGCCATAAAAGGTTCAATTGAAATCTTAATAAAAGAGTTAGTTCATAATTAATGAATTAAAACTAAGAATCAACAATTGAATAGACATTAAAAGATAAAAGTATGATAAGAGAAGAGAATAGAATCTGTTGTCAGCAAATCTGATGCTCACCTCTTGCTCTTGCTCTTGATCTTCAGTGTTCTTCAATCTGCTTCAATCTCCAATGGCTAATTAAGAACTAGGGTATAGATTCTAATCTAATGGAGTGCTTCATCTAGTCTAATCTATGTATTCCCCCTTTATTTTATGCCTTACATCATGTATTTATAGGTTACAAGTCCAATTTTTAGCTTAGGAACAAACCCAATCCAATTTGAAGTTAAAAAGGAGTCAAAATTCGCTCAAAAACGCGTCCAGGCCATCACCAAGCCCTTCCCCAGCGCCCCAGCACCCCAGCACTGGGCTTGATGCTCAAACCCTACCCCCCAGCACCACGACGCTGGGCATAGGCCAAAAATGGGCGCCCCGACGGTGGTACATGTTCTGACATTTTCTACTCCGACATCCTTTAGGAAAACGGCAATAACTTCTTCGTTCGAACTCTGATTTTGATGATTCAAGATGTTACGGAAAGAGGAGAAGTAGATCTACAACTTCCATTCTTTGAGGTTTTCGAAATAAGGTCCAGAGCTATACTCAAATATGCTCTGAAGTAACTGTTGTGTAAATGGCAAGCCAAAAACGCGAATCTAGCCACCCCGAACGTCGATCCAAGTAACTTTTGTCCCAATTCCTACAAAAAAAACATAAAACATGCATGAATAGACACAAATACTTAAAATAAACCAAAAGATTAAGCTCAAATGTACTCAATTATTAGTATAAAACTCACTCATCAGCAGCGCAGCTGCGCTAGTCTCTGTTTCCAGTTTTTGCTTTCTGTTAAAAATCTGATCAATGTTAGTCAATTATTATAACTTAAGCTAGCATACAAATATGTTTAATGTGTATATATATATATATAGGTATAGTAAACCTAATGAGAGCATGTTTAGATTAGCATACAAGATTAACGAATGTATAGAGTTTAAAATGGAATTAGGACTTTAGAAAGGAACTTCCGATGTATGTTGCTATGTTCATATACTGACTTTGCAAGCATGTTGGTATGATTTAGAAAGGAATGAATAACTCGTTAACTTGTGTTTATAGGATTCATAACTCATGACCACTTTACTTAGGATTTGTATTAAAGAAGTTGTTTAACTTAGTATATTGAGCTAACATGCATGACTACTACATGCTTTATATTCTGACCTTGTTAGCATGATAACATGATTTGACTACATATGATTAGAGCCTTAAAGTTGTCTTGTATATGTAAAATTGCATTGTTTAAGTTTAAAATAGTTCAAAAGTAAACTTGAACATATTTTCAAAATATAGTTGTATCACATGAATAACTAGATTCTAAAGGGTTAAGATGTCATGTTATGACTATAATATCTCTATACGTGATCCATATGTATTTAACATGTAGAACCTAATAGTACGGTTACTAATGAAAATACGAACTTGGAAGAGAATGTTAACATACTACCTTGAGAGTCAGAATCTGATATTGTGAACATGTTTGATGATGCTCTTAGACTCACTCACGCATCATAAATAATATATATATCATGCTAAAGTATTGTAATTCAATAAAAGCATAAGCAAAGCATATTTCTAACCAAAACAATGTTAACTACACATATGTGTTATGAATACTCACAAGCATGTCTAATATGAGTTATATGACTATCTTGTATGTTTAGAAGGCTAGCATGTTAGACTTTGTGGTTTCATTACCTTGAATGGCCTTAACTTATTGAAATATTTAACTTAGAACCATGACATGAAAGAAGAAACCTAGATTGACTGGAGGAGCATGAAAAGACCTTTACCATGATAAAATATATTATGTATGAATGTTGTGCTCATGCCAAACAGAAACCATAAGGCAACAGCTGAGTCTTGGCTTGGTCAGAGGACGGCGCAGCTGTGCCGGTCCTAGGCTTGGCCATGGCGCAGCTGCGCCAGTCTGTAATGTGAAATTGTGTAATCTAATTTTTTGACAGTTAACTTGTACGATGCCTATATTACTAGAGATGGTTTAAAACTTATTGATGCATGTATATATGTGAGGACTAAGTAATAAGATAGTGTTTCTTTAGATAATGAACGTTCATGGGTGAAAATACCTTAAACTTGAGCACTCTTAATTGCTTATGACATGACTAGATAATTGATTTCATGATAAACATATAGGATGATTTTGTACCATATGTGCATACTTGAATCATGTCGAGCTTGATTAATGAATGTGTTAGCTAATGAGCATCATGTACTTATAATACGCTATAAATAGGATTCGAGAGTGTTTGTTTATTAAACGTGGATAATCTACGCTTAAGGCAAGTTTTCTATACTTACACCATTTATTATTGAGTAAGTATCCTACCTTTGCATTTTCTTTATGCAATGGACATAAGTAAGAGAGTTTCAGAATTATATTATTATTATACTAGATTATTAACCCTATTGTTATATATGTTATATCCAATCATTGATTATCAACATGGTACTATATGTAACGACCGAGAAATTCGGATTTTTTTGTAAAATAATTTTATTGAGTTAAATAATAAATAAAATTATATTTTATGTGTTATCAAGATGGTTGTCGTTCTATGACCTATTGATGTTGGAATGTCGTAGTATTCGAGCTACGTGAAGGAATTACAGTGTTTGAATTTCCAAGACGAAAATAAAAGATTTTCGATAAATTTTCTGAAAACACTATTCATCGGTAGTTGCTCGGGATTTATTTTAAAATTTTCGAGAAATACGTAATGATAGAATATCAAGGTAAAATGGATTATGTGATAATAATCTAGTTATGGAAAATTTAATATTTTGCTTGCAGACTTAATTTATAACCGTTAAGGAAGGCGAAGTAGTATCGAGTAAGTAATGATTGTATAATACTTAGGTATTGTACAAAGTAATGAAAACGAGTATAATACGAAGTATTATATGAGTTGTATGAAGGATGGAATATTCTATATAATGAAATTCTATACGAATTAGAATACGGAATTAATACATAGACGATATGTGTATGTATTAAGCAATGTTAATGGACTTGGGGAGATTGGTTGGAATTTACTACAAGTCCAAGTGAATTAAAGGGTGAGGCCCAATTATTGATTTAATCCAAGCCCAAGCTAGAATCCATGAGTTGTTTGACCCATGGGGAAAACCATATTAATATGATTAGTATGGTGATCAAGTTAATGTGGTGACCAAGTTGATGTGGTAATCAAGTTAATGTAATGACCAAGTAATAAGAGTAATGACCAAGCAAAGGATAAGTTTTGTGTTAACCAAGTAATGAATAGTAAGGAGGTGACTTAAGGAGGTGGCTTAGCTTAATGATCCCAAACTACCCTAGCTTTGCAAATTCTATAAATAGAAGGAGAATGCTAGCCACTTAACACTTGTTCAAACAATTTAACCAATTACAAAGTGCTTAAGTGTTAGGGAGATTAAGCTACAAATAAGTTACTTCTATAAAGCAAGAAGAAGAGGAAGACTACTTTGCAAGTACTTCAATAGTAAGACTTCTTCTCCATTTTATCTTCTATCTCTACCATGATAGGTTGATAAGAAAAGTTGGATTAAGGAACATGAATGTTAAGAAGTAAGAAAAATGAGTAAGTAATGAACTTAAGTCACATAAGTTGGAAATAAGTCATTTCAACTAGCATAAGTTATAAACTTATGAAAAAGTATGGTAGACTTGCTATGAGTTTATCTTGAGAATTAGGATGGAAGTAAAGAACTTGTATGATCATATGTATCATGTATACATAAGTAGAGCTATATGTTGAGAACATATAGGTATGATGACTAAGAAACTTTAATTGTCATAAGTCATGAACAATAAAGTCATAAGTAGTTTATAATTTGTCAAGTTATAAGCTCCTGAAGGAATAAGTCAAAGATCCAACAATGATTATAAGTTGTTGTAATAAGTATGTTGAGATGTTCACATGATGAATGGAATTCATTTGTAATGTTGAACAAATCATAAGAATGAAGATTTATCAGAAATTGCACCACTACTAGAAAATCAGTCTATAGCGACGGTCACCGACCCTAGCTATAGGTCATGGCAAAATCGTGTATTTGCTCTTTACTAACGGTCGCTGAGAGTTATTGCTACGGTCATGACCGTCGCTATAGATGTCTATAGCGACGCTCGTTGACCGTCGCTATAGAGATGTGTTTTATAGAATACTATAGCTACGGTCGATGACCGTCGCTATAGCCTTTTCATAATTAAAAAAAATTAATAACACACATTTATTCAACAAACATAAATATAATATAAAGTAAAATATAAAAAATATTATATACATCATTTAAAATCATTCACATTACAACATTACAAGCATCACAAACAAGTACATTGTCCAGGCAAAACTGGACATAATCATTCAGAAATTATAGTAGCATATATGGCAAAACTGGCCGCTAAACACGATTATTTCTACTTGGCTGCGAATCATTTTTTCCAGGAAACAAAGGCTTTCCAATAAGCATCTCAGCAAATATGCATCCAATGCTCCACATATCAATTGCAGGAGTATACTGCAAAAGGAAACATCTTAGCAGTTGTAAATATAATGTTAAATAAAGTACAACAGCAAATTACTAACTATAATTATGTTTCTTCATGCAAATTGCTTGCTGAACAAAATATCATGCAACAGAAATAGAGGTAGTCCCAATAGAATGGAATCATTACAACGTTTTAGACAAAATGACAAAACCTGGCAGACTAGTGTGAAAGATTCTCAACCCCTCTACAGATACAATTTTAAATATTTATACATTTATGAGTAAGTAAGCCTCAAAACCAACTGTGAAATTCCTTCATAATGCTCTAAGTTCAAACTTCAAGGTTTCTGAAGGGGATTCAACTATTCAAAGTTATCTTTCATAATCTCAATAATAAAGTCTGAAAATTATATACTCCTTTGCTTCTTTTCAACTCATGTTAACTAAGTATTCAAGAACTACTAGATATAAGAATTTAATAATTTTAGTTTCAATTATGCACACACAACTGTTTTAGAGAAACAGAATATGATCAAATGGCACAAAAGAAAGCATGCAAAAAATAGACTTTCATGTAATCTGTAACTACAGACTTTCATGTAATTTGCAACAACACTCCAATATTTGTCAGACTGGGGATGGATTACTTCGTTCGGGACGAGCGAGGGTTGAATGTGCTCATTTATCATACACCGACCCATGCAACGCCCTTCTGCATATAGCAGAATGTATATTAACTTGATTGTAAGACAATAGCTTCCAATAAAATATAAGCTGCTAGGATATAGTGTGCGCAGTAATTAGGGGATATGCTATCATTTTACGTACAAAATCTACCACATTATGAATAAATAATGTAAAACTAAACGAGCCTAGCTAGTAATGGTAACTTCAGATCATGAGGCAATGCGAAGGTATGTGTCACATAACAACATCAAGATATTCGGGCACATAATATTGATAGTCGTGGTATTAGCACGACACCTAATCTGATTACCATTTGCTTGACATAACTGTTGCCTCTCTAGCCGATGGGAGATTCAGAAGTTGGCTCCTGTTTGTAGAGATGGCTTACACCCCCCTTGGGGTGTAACACTTGGCAAATAACACTTTGCTCTGGACCGCTCAACAACCTGCTCACATACCATTTGTAACAACCCAACAAGAAAGAGAGGTCAAAAGGTTGATATATCTTGACACCAATAAAAAAACAGAGGAGTTTAAACTAAATAATAATAATAATAATAATAATAATAATAATGCTAAAATGCAGCCTCCCTGATTGACAGATCCTGGTAGCTAGCTTTACATCGTTTGGTGACATGCATGCATTCTATGTTCTTGATAACCTCCTACCTGTAATCATTAGGACTATACATGTTTTACCGATTGCATACGCAGCCAGGAATAAGAACAAGCTAAACAGATGTGTACACACAGTAGTTTAACAAAGAGCAGCAGAGATGTCAGCCAATAAGATTTTCCAACCAAGTAATTAAAATACATTTCCAAATTTCATGCCAGGGGATTTTCTGTTAACATGAAAGACAAATAAAAAGGAGCATTAACAAAGAATGAATATATCACCTTCACAGAGGATGACCAACTGTACTGCTACCCAAGTGACTTGTACAAAGCCTCCAACTGAATGAGAATTAAAGAAGATTTCATGTTAAAGAGACAAGTAGAACCGATGCCAATGAGAAATGTACCTCAGCCTCTTTTAAGAGATCAGCCTTGTTGCGGCGTTCATTCAGCATATTCTGCACAGCCTGCCCTTCCATGGACATACGCACACGACGAGCCCTTAAAGCCCTTCTTGCCTATAATTGTCAAACCAGAATTAAACTAAATGTTTGCTATGTTTCCAGAACAAAAATTTGAACACTCAAACAATAATCAAATATTTTCACACCAAACAACATCAATAGCCGGGTTCATAGTGAAGGGAAGGTTTACTAATACAAGTGAACATATTTAGTCTTTAGACATACTTGTAGATGGAATTATCAGTTAATCAAATTCTATAAAAATGGCTAGAAAAGATGAAGAAATTGAAGTAAATACGTAAATCAACTTAAACCATACAAAAGTTTGAGACACAACCTGAAGTTGGACAACATCATGATAAAAAGATTCAATGGTGCGATTTCCAGCAATATCTCTCCTATTATAGAAGAAAACATAAAACAGAATCACATTCCAAGCTTAAAGATGGACATTTAAACTTGATACAGGTGAATTGCCAGTTTCTATTACACCATTATACATATTATATAGAAGGCTATAGATTTTGACTTGAACAAAAATATAAGGGTTTCAAGATATAGGTATCAATCCCAAGTTACATAGGAGAAAAAAAGAAATCCTTTTGGGAAGCTTCCATCAATTCTTCTTCCATTTCCCCTCGTCATATGGAGTCCTTATGCAAGGCTCTTTTTCTTTGGGTTTACTACAACTCCCTCCCTCTCCTCCTCCTCCCCCTCTATATGTAGTGTCTATCTCATATTGAGAAGTAGTTTTACACCTTAAAATGTAACAAAAAAAACTTGAATATATTGCACCCACCTTGTTATGTCAAGAATTTCTGTAGTAACTTTTGGCTAACAAGGTATAGAGTTTGATAAGGAAAAAACCTGCATCAGATAGACACTTGACTTTAGCATCCTTAGGCAAGATTTCGTGAAAATCATCACAGTGTATGAGAGTTGCCAACCCTCCAGCGGAGCATCCTGAAAGAAGAGCCTGTTAAGTCATCAGTAAAACTACAGCTACTGTTTATTTGCTTGACAGGCCAGAACTTATAATGGACTTAATAAATAATCATCAATTAGAACAATGTTTGTGAATTTTGATAACACTTGAAAATTTTATAGCACATATTAGCATTGTAAACTGTTGCAAGAAAAGAGTATAAATTATCCATCTTAAAAATGAAAATAGATACATGATTAGGTCAACCTTAGATCCAATGAACTGCATTTGAACTGATTACAGAAAATGCAATGAAGTGAACTTGCGAAAGTGCATTGGAATGAATAGATTTGAGGTTGAATTTAAGGGTTTGGCTATAAGAGTTGGACTACAAGACGTAGCAAAGGTGGATAGTGTAGATAGACGAAAGAGATCAATTTTATTAGTATCCATGACAATCTATATGCTCTGAAAAGGATGGTGAGAAAATAATTACAATTAATGAAAGTACCTGTTTAGCATTAGACAATCCTACTGACAAGAGTTCATCCTAGTGCTTATTTCAGATGAATTATACATACGTCTTTGCTGGTGCAACCCCAACGATGATGGTGGCAGTTGTGGTGGTCTCTATATCAAGGTGCATCCCGCATCTGCACTCAAACATTTCTGTAATTTTGAAAGAAAATAAAAGAAAGAAATTTGTGTGCATGTTTCGTACATAACTATGCTTTTAACTGAATAATAATATTTTTAATATTAAAAAAGAAAAAACTAGATAATTGCTTCCCCAAGATCAATGCTCAATTTACTGCCCCTCATGCTTCTCTAACTCATTCCATCCATAGATCTGCCTTCTCTTTTTAACTTCATCTGGCGATAATCCAAAATCTCAATTCACGTGTAACTCCTCTTCGCATTCCCCAACATCTTTGGCCCACGCAGCAAATACTACTCTATTCGACTGTGTATTGCTCCCTGTAGTCTCTCACTTCCCATAATTCTGCCCTCCTTTACCCATAAGTCCCACCAATTTAATCCAAACCACACAATTTGGATACTAACCTTTCAATTTCTCACCTGAAATTAATAAATATCAACACATAAATCTCATGATATGATTATGCAAATTTCATAAACCTAAGATCTAAAATTACCAGTAAAATCTAAATTCTAAAGTAATAACATTAACATAACAATTCATATACACTATTATACATATACATGAAAACTGTAAGTACTAGGGTTTGGATTTGGATTACCTGAAAGTGTTGGTAGAACAAATATACAGATAGACACTTAAGAGTATGATTAGACTAGCTAATGTGCAGGAAGCACACCAGCTCCGGTATAGTTCATATCAGAATGCGTGAACTGCTCGAAACAGAGCTTAGCCTTTGCTGCAGAATCCAAGCGGGAAAAACCATGAACCGCGATCTCAAGGCTGCTAATACAGGAATCCATCCATTCTCTCCGTAATCTCAAACTTAAAGCTGATAAAAATGCAGTAATTGGACATTCAGAGGCTTCACCGGGGATGGAAACAGATTCTACGGAAGTTGTTGAAGTAGACGGTGGAGGCGGCGGAGGAGATAGAGAAGATAAATGGTCGGAGACATCGATGAATTCTTCGTCTGAGATATCGAGGGGGACGGGTTCAGAAGAGTTGGGGATAGGGTTAGAAGAATTTGGGGGAAACTGGGAGGGGTTTTCTTAAAAAAAAAACTCTATACCGACGGTTCCGTGTCGACCGTCGCTATAGATACTCTATAGCGACGGTTCTGTGCCGACCGTCGCTATAGATACCCTATAGCGACAGTTCCGTGTCGACCGTCGCTATAGCTCGTCGCTATATGTCGAATTTCTAGTAGTGCACGATTGGACGATAATCGTCGAATTCGTAAAATTCTCAGAATAGAAGTCAAATTTTGTGTTTGAACTCAGAAACGTTGTTTTCCGATGGAGGCAAGTCACGTTTGGCATTCTAGAGTTGCAGACTCAAAAATGACCGAATTCCGACTTAGAACGAAGAAACGAGCATTCAACGTTCACGAACGTTTATCGTTTTCGTTAAAAATGAGCCAATAGGTGAATTTTTATCAAACGAAGTCAAATAGATAAAATTCTTGCATGAACGCATAGATTACGTAATTTGTGAATCGTAGGCTTTTGAACGAGCCAATTCAGACTTATAACGAAGAAGTTATGCATCCGGGAAGTTCACAAAAATTTTAAGCTTGAAAAATTTTCTGGTGCACAGAGTTGGCGCCGCGGCGCCAACCCTAGGCCAATTAGTCATGCCCCAGTGCCATAACAGTTTCTGAGCACACTGGAAACTCGTGCCACTGTACGGCCCACTGAGTAAGAACTCGCGTCGCATCGCCAAGTCCTGGACCTCCTCACTGTTAACTCGCGCCGCAGCGCAGCATAGAGAGGGCAAGCCGGCACCGTAACGCCAGCCCTAGACAAGTGATAGTAAAGAGTAATTAAGAGTATGAAGAAAGGAAAGGAATGAATTCAAAATAAACTTACATTAAGGTAACAATGTTGTAACATTGTTAAAGACCTAAAGATAGTATGTAAAGGTTGATAATAACCTATTCAACTATGAATGCAAGTAGAATGATAAATCGGTATTGATAGTAAACAAATCTAATCATGAAGGGTAAGATATAGTCATATACATACTTGATTATATGTGACCTAATGTGAGGCATTATGTGATCATGTGTTGTAAAGACTTGAAAGATTCAATCGTAAAGTAATTATATTGTAGAAGACGCTAAAGGCAAGTATTCTAACTCTTGTCTCAGTTCAATCTTAACAAGTTTTTGAAGTTCTTGTATCCTTACGCATGAATTGATGTATGATTAAGTTGAAGCCAATTCTTTTAGCTAGTCTTAATGCCTTTGGGGGATTAATGATGATCTATTCATCTGTTATCAAATGTTGTTATCTTTTGTCAACTACTTGATATGGTTTTCAAGAGAAGACTAAAATGTTAAATAAATGTTTTATCGGTAAACGACAGGCACGTGAGGTTGCCAAATGATTAAACGTACACACGTTTAATGGATGTAGTGTTGATCAACATAGAGTACAATAGGTTGATTACCTAGAAGTGCTCGTAAGTAATATCGGGCTTACGGACTTAGTTCCGAGTTGCCCTTTTCAAATAAAGAATGAATACTCGAGATCTTTGACCAGAGTGAATGTTTTACTGAATATTGATATTATTGTAAAACATTTTGAAAAAAGAATGAAGTGTTATTTTGAATTATCAATAGTACTTCATAACTATTGTTCAGTTATTGAAGATATACAATTCTTATGTGTCAAGCATCTTGTTATTGAAATTGTCATACTTGCTGAGCTAGTTATGTTCACTCTTGCTTGAATCATATGAATGCAGCTAAGACTGAACGTCTCGAAGGATCGAATAAAGATAAAGGAAAGGCTAAGGCAGATTATTAAGCTATCTTGTAATAGTATAGGTTTATTGTTGTAATGTAATCGATATTATGACAAAGAACCTTTGTAATGGGTATAGAACTTGGGAAATGTAAATAATACTTTGAATTTATAGAAGTTATGTTAGTTCTTTGAGGCTTTTCAATTGAATGAATGTATGAATGGTAGTACCATGATGCACCATCTGTCGGGTTGGAAGATACCCGGATTTGGGGGCGTTACACTATATGGTAATTCAGATATATATATTTTGTTCGTTAGTTTCTAAATATGGTTATTCAAGTATCCCCACTTGGATAATCATTGTATTTAATCACATGTTGATATATATATATATATATATATATATATATATATGTACCTATTGATCCCAATATGTATACGATAAAAAAGAGTTGTCTAAGCTATTTGACCAGCTAGACACAAATTTAGAAAATATCGTTGAATATGATAAAACCATTTTGTATCTAATCAAATTATTTTGGTTCAGATTCTAGAGTAAGTATGAACATCCCGAACATGGAAAATTTTTATGCGCCCAAGGCGGACAGAGTGAATGATAATATCGTTATTGTATGTAGTATTGATCAATACAGGGCACATTGGGCAGATCACCCTTGTGTCCGTAAGTTATGACGGTTTATAGATGAATTTCTGCTAAACCTATTCAAAAATTGAGAACAATGTTCATAGTATGTCACCTTAACCATATTTATAGTCAGTACGTAGTTTCAAAATTTTGAAAGATGGTTGTTATGTTATTATTATCGGTTCAGATTACTTCACAACTATTGATGTGTTGTAGAAGGGTAGTACAAAGAAAATATTTAAATTCTTTCAACTTATATATATAATTGTTATTACTTACTGGGCACTCAAATGCTCACCCTTGTTTAAATTAAATGTTTTCAATTAAGTATAACCAGCCAGAGGGCTCTGCCAGGGATAAAGGGAATGGAAAGCTGTCAGAATAAGTTTGTGTTATCTTATGTAATAGCTAGATTTAAATAAGATGATGTTATTTATTATCTATCATGTAATGAAATGTTTTAAGGTCGCGTACCTGGGATTTAGAAAACTCTGATATGTAATTTAAGTTTGATATTTATGACATTATTATTATTATTCCGCTCAAAGAAATGGTATCGTGAAGCACTGAATTCGGGTTTCAAGTATCTAAATTTGGGGGCGTCACAGACCCGCAGAGCCTAGGGAACAACGGTCAGTTGCAGGTGGACCCGCAGCTACAGCAGTTGAACTCGCGGCTCCTCCCTCTATAAATAGAGGGCTTGGGGTGGCCATTTTAAGAAGAGAAAGAGCGAGAAAACACTGCCCATTTCACTCTGTACACACCTCTATAGTGCTCCAAACTAAGTACTTCCTTTTCCTAAACACTTGCGAACTCGTTTTTTACAACATATTGAAATTTAATCGATGGAAATCGAGTATTAATTCAACAAAAGCTATATGAAGACTTCATGGCAGCCCACTGTAAGACATTTCAGATTTTAAAGCTTTTTCTCACTTCTATACCTATATATCTATTCACGTTGAGAGTCGTGTTGTGTAGGTATGCCCGGATCATCGATCCGTGGCTTTTTATTGCTTATATATATATATATATATATATATATACACAGCGGATCCTGTCCGGGAGTCCGGACAGGACCCAAAATCCGGACCATTTTTTTTTTTTTGCTTTTTTTTTTGAAACAACTAAAAAAAAAAAAATTTATGGAACTGAAATTTTTCCATAATACACTGTTTTGGGTGTGTTTTTAACACTCACACCAACCAATGTATGTACAGTCTGCCCAGACTGTACAGAAATGTTTTGGTATAGGCATCCAAATCACGCCCAAAACACTGTATTATGGAAAAATTTCAGTTCCATAAATTTATTTATTTTTTTTTAGTTGTTTCAAAAAAAAAAAAAGGTCCTGATTTTGTTAAAATCCGGGAGTCCGGACCTGATCCAGACTCTATATATATATAACGCCTTGGAATTCGGTCTATTTTCACACTCGGATTTCGTACGTCACGGTCCTATCTCTTTCCAAACATACATCATTATATAGTTAAATATAACAACATACATTCTCAAATCCCAAGTTCTAATACATTATAACCTCGTTCATTACAAATAATGATAATTACATTATCCTTTACATCTTACAAGAGTGACTTTTATCTGCCACCAAGGATACATAAAAGTTCATTAAACTATTATATAGTTTAATTAATCTATTCTACATTAAAAGTCTTGGTTTGACCTTCACGCTCATTAATATACTGAATGACACTTTGTCTGGATACCGGTCAGCTTGATCTTTATGAGATCCTTAAGTTCTTTCTAACATCGCTCGCTGAAAATGTTTTTATTTAAAGCAAGTGTGAGCATTCAATTGCTCAGCAAGTCATAGCAGCTGAATAAACAACATCAAGAATTTAAACATTCTTTTAAGACTCCAATAACCAAAAAAAGGTTATGAAGCAACTTGAATAATAGGAATAATTATGATTCCTATCATTTTAAAACATTAATCACATTCACTTTGAAATACTTTCATTCTTCTACTCTCTTTTTCCATACACATCCTTCCTGGCTAGAATCATTAGCACAGACTTAACAATAACGGTTCATGTATAAATAAAACATTATTATATTGAACAGTTCAATCACAGAATAGTTCATCTCATAGAAACACCAAAGTGTTCAAATTATGGCACAAGGCCTCATACGTTCTACCACCTTGTACAAATATCACACATTCGTACATAGGTAAAACTTCTCATTTTCAACATCTGAGAAGTTTAAGAAACTAGCATTCATTTCAAATATGAATAAAGTTAGGAAACTTGCCTTACGCACAGCTATAACATAAATTTTATGCTGAACTGTTTATAGTAATCCCTATATAACACATAAGGAAATAAGACATACACCAATTAGTCATAAACTTTACTTTACACATTGGTTTACTTAACTTTACTTCTTAGGGTTCGCGTTCTTACAAACTAATTTTATGCAACCAACTTTCTTTACCGATTTACATCTTCATGACTTATGGAGATATCTTAACTCATACGATCATCATCTTTAATTCATTTTCTCACCGCTCACAGGTTTAATCATTAGTCTTCATTACTTTATGGTCAAACCATACACGGGGTGTAGGTTCTTCCCATTTAATATTCGAGTACACTCAACCCTCGCATCGGCTAAAGTGTTTAACTCTTACATTTCATCTAAACATTTTTTTTATCTGACTCACATTCGAAATTTCATTATTCTTATTACTGTTGTAGCATCCCCGAATCCGGGCCCCGAATCGCCGCGGACTCGGTACACTAATTCTATCACTATTTGCGGAAGATATAAACATAAATTGTTTATACATTACATTACACACTATTCCCCAAGGTCGAATAACCTTAACTTATTACATAATTCATAAGTTATCTAACACATAACATAATTATCAACTATTCTATTACAAAATAGCTGCATATATTGCCCCAAGCTGAACTTGGCATTTATCTTTTTCCTGTATCCGAACGCAATCGCTTTATCTGCAATATTTTATCATGATATAGCAAGGGTGAGCATGAAAGTTGCCCAGCAAGTTTAAATACAACAATATAACGATATATCATGATTGAAGAGTATGAATAATGGGCTTGCTATAATTCATCAATATAATTGAGAACTAGCACGAACAAATTTTTGACTGAACAAGTATTATACATGAACAAACATTTCTGAACCAACTGGTAATGAAGGTGATCAGCCTTTCATACCTGACTTATACATGCAAGATGTACAGAATACAATTTTCTTGGCAATCAGCAATGATTAACCATAAGCTTGAAGAAACTACTCTTATTAGAGTTAAGTAAAAGAAAACTTGCTTGGACCGTTGATTACCGCAACGCAATTTAATTTAATCTCTCACGAAAGACCTATCAGTTATAAGATTGATCTTTTAATCAGTATAACATACTTTATTCCATAATACTATCTAATACTTAATCAAATATTAGATAACAGCTTAACACATCAATATTAATATCACCATTTAATAATTCTTCGATCACTATATCATATCCCATATGATTTAACACTCGCTTTTCATATCACAAATTATTCATTAACATGTAATAAGGCAATCACTAATCCAACACCCTGGATTCTATATCTAACAACCAAATTTATAATTCAGTAACTTGAATTCCAAATCCATCAATTTAAACCTCAATCCAGCAAACCGGATTCAATTCATCAAACTGTTTTCTATATCCATATCACGAAAATACCAAATCAGTGAATTATTCTCCTATCCTTTGATCAAACATATATATATGTATTTCATGAACAAAGAATTTTTTTCCATAATTTTCCAACTTCCTTTGGTATTTTTCAAAAATTAATATTAGTGCGTAACTTAAGAAATTAGCTACCTCGTGCTTAACTCCAGTAATGCCCATCTTTTGGCATAACCTTATATATGTTAACGTGATACTCCTTTTTAAATTTCGTGGCAATCGGAGTTGTAGAACTCCGTTTATAGCAATTTCCGTCGGAAAATCACAAAAATTAGAACGGTCATAACTTGGACGTTTTAACTCGGAATCAGCTCATTTTTGGACACGAGCTACATATTACCATATATTTTCATTTCCCAAAAGTCTGGAATTTTTCTCATTAACTAAATGTCCGAAACAGCCCTCGGAAAATTTTGGCCAGAAACTTTTTGACGTTTGGCAGTTTTGGAGTCCTTTGCTAAAACTTATATAAAACGAGTTCTGTAACTCCGATTAATGATCCGTCAATTTTTTTGTGTTCGTATCTTTCCAAAATATAGTTTTCATATATCACAATCAATATTTGGACATGTTTAGCTCCCAGAATTTAGCCCGGAAGTGACTGTTCCAAAACTGTCCTTTTAACAGTTTTCTTAATTTTAAGTGGTTTGGGAGAAATCCCATAACTCTCTCCTCCGATGTCGGATTTAGTCCGTTTTGGAGTCTATGGAAAGCTTATTGAGTGTACTACAACGTATCACAAGTCCAAAATTTTTAGAGTAACCTAACAGATCCGGAATTTTCTGTTTTAGGACAGCAGTCCACTAACTCATTTAAAACAAACAAACTGTTTTGGTTAATCTTCTTTATTCAAGCTTATCAACCCAAAAATGGCAAGATCTAACCATAAAATATCATTTATCATGTAGATCTATAGTTCTCATGTTCAAGATCATAAACTTCATGGTTCAAAATCATAAGTTCAACACTTGATCTAAAACACCATATCAAAAACACTTTAACTTTTCTAGAAAATTTTCATTTTTTTCTATTCCTTTGATTCCCACCAATTTAACACCCATTATGGGTAGATCCAAACAATAAACACTTATTAACATGTATATCCTTAGTTTTTGAGTTTAGAAACAAAATTTCTTAGTTCCTCAAACAAGCATCCAACACAATCAAATCTTAAGAAAAAAATTAAGTTTTCTATCTTTTGAAAACCTATCCTCCAATTCATGCTATAGATCTAACTTTTGAAACTTAAAATGGATAGATCCATACATAAAAAACTCTAAATCATGTAGATCTAGAGTTTTGAAGATAAAGAACTCCAAGTTTTGATTTACAACCATCAAAAAAAATAAACTAAACAAAAAGGTGTTATACCTTTGCTTACTTGCTCTCCTTCTTCTTCTTCTCCATAGCTTGATCATGGATCTTGATTGAATGAAGATCAAAATCTCCTCTCTCTCTCTTTCTCTTAAGTTGGCTGAACATGGCCTTCTCTTCTCTCTCCCTTTCTCTAGTTTCTTAGCAAATTGGAAGAATATAAGAGATGAAAGAAAGAAAAAAATATAGGATAGACTTTTGTATAGCTTTTTATTAATTGAACACACCCCTCTCCTCCTCTTCTTGCTAAAACCGGCCATGTGCCTCTCCAATGCTCACAATAATTCTCTCTTTTTCCCTTATTAATTGCCAAGCTTTACTTACAAGTAATGCTAATGTGTTGGACACATATCTAGGCTAGAGCTAGGTTAGGGTTAGGGTTGGTCACCAACTAAAGTGAGATATTAATACACCATTCATTCCCCCTTTCTATTGCTCCTCATGGCCGGCCATGTGCCTTAAAAATTGCTCCAAGTTTGGCTTATTTACTAAATGCTTATTTGATTTAACAAATGTCCAAAAATTCCTCTCCCACTTGGGTTAAAAATTGAGCCATTCCTTTAATGTATTGCTTGGTCCTCTAACCAATTTCATTCACCAATACTTGGGCTATACATATACATAGTCCAATTCCTTTAATTCTTATCCAACCCAAATCATTTAATTAGGGTTTTTACTTCCTCCATTAAAACACCAATCCTTGCTCATTCATATTTATTTTCGTAACCCAATTAGACTTGTAATAATTAGGTTATAAAATTAATCATTTGAGATATATAAAATAAATCTCCTAGAATTAGTAAGTATTCTAAATACCACAATTCTCTATTCCCATAACCCTTAAGTTATTAAATCCTTCATTCCTAATATATAATTAGGGTTACACTAGTTTCTTTTGTTTGTTTATATAATAAACAAAGATAAACCATCACCTAATATTCATATTCCTTACACAACTTTTTAACCCTTAGGGTTTAATACTCCGCATTAGGATTCCCAAATTAGGGTTTAAATTCTCGATACTTAAATTAGGCTTTCTGAACATATCATTAGAGTTTTCTAACTTGATCACCATATTCATATCATGAATTTAGGGTTTCGGATTCCCGAAACTAAAATTAAAGTTTCTGAGCGTACCGTTAGGGTTTCTAACAATTCGTTAGATTTTTCTAACTTAATAAACGTATGATTAACATAACTTTAGAGTTTTGCTAAAGTTATAACTTATCTGACCAATCCTTGATCTTAAATCATTACGCTTCACATATGTAATCAAATATACCGACTAGTATTCACTTCAATACTTATCCCTGATAATTCTTCAAAAGAATTTTAAATCTACCATAATCTTATACCCCATTACTAGACTATCACTTACAGTCTATCACATAATTCAAGTTTTGTTCAAAACTTTTGAAATTCTTAAAATTTCATTACATAACTGCCAATTCCATACACTTATTTTCTGTCTAGGTCCTAATATTGAACCTTAAATCAATCAATTATGATTTTAATAAATTCTCCAAATTCTTGGGTTGTCACAACTGTTTGTTATAGCTTTCCTGATAATTTATATCTTATTTACTACCATTGTCAACGTTTAAGTCATACAACTAATGTATACTTGGAACGTTCATTCGACGTGAATACGTTTCACGAGAATAGTTTACATATTCAACGTTCACATTATTCGTCTCTTATTCTCTCATTCAACTTTTACATAAGGTTTTAATCACTTTCATTCATTACCCATCACCTAAACCCCATGTTCATTATTCTTTCTTAATGTCGAAGCCATACCGTTCGTTGTATGCTAAGATCGATCATTCATCGCAACAACGTTGCGTTCACAGCGTCTATACGCTTTACACTTATCTCTCATTACAACATCATAACATCGAAATGTTATACATTACCCTCGTCACTCAACGTCTAAGGAATCATAATCATAGCAATCCCCCACATTCGGTTTATCGCGACTACGGTCCCCATATATCAGTTTCGTAATTTACGTTTACATTCTTTATCTTTTAATCATGTTTAATCTTTGCATTCAACCTTTAATAAAGGTTTAAGTCACTTGATTAAGTGTTACATTAGGCGAACTATATCTTTTTTATCTTCCCTTATGCTTCCCCCAAGAGTTGAGCACTTAAAAGCTCTTCTATAGGCCTTTCCCATACCCCCGCCCCGGCTGGGGTTTTTACTCTAGAATTGTTCACCTCGGCAGGCCCTACTTCTGTTAACGAACTAAGTACCCCCCACCCCAGCGGGGGTTTAGCCCTTAAAATGCCCACCCCAGCGAGGTTCCATTCTGTTTTTACTTTATCTAAGTTAAGTTACTTTTCTTGCTAGGTTTTACGCGTTCGTTTAACATTCATGAGCGTTCATAACTCGTTTTCTTCGTTCTCTTACATCCTTATGTAACCCAACACACTCGAGTTCATTTACATACTTTATACTTCTCGTTCATCTTTTACTCAAATTTCGCCATAACTTTGTTATAGCTAATTTTAATTCGTTCTTCATAAACGCTTCTATCGTTTCTAACCAAGCAATAAGAACTAACTTATATGTGATGGTTTTAAACTTGTCCATCAACAAGTTATAACTACGATGGTTTTAAATTTGTCCATCAACAATGGTCTTCGTGTTCTTCGCGTTCTTCATTCGTTCTTCATTTTTAATCCATACTTGGATTATGATTTCACTTTTTCTTGAAATTTGATGTTATAAAACACCATTCGTTACTTATTTCACCAAATTGTTCATATGATTCATTTGGATCATTCAAATTCATTATGAAACTCATACTTCCTTAAGAAATTTATAAACTAAATTTCAAATTCTTATTTTCTTCATTTTCTCATGATTTCAACCTTATGAAAATTGTTCCTAACATCTTTTACTTCTATTCTCATTAAGCTATATTTTTAACATAGAAAACTTAAAGAAAAATTATATTAAACTAGGTTTTGAATTACCTTTCTTCTTTAATCTTCTTCTGTTGGACAAAGTTTGCACACGGGCTAGCTTTTCCACTTCCTTTTCCTCCCCATTCGACTTTTATCTCTCTCTCAAGTGTTGGTGATTTTCAATTTCACCAACAAATGAGCTAAGGCTTTCTTTTTATAGAAAACCAAGGCTAGGGAAAAAATAGTCATTTCGCCCCAAAGTTACTATTCACACCTCCTTACCATTCACACCTCCTTACTATTCACGAAGCTTCTTTGGCAAGCTTTGTGCTTCCGTCTTGCGGAATTCGTCCGACAGTTCGAAAAACTGCAATTCTCGGAATCCAAATATTTTTGGATATTTCATCTTTCCTCTACAGTTTAACTTTTACGCATTCTTCAGATCTCTGAAAAACTGAAAAACACTTTTTGATGATAAGCATTGTCCTTCACGTTTTCTCCTAACGTAGCTAAACGAATGAAAAGTACATAACAGTATTTTTCGTCATTTTTATTTTTTCCGATTTTTGCACTTTTTCGAGAAAAATCTTTTATCGGCTTACTTAACTTTTCACGATATATAATTGTCAAATCTTTCGACGGAATGTCATTTCGACATACCAAACTCTGGGAAAGGCTTAGGTTATTCAAACCCTAACCCTTAGGATTTTGTCGGGTAAATAGTGCCTATTTTGTCTTTTTCCTCAGAAATATTTTTGTTCCCGAAAAATTTTTATTTTCGTTTTGAAAATTCTTACTCGTTCAGTCCAGCTCGTAGCCAGAATCCTCCCGTTTTATAATCATCCTAGATTCTAGATTGATTAATAAACACATAGAACAAAATATTATTAATAAAAATTCATTTTAGTAATAACTAATTCTTTAAACTTAAATTCTGAACAATCTGATTTTCTGTGTCACATTCACTCTGTAACGCCCCGGAATTTGGTCTATTTTCACACCCGAATTCCGTACGTCACGGTCCCATCTCTTTCCGAACATACATCATTATGTAGTTAAATATAACAACATACATTTTCAAATCTCAGGTTCTAATACATTATAACCTCATTCATTACAAATAATGATAATTACATTATTCTTTATATCTTACAAGAGTGACTTTTATCCACCACCAAGGATACATAAAAGTTCATTAAACTATTCTATAGTTTAATTAATCTATTCTACATTATAAGTCTTGGCTTGACCTTCACGCTCATTCATATACTGAATGGCACCTTGTTCTGGATACTGATCAACTTAATTGATCTTTATGGGATCCTTAAGTTCTTTCTCACATCACTCACTGAAAATGTTTTTATTTAAAGCAAGTGTGAGCATTCAATTGCTCAGCAAGTCATACCAGTTGCATAAACAACATCAAGAATTTAAACATTCTTTTAAGACTCCAATAACCGAACAAAGGTTATGAAGCAGCTTGAATAATAAGAATAATTCTGATTCCTATCATTTTAAACCATTAGTTACATTCACTTTGAAATACTTTCATTCTTCTAATTTTTTTTTCCATACACATCCTTCCTGGCTAAAATCATTAGCACAGACTTAACAATAATGATTCTTGTGTAAACAAAACATTCTCATATTGAACAGTTCAATCACAGAATAGTTCATCTCATAGAAACACCGAAGTGTTCAAATTATGGCACAAGGCCTCATACGTTCTACCACCTTTTACAAATATCACACATTCGTACATAAGTAAAACTTCTCATGTTCAACATCTGAGAAGTTTAAGAAACTATCATTCATTTCAAATATGAATGAAGTTAGGAAACTTACCTTACGCACAGCTATAGCTTAAAGTTTACGATGAACTGTTTACCTCAATCCCTATATAACACATAAGGAAATAGCACATACACCAATTAGTCATATACTTGACTTTACGCATTGGTTTACTTAACTTTACTTCTTAGGGTTCACGTTCTTACAAACTAAGTTTACGTGATCAACTTTCTTTACCGATTTACGGCTTCATGACTTACAGAGATGTCTTAACTCATACGATCATCATCTTTAGTTCAGTTTCTCACCGCTCACAGGTTTAATCATTAGTATTCATTACTTTATGGTCAAACCATACACAGGGTGTAGGTTCTGCCCATTTAATATTCGAGTACACTCAACCCTCACATCGGTTAAAGTGTTTAACTCTTACGTTTCATTTTAATATTTTTTTTATCCGACTCAAATTCAGACTTTCATTATTCTTATTAACATTCGCTACGGCTTTCTCGATAATTCATATCTTACTAACTACCTTTGTCAATGTTTAAGTCATACAACAAATGTATAATTAGAACATTCGTTCGATGTGAATATGTTTCACGATAATCGTTTATGTATTCAAAATTCACATTATTGGCCTCTTATTCTCTCATTTAACTTTTACTTAAGGTTTTAATCACTTTCATTCATTACCCATCACCTGAACCCCATGTTCATTATTCTTTCTTAATGTCGAAGCCATACCGTTCGTTGTATGCTAAGACCCATCATTCATCGCAACAGCGTTGCGTTCACAGCGTCTATACGTTTTACACTTATCTCTCATTACAACATCATAACATTGAAATGTTATACATTACCCTCGTCACTCATCTTCTAAGGAATCACAATCATAGCAATCCCCCACGTTCGGTTTATCTCGACTACGGTCCCCGGATATCAGTTTCGTAATTTGCGTTTAAATTCTTTTATCTTTTAATCATGTTCAATCTTTGCGTTCAACCTTTAATAAAGGTTTAAGTCACTTGATTAATTGTTACATTAGGCAAACTATATGTTCTTTATCTTCCCGTACACTTCCCCTAAGAGTTAAGCAGTTAAAAGCTCTTCTTTGGGCCTTTCCCATACCCCCGCCTCGACAGGGGTTTGTACTCTAAAATTGCCCGCCCCGGCGGGCCCTACTTCTATTAACGAACTAAGTACCCCCCGCCCCGGCGGGGGGTTGGCCCTTAAAATGCCCGCCCCAGCGGGGATCCATTATATTTTTACTTTATCTAAGTTAAGTTCCTTTTCTTGTCAGGTTTTACGCATTCGTGAGCGTTCATAACTCATTTTCTTTGTTCTCTTACATCCTTATGTAAACTTATACACTCGGGTTTATTTACATACTTTCTACTTCTCGTTCGTCTTTTACGCAACTTTTGTCATAACTTCGTTATAGTTAAGTTTAATACATTATTCATGAACGTTTCTATCCTTCCAAACCAAGCAATAAGCAACTAACTTATACGCGATGGTTTTAAACTTGTATACCAACAAAAAGTTATAACTACGATGGTTTTAAATTTGTCCATCAACAACGTTCTTTTTGTTCTTCACGTTCTTCGTTCGTTCTTCATTTTTAATCCATACTTTGATTATTATTTCACTTTTTCTTGGAATTTGGTGTTATAAAACACCATGCGTTACTTATTTCACCAAATCGTTCATATGATTCATTCGGATCATGCAAATTCATTACGAAACTCATACTTCCTTAAGAAATTTATAAACTAAACTTCAAATTCTTATTTTCTTCATTTTTTTCATGGTTTTAACCATATGAAAATCGTTCCTAACATCTTTTACTTCTATTCTCATTAAGCTATGTTTTTAACATAGAAAACTTAAAGAAAATTTATATTAAACTAGGTTTTGGATTACCTTTATTCTTTAATCTTCTTCCGTTGGACAAAGTTTGCACACGTGCTACATTTTCCTCTTCCTTTTCCTCCTCATCCAACTTCTCTCTCTCTCAAGTGTTGGTGATTTTCAAAATCACCAACAAATGAGCTAAGGCTCTCCTTTTATAGAAAACCAAGGCTAGGGGAAAAATAGTCATTTCGCCCCAAAGTTACTATTCATACCTCCTTACTATTCACAAAGCTTTTCTTGGAATCTTAGTGCTTCCGTCTTACGGAATTCGTTCGACAGTTCAAAAAACTGCGATTCTCGGAATCTAAATATTTTTAGACATTTCATCTTTCCTCTATAGTTTAACTTTTACGCAATCTTCAGATCTCCTTACTTTTCGTTGTTTTTATTTCTAATTTCTACACGCTTTTTGAGAAAAACTTTTATCGGCTTACTTAACTTTTCACGATATATAATCATCAAGTCTTTCGACGGATTGTCATTTCGACATACCGAACTCTCAGAAAGGCTTAGGTTATTCAAACCCTAACCTTAGGGTTTCGTCGGGTGAATAGTGTATATTTCGTCTTTTTCCTCGAAAATATTTTTGTTCTCAGAAAAATTTTATTTTCGTCTTGAAAATTCTTACTTGTTTAGTCCAGCTCGTAGCCAAAATCTTCCCGTTTTATAATCATCCTAGATTCTAGAACGATTAATAAACACATAGCACAAAATATTATTAATAAAAATTCATTTTATTAATAACTAATTTTTTAAACTTAAATTTTGGACAATCCGATTTTCTGGGTTGTCACATTCTTCCCCACTTATAAAAATTTCATCCTCGGAATTTTTTAAAACCACACCCATACCCGGATGCTTAATTCCTACAACCTTTAGCAAAGGTTTCATTCCTACCTCTTCTCATTCTTATAACCATCCTTTTCATAAGGATCATCTGTTGACATAATTGTTATTAGTTAAACCTCACGTCTAACTATACCTTCAATCTCTTAGTTCATCACAATATATATATATATATATATATATATAAATACATATATATACATATCTCTCTTCATCAAAATCCGTTTGATTGAGCCTTGATTCACATCCGCAGCATTTACTGCTTTTGTATATATATAAATACTTATATATATGCTTATTTCCATCAAACTCTGTTTGATTGAGCCTCGATTTACATCCAGTTCGTTTACAGCTTTTACATATATATATATGTGTATATATATATATATATATATATATATATATATATATATATATATATATATATATCAGCCAAGCCTGGAGTTCACTTCGTGGCCTTTTACCGCTTTTATATATGTATATATACATATGTATAAAATAGTTTATCAGCGTGCGGGTTAGATTTGCCTAAATCTGGCTATTTCTCACTTTAACCAGTTCATGGTGACTAAACTGGAACCGTTGAAGCTGGAATGCTCAGATTTACTCAAATCTAATTCATTTTCTAGCTTTTGCTACGGCCTAGGTTTGTCTTAATTTGGCCATTTCACACTTTAACCGGTTCATGGTGACTAAACTGGAACCAATGAAGCTGAAGCAGTTTAGATTTATTCAAATCTAGTCCTTATTTTATCTTTTGTACATATTGTTTTATCATATGAGCCTAGGAATCATGTGAACAGTGACTCAGTTCCTGAATCTGAATTCGGTTCCCGTGATGGACATTTTCAGCTGCAGCCAGCTTGTAAATTATTCAAGGTGTCTAAATTTCCTTAAATGGCTCTCATGCCCACAAGGAGTTCGGCATTGCTATGTATCTTATTTTTTCGAAGATGACTCGCATCTCAAAAATAATAAAAGCAATCAAGACGAACACATAATAAAATGGAAGTATCAAAGGCCTCAATTGCTATTAAGCATAAGGGTTTAAAAAACCTGTTTTACAAAACACCACTTCCATATCTCACTAAAATTGAATTTTATGCAACAGTCAAACTCTTTGTATATAGGTGCGAACGAGGCATAACACTACTTCCAAACAAACTGCACATAGACTTACACACACATTCAGATAAAAGTTTAAATTGAAAAGTGGCGGTAACCGTGTCATCACGAAAGTCGGGGGATTCCTAACACCTTCCCTCCGCTTAATCAAGCCCCCGGACCCTAAAGAATTTCAGGTTTTGCAGACCAGTTAACAGTGTCACATCACTAGATTTTTGTGCAAACCTTTTTCCGGTTGAGTTGGTGCAACCATTTAAAAATACCAACTGGCGACTCTTACAGTCAAATCGTCGACGTATACATGTCGAACCTTTTCAAACTTTTTTTTTAAATAAATCTCACCTAACATGAGAACACCAAAAGACAATAACAGAAAGGGACAAATAAAAATCCCGACGTCGACATGGCTCTGTGAATCTGAGGTTATAAATTTTTAACAAACTTTGAAAATAAGCTTCTAAAATAATTATCAAGAGGTGTTTGTTCAAATGTTTAAGTAGAAAATTGATTTCTAAAATTTGGAAATCAAAATATTTTAATTGTTCTAAGTAGGAGTTGATAATGTAATATGGAAATGAACTTTGTCTCTACAAGTTTGGAATGATAGACAACATCTAGGAAACATGTTAGAAGGATTGTGATTGATCTTTTTGAGTTCTGTAGAAAGCAGAGCCTGTCCTTGTGCACTGCCGAAGTGGCGAGGTCGCGCCACTTCTAGGGTCAAAACCAGTGTGGCCGCACAGGTCCCCAGAAAGGCCAAGATGTGTTTTACATAATCTGGGCTTCTCTGTAGGCATGGTTCAATCCTTGATGTTTAAAAATGTATTACATTTGTCGTCTGGCATAGCTAAACAAGAAATAGGTTGTTTTAGTATGAGATAACATAAATGTTGAAATGAAAACTAAAATGTATTTAAAAGTAAACTTGGTGAATTTAGACTTGATTAAAGGCTTCTAAACCCTATGACTATATGTTGGGTTAGCTATCACAGGTTCCATCTAGCTATGCTAGTATTAACTAGGTAAGCATGGGACTTGAATGGGTTTTAAATAAAAACTAAAAGAGATTTGAAAATGAAATATTAAGTTATCTTGGATACTACAGTATAAGATCTTTAATGTTATAAAGCTTTAAAAAGATGTGGGTTAATAGCCAAATGACTATTAAAGTACTTAGAAATTTGACAGAGTTTGAAAAACTCAATTCTAGGTTAGCAGGTGGTAGCGCGGCCGCGCCACTCTCAAGGCTTAGAAGCTGCGTGGTCACGCCGTGCTACAGAGCCTTCAATATATGTTAGAAATAATCTAAACATTGGGGCATGAAATTGAGGGCTTTTAAAGTTCAGAACATGATATACACAGCGTTTAAGTTATTCAAACAAAGAATGATTTTATTAAGCAAAGGTTAAATAAAGATTTTCAAAAAGGTATAAACCTTGAAAATGATTAAGAAGCTATCAATAGCTAAATAATTGCTAGTATGTATGACTAATGTGTGCATATATATGAATTAAATTGGAATAAGATATGTGAAGCACAGGTAACCGTACGTCGTAATTCACGTGTCATGCAAATCTTCCAGTTCCTATGTGCTAGAAGAACTTGACATATTTACATGAATTACATATTATTCTTATTGAATTATGGAAGTCAACTTATGACTTAAAACAGATTGAATTTTGGTACTCAGTCTTGACGTGATATGTGATATGCTAAACATATTAATCATATCGCTTGAAGTTATATTGCATGCCTGTGACACTCTCAAATTTGGGTACTTCATTCCCACATAATTTGGTGTTCACTTTCCATTCATTTATATCTAACTACCCAAATATAATAAAATTAAACCATAAATCCTCCCATAATTAGGGTTACATCATTAATCAAAAAGTCTCCCAGGTTATCTAACATTTACATCAATCAAGTGCGTAAATAAAATAATTACATCACATCATTAACTATAAAGTCTATCATCATGACAATAAATAAATTACAAGTCTTCATCACTTGCTCATTTTTCCCTTGACTTTGCTAGTGGTAGGTTCATCGACCTTCTCAACCTTAGCTGCAATAATTGTATTTATGCAAGAGTGAGCAAAACAAATGCCCACTTGGAATATCAATGAATAACAATAGCATAATAATTGCTAATGAATAAGCTCATCAGAGTTGATTAATACTCTGTCAATGATAATCAAAAACTGGAATCATAATACAAAATATAACTAAGGGTCACAAGAACATGAACTATGCTCTAGGTTGTCAAGTATTTCTACTTTAACCTTTAACAGTTTAAAAGACCATAATTATCATCTATGTCCTAGGTTAACAGATGTTTTTCCTATAACCTTTAACAGTCTAAATGACTATATATACCATCATCTCGTACTCCAGGTGATCAGCCCTTTGTACTATGTATTACTCAAATATTTTAACGCCATTGAGTATCTCTAAAATAATCCCCTGATATAGGGTTGTTCTTCTCAGTTTTTAGAGTACAAGTCCGCACCAAAGAAAGTTTGGTTTGGATAAGCTTCAAGGGTAATTAGGGTCTCACGACCATCAACTAAGGGATTAGTTGAATCAACAAGACTTAACAGCACTACGAGTGATCAATAACAGTTTAAGGTAAAATGTTTAAGAATCGTAAGCATGCTTAGAAATAACCAAAAGCATAAGCATTGAATAAAACAATAAACCTTTCTAGAACAATATTAAGCTAAGACTATAATCTTATTAAATAAGAAATGGAATTACTGAACATGTATTAACTGATAGCAAGCTGAAAACAAAACTTGTTCAACATGATAATAACTGGTGCAAAGTAATTGAAATAAGACAGTTTAACAATAGGAATTCGAATTTAAAAAAATTGCATTCACTATACAAAAGTGGAACTAAAGAAACTTGCTTAACTATAAACAAGTTATAATAAATCAATAATGATTAGAATTCAAAACTTGTTCGAATAAAGTTAGGGTTATAACTTGCTCAAATAAAATTTAGGAACAAAGAACTTGCACAATAAAAATTTAGGGTAAGGAACTTGCCTCGTGCGTAAGCTATAAATTTATAACTCACGCTGTGACGCCCCCAAATCTGGGTATCTTCCAACTCGACATATGGTGCTATAGTTCACACATACATTCAATTGAAAAGCCTCAAAAGAACGAATATGTCTTATATTTATATTCCAAACAATATTACCATAATCCATTTTTAAATTACAGTTTAAAAAGTATGCTTCATTTTTTAATTAAATTGAATTATGTTTCATTTTTTAATTAAATTGAATTATGAGATACGTGATATTGAAATGCATTATCTTGTTGTAGTTGTATGACAGTGCTATAACTAAACTATTTGACATTGTCAATTGATTTTTGTCAGGGTGAACTACTCTTGCCTAAACAAAACATGTGAAACTATTTCAATTTTAAACGATGTCCAAGTTGTTGTTTGTAATTCTCTCTGTTTAGCAAAATATTATGGACAGTGGCGGAACCAGAAGATTTTCATAGGGGGGGCAAAATACATCAGTAAAAATTTTTTATTTATTGACGCTTGAAGTGCTTCTTTCGGTTTTACGATTAAGAGGAGGTAACTGTATCATGCGAGTCTGTGTAGTTTAAAAACGTCTCAAAATTTGCTCGTTTTCAATTATTGGAAAAATATAATAATTCAATGTGTTTGTAAAAATTGTAGGAATATAGAAATGAGCATATTTGATTGAATCTCTTCACAAATATTTCTTGATTACATATTAACTAAAGGTTAATTTGGAGTTTTTCCGGAGAAGAATGCATTTAAAAATTGAGATGCTTATTATATCACCCATTAATTAAATTAAAGGCTACTTTGGAGTTTCTAATGCATCAAATAAGAAATAAATTGTGTTTTCATGCAACTTTTAATAGATTTTGACTATTGAGAGCATGTGCCTCATAATTTTTAAAATTAAAAAAATTATATTAATTTAGAGTTTAAAAATATCTTAATTTGATTTTAAAAAGTTCATAATAATTTCATATTGAACAAAACAAAATAGCCTCTTTATGTTTTTTATTTGCAAACATTTTGTCATTATTTAGACAATTCAAATTTACGTTTCTCACTCACATTGAGTTGCAGGACCTATAAAAAAAATACAGAAAAGATATAAAATATATGTAAATATCATTTTTTTTTTCTCTAAACCTTAACCTTAGTACCAACCTACCGGGGGCAGGTGCCCCCCCTGGCCCCCCCTTGGTTCCGCCAGTGATTATGGAGAAAGACCAAAATTTCTTTAACAAGAATAAATACAAACAGAAACAAAGCTACTAATGTTGCTAGATATAGGGATCGGACTGAATCTTGGTGAAACAGCCAAAACTGCAGCTCTGCTGGATTTAGCTGTGAAATATGGATCCTGGGTTTGATCCAATTCGTTTATAGCAGCCACAATTCCAAGACCCATAACCCCATTTGCACCACCTTCAAACTTCTTTGAAGGTTTATATGATTGCTCAATGGAATATAAATGCAAGTTATACAGGTTAAAAGACGCAGACATTGATAGACAATAAGTCAAATTCAAAGGAACACGGGAAGTAGCAAATAGTTTTATCAGTAAATTCAAGATCAAATGACATTTAACCCTCTATTAAGCTTTTATGAAAATGACAGACGAAATCTGGAATCTGCATATAGCCAGTAAAATATACAAAGTGAACTAGCAATAAGTAATAATCTTTTGCCAGGAAAATTAACATATTAGGTTGAGGGATCAAATATCCACTTTCACAAAGAAAATTGGAATCTCAAAGATAAGATGTCAATTTTTCGGAATTTAAGAAAAATGCAGAATATGAAGGAATAATCGGTGATAGAAGACCTGGGTATCAAGAAGTATGATTCGTTCATTGGAAATTCTGGGTCCAATGCCAACAGTACAATGCCTTGCAGATGCCTTGGTTTCTTCTGACTATTGCAAATGAAGGCAACATCCCTGCAATGCATCACTATTGTGAATAATTCCATAAGAAGCAAATACATGACTAGTCTATCTTTACTTGTCTTTCTATTAGTCTTTCCCAAGCACCAAGTAAAAATCCATAACTGACTGCAATCTTTTTTCATAACATTAAGCATGCGTGTGCATTTTAGGTGAAGTAGAGGAACATACAAGAGCTTTGAGTTACTATCGATACCTGGAGAGCTTCCATCAAAGCCATAAATCTCATTCAAGATAGTCGACTTGCCTACCCCTGGTGGACCAATCACCCCAACCACCGTAAAATCAGTATTATCTGTCAGAAACTGTAAAACCGATAATAAATTGTCAAGTTTAGACACATCAAATAAATTCTCAAATTTACACACCCTGCTAATTGTGAAGCAACAGAGAATCTAATACTATTGATGTTATATAGAGGAGGTTTCTACTCTCAAATTATATGGATTCAATAGTCATGGAAAATGTTATACCAACAGCCATAGAAAACACAGTCTCACATCCACGGATACATATGCTTGGAGACTATAAGGCGGAGCATTTAGACATTTTTCCTTGGGATATAGATATAATAATTATATAATGATAGCATTCCCAATTGTAGAAAGACTTCTTCAATAAAATCTATTGCAACTGCAGAAAATTGTTAAATACTCCTTTCCATCCTCAAAAACATGTTCGAAAGTACACTAGCATTTTGGCCTTGTCTAAAATTACACAAACGAAATGTAAAATAGGTTATAAATACTAATTTACCACAAAGTGCACATATACAAAGACTCTACTCCCTAGTTACTTTTTGAATTTGTGTGGGGACATACAAATGTATAATTCGAACAAATTTTTTATCGTCTCTCCTTAATTTCCAACATTAATTTGTGATCCCATTGAGGTAGTATGTCTTTCTATTATGAATAAAGAAATTGAGTTGTGCATTATTACACAAATGGAAAGACTCAAGGCATAGCTAGGTTTTATAGGGCATAGAGTGAATAGTTGAGAGTGTGTCCTTTGTTGTGATGTATTTGTATGACAATTCTAAATAAAATTGACTCGCATTCCACCAAAGTTTGTGTTTTTTTCTTTGTATTGTTTTGCCAATATTATTAGCAGGTAACTATTAACAAAAATGATTACATTCATATACATACCCAAAAATATAAAAAACAAGGAAGAAAATAGATATACATACAGGAAGAAAGTGGTCCGAGTGGAAATTCCAGGAGGAATCAGAGATTAGATTTAGAGAACAGATGGAGGGAATGCGAGACCGAATAGATACGGAGGAGTCTTCTTCACCACCAGCACCGGCGCCACCGCGACTAAATTTTATGGCGGAAGAAGTGACGAGATCTGGCTTAGCTAATAGGATTTTGGGAGCAGATGGTGGTGGTGGATCGAAGAAAAGGAACTCCCACCGCCTCCGCCGCTTGCTGTCATGGCTTTCACCTTTGCTTTGAGACCTTTTCGGTCTCCTCGAAGTCCTCTCATCACCGCTAGAAAAATATCGACCGGAAAAAGGCAAAACAGCATATTCGACCAATTTTTTGCATTAACCAGAATTCTCAGAACCAAAGGGTTCCATTCTTCATCGGTGGTGTGATTTGGCAAAGAGACCTCTGATGGTGGTGGCGGCTTTTTATTAACAGTTGGGAATCGACTTTTAATTAATCTATTGATTTTAATAGGAATTTGACGAAATAAGAAGATTGAGTTCGTTTGGAGACTTGCTAGTTGCTAAGGAGAGAAAGACATGCACGCCTCAAAAAAGTCTGTCAACACTAATTTTTAATTTTAACTTAATTTATTCTTATTCATTGACACCTTATTATTTCTAGGTTTGTTAATTTACTATTAATTTATTGATTGTGTTATTATTATTATTTACTTTACTTTTAAAAAAATTAGACTTTAAAATTTTTACTTTTTAATTTTATTGGATTTGATACATTTTGTTTCATTATATTGTGGTCAAAATATTATAAATATGCATTTTATATACTATCTTGACCTTTTTAATTATCAATCAGATCTATTTAGAGGGTTAAAATAGTAAAATAATGTTATTAAGACATTTAAAAAAATTAATATCAAATAATATTTTTTCATTCAGATACAATTCTAGACAAATGCTCTAGATTATTCAGATGTCTAAACTGTTCAGATCTTAATACTCAATTTTATCAAACACCGCCTTAGTTAGTACTCCCTCCGTCCCAAATTAACTGCTCAGTTTTGACTTTTTTAAGTCAAATTGACTATTTTTAGAATTAATAATTAAGCATATATAAATATATTTCTAAAATTATAAAAATTAGGATTAGTAATAAATTGTATATACTTTCTTTTGGTTATAATATCTTCACCTATATTTTAGCAAAAATAGTAAAAAGATTAGTTTTAAAAATGGTCAATTTGACTTTAAAAAGTCAAAACTGAGCAGTTAATTTGGGACGGAGGGAGTATATCTTCCTCCAGTTACTTTTTCATTAATCCGCATTTTGCTCATTTCATATATGAATGCTTGACTGATGATGATAAGTGCAAATATGTATATCCTCTTATGAGATCGTTATGTATATCCTCTTATGAGATCCTTGGGTATCTTGTTAAAATTGTATTAATTAGTTATTTTTTAATGAAGTCAAACCGTAAAGAAAATAGAGCAAAAATTTTCCAACAAAAGCAGCTTAGTAATAAACTTTTATGATTATCCCACACCCAAATATTAAAAATCTATCAAAAATCAATACAAATTATTCCAACCAATAAAAGAATGTCTAGAATAAAAAAAAAATCTCATAAATAAAACTTTATTAGAGAATTAATCAATTATCTCATAAAAAAATCCAATACAAAAGTGATAAAATACAAACAATAAAAAAATCCAAAAATTGAAATTCTAATTTAGCGCTAAGCTGCTCTAATATTTTCCAAAAAAAATTCCCCCTTTTCTCTATATTTCACTCCTGCGATGTACAGTTAATAGTCCCAAACTAAATCTCCTCTATCTCCTCTACCCTGATCTTACCTTCTTAACCTTTCGTCCCGTTCTCCGAAATTTAGGGCTATTGACTTATTGATAAAGCTCTATTTTGTGAATATAGAGGTTTTGATATTGACTTGAACATTTGATTTTAATTTAATTCCTTTCATAATCTTTAAGTTTTGTTTAATTTATTTCTAAATAATTTCCCAATTAGCTTTTATGGTTAAAGTTTTATTTTAACTTAATAACTCATATCACATTATATGAATTATTATCTTCAATATGTACTGTGACGCCCCCAAAATAGGTATACATCACCCATCTTGAGTCGTCAAATACATGATACAAAATTCAAATACAACTTTATAATACAACAGTCGTGTAAGATACGACAAAACATAATATAAGAGTTTTAATAAGAATATTGTCATCTAGACAATATCCATACTCAATGAAGTCCTCATTACAATTATTGACACACTATCTAACAGAATAGTGAGGACTATTAATGCTACCATCTGGACCGTCACTCCGTTCCCCGACTAGTCCCGGCTACGTTCTCATTTCCTGAAGAGAACAGTGAAAGAAAGGGTGAGCTCAACTAGCCCAGTAAGAAATATTATGACTAAGATAATGCAGAATAAATTATCGTTAGCCTTCAAAAGTGTTAAACTGATAAAATATAACAAGCAATCCATTAAAAGAGTGAAGTAGAGAATAAAATCTACTATCTTTTATGATTTAAAAGGTTTTTCATCACTTTTATCGCTGGGACTCAGCTTAATAAATAATCAACATCATCCCCGCATTATGGCCAAGGATATTCATTAGTATCACAACCACAAATTATCCATGCACTACGGGCCGAGGATATTCGTGTATTCATCAATGGTCATGATCATGCCAATAACTGTCCATCAATGTACTACGGGCCAATGGGGACTTTTACCACATCATTTGCAACATTACGGTCATGATTATACCGAATAATCCCTGGTCATAATCATACCAAGTCCATCTATTCACTACAGGTCATAGATGACTTTCAACATAATATAAACATGAGGATGATGACAATGATATAAGAATTCAATAAAACAAGTTCAAGAATTAATTTATTCAGGAACTAATAACGTCTAAATTGTCAACATAATACTTCTTTGTAGAGTAAAATTCAAGAATGCTCAGAAGAATATTTCCATGAAAAGATACTGGATGAAGCGCAAATATCAAGGATATTCCACTAATTTCATGGAGTATAAAAGTCAAAACTTTAACCAACTGAGTATAATAAAGAATGGAATAACAAAAGAAATCACCATGCATGTGGTACTTCGCATAGACAGGTTATTCCAACAGAATGATAAATAACGGAACCAGGTCAGGTAAAATTCGCACCGACAGGATGTTCCAACAGAATAATAAATAATAAAATAACAACAGAAATCACCATACATGCGGTACTTCACATAGACAGGTTATTCCAACAGAATACTAAATAACGGAACCAGGTCAGGCAAAATTCGCACCGACAGGATGTTCCAACAGAATAATAAAGACGAAAACAGGTTCGGCGTAAAACGCACAGACAGGATATTCCAACAGAATAATAAAGACGAAACCAGATCTAGCGTAAAACGCACAGACATGATATTCCGACAGGATAATAAAGAATGGAATAACAGAAGTTCTCTTCATGATTACAAAAGAAATAATACCCCTTACCGTAAAAGAAGAGTATTCCGACTGGTAGGGCGAGGATATTCTTGAAGAAAACTTGCACTACGCTCAAAGCTTTGTAAAACTCTAAAGAAATATGTTCAAGATTATAGAAGAGAATTCTCTGAGTTTTTGGTGTGATTTCAATTCTGACTAAGCATCCTATTTATAGGAAAATAAAAAGGATACTATGCAATAAAATATTCTAATAAAATAAAAACTTTTAAATAAAATATAATATATATTATTTATATATATAACACATGCCAATTCTGATCATTCACGGGATGAATCCTGTGATTACTTCTTTCTTCCCACCACTTAATATTATATATATATATATATAAACGTAAACCCGTGATACCCCCCCCCCCACCACCCCAAAACCTGTGAATCAACAGGATTATATATATATATATATATATATATATATATATATATATATATATATATATATATATATATATACTGAATAACTTCCTACCAGTTATTTTGAAAAATGGGTAAATGGGGGTTCATATAATACGCAAAATTTACAACAAATACTTTATAAAAAATCACCTCAATATTTTTAACAACATTTATCATCATTATTATAATTCACAATATTAATCGACCAGGTCATTCCCAGGAAAGAGGGGCTTTCCAATAAGGATTTCTCCCTATTGGCGCACAATTAGGTGACCAAACCTCTCCTTGACAGAACTTCTAGACATCGTTAATATTGAAAATAATAATATTAATAACTTTGTTATCTCAATTATTGATTTAATAATATATAAAATATCGACAATAATTGAATCAAATAACGTGAGATACTATGAAATAATTACTGTAGCAATAATTGAACAAAACTGAGTGACTTCTCACATAAGCATCAATAATCAATACCGTGTGCTACTATGCAACCACACGTATTACTGTACTTTTAACACCGGGTGTTTCAACAGTTAACGGTAAGACTTCCGCTATTATTTTCATAAAAAGATATTTTTATCGTTTTCTCAATCCGACAATAATTCCGTTGTGGGTTCCACCAATGATTGTGCCGTCATACGAATATTCCTTGCTAAAACGAATATTTTCCGACCAATCGAATATTATATAACAATTTGCGTACTTGCAAAATTTATAAATATTACCCACAACTATAATATTATATCAAAATTATTCCATAATATTCAAAAATGATATTTATAAAAAAATCATCTCTATTCATAAAAGCTGGGGTCTTACAACCTCCCCTTCTTAAGAAATTTCGCCCTCGAAATTAGGGTACGTACCTAGTATGTCGAAGAAGTAAGGATACCTTGATTTCATTTCAGATTCTAACTCCCAAGTCATTTCCTCAACATCGTGGTTTCTCCACAAAACTTTGACTTGAGGTATAACCTTGGAGCGTAGAATATGTTCCTTCTTATCCAAGATTTGAACAGGAACCTCTTCATGCGTTAAATCTTCCGCTATTTCGTCTGGTTCTAACTCAATAATGTGGTTTGGGTCTTCCACATATTTACGTAACATGAATATGTGAAAAACGTTATGAACACGAGACATACTTGGCGGTAAAGCGAGTCTATAGGCCACAGTTCCTACTCGATCAAGGATTAAAAATGGGCCAATGAATCGAGGATTGAGCTTTCCTCTCTTTCCAAATCTCGTAACTCCTTTCCATGGAGCAACACGTACAACACATGATCTCCAATATCGAATTTCACATCCTTTTGATGAAGATCAGCATAACTCTTTTGTCGATCTTGTGAGGTTTTTATACGTTGTCGGATCATTTGAATCTTTTCCGCAGTCATACGTACCAACTCCGATCCCAACAACGTTGCTTCACCCACCTCATCCCAGCATACTGGAGAACGACACTTTCTTCCATACAATGCCTCAAATGGAGCCATGTCAATACTTGTTTGATAACTTTTGTTGTATGAAAACTCCACCAGTGGTAAGAGCATCTCCAGCAGATGGACTATCTACTTGACTATATTTAGTCTACAGATGTCTTTTAGTCTTCGATCTTTCCAGCAGATGGACTATCCCGTGGACTATAATATAAAAAGATTAAAATAATTAATAAATTCAAAAAAACTCAAATATAATAAAAAAAAATAATTTAATACATAGGAGGACCATAATTTTCCATCTAAAAAATAAATTAAAGAAATATTATCAATAAAAAAATAAAAATCAAATATAATAAAAATATAAATTATTATTAACAAAATACTTATATAATTGTTAAAGGTTGAAATAGTTGATTGCATATTTATAAATTTTTTAATTTCTATTTGTTACTTTTTTTATTAGACCTTCTCATCTTCTTCGGTCGCTTGTTTCCTCCTCCTCCTCCTCCTTCAGAATCCCCTTTTCCTTCCTCACCATCTCCCTTCTCCTTCTTCCTCATCAACATCTCTCCTATTTAAATATATTAAAAATTATAGTCCAAATTATAGTCCATCAGTTTTGATTCATTGATATAGTCTTTTTGCTTTGCCGAAAAATTGGATGGACTATATTTAGTCCATCTACTGGAGCGAGACATGTGTTCCTAGACTATATTTAGTCTAGGATTTGTGATTCCGGCACTGCTGGAGATGCTCTAAGAACTTATCCCAACTTCACTTAAAGTCAAGGACACAGAGTCTTAATAAATCTTCAAGAGTTTGAATAGTCCTTTCTGATTGTCCGTCTGTCTGAGGATGATATGCCGAACTAAATCGTAAGTCGGTGCCCATAGCTTTTTGCAAACTAACCCAAAATCGTGAAGTGAATCTTGGGTCTCAATCAGAAACTATGGATACTGGCATACCATGCAGTCTTACAATCTCGTTTATGTATATACGAGCAAGACGTTCAAGTGTATAAGTTTCCCGTATTAGTAAGAAATGAGCAGACTTGGTCAATCTATCAACAATGACCCAAATTTCATCTATGCCTTGAGAAACCTTGGGAAGACCGGTAAACAAAATCCATGGTAATGTGCTCCCACTTCCATTCAGGAATTTCAAGTGGTTGCAATGGACCCTTTGGTACTTGATGCTCCGCCTTGACTCGTTGACAAGTTAGACACCTTGAGATAAACAGCGCTATCTCTCTCTTCATATTGCTCCACCAAAATGTATGACGAAGATCACGATACATTTTGGTACTCCTAGGGTGGATTGCAAACGGTGTGTTGTGCGCCTCCATCATGATTTTATACTTTAAATCAGGGTCGTTAAGAACACAAAGTCAGGAGTTGACTCGAAGTATTCCTTTTTTATCGACTCTTGCTTCCGGTATAGCACCTTCTTGCACTTTCTTCCTCATACGCATCAGCTCCGGGTTTGCAGCTTGAGAAGCTTTAACTTTATCAATTAAAGTCGGTTCTACTCGTATATTCTCCATCATCACATGGGTCCCTGGAGTCTTTAACTCTATTTCCATGCTTTGCAAGTCACACAAAATGGGTCTTTGCGTTGACAATATTGCACTCGTACCCGCATATGATCTTCTACTCAATACGTCAGCTACCACGTTCGCTTTTCCAGGATGGTATTTGATGGTATGATCATAATCTTTCAACAGTTCAAGCCAACGTCGTTGTCGTATGTTGAGTTCCTTTTGAGTGAAGAAATATTTAAGGGTTTTATGATCCGTAAAGATCTCGACTTTCTCCACATATAAGTAATGCCTCCAAATTTAAGTGCAAAGACAATAGCTGCCAACTCTAGATTATGAGTAGGATAATTCCTCTCATATTCTTTGAGTTGTCGAGAGGTATAGGCTATGACTTTCCCATGTTGCATGAGAACACATCCTAACCCTTTGCCCGAAGCATCACTGTAGATGACAAATCCCTCCGAGCCTGATGGTATTGTCAGAACAGGTGCTGAAATGAGTCTCCTCTTGAGTTCTCGAAAACTCTTCTCAATTCCTCGCTCCAACCAAATTTTGTATCTTTTTGAGTCAGTTGAGTTAGTGGAGTAGCGATTCGAGAAAATCCTTCCGCGAATCTCTGATAATAACCAGCTAACCCGAGAAAGCTACGTACTTCGGTCACTGATTTAGGTTGCTCCCAGCTTTGAATTGCTTCAATCTTTGCCGGGTCAACAGATATTCCATGACTTGATACCACGTGCCCAAGGAATGCTACTTCCTCAAGCCAGAACTCGCATTTCTTCAACTTTGCATAAAGCTTTTATTCACCAAGCTTTTGGAGTATCAGCCTCAAGTGTTGCTCATGATCTTCACGACTTTTGGAATAAATAAGGATGTCATCAATAAAGACGACCACAAAGTGATCCAAATATTCCTTGAATACTCGGTTCATCAAATCCATGAAAGCAGCAGGAGCATTGGTCAATCCAAAAGACATAACTAGGAATTCATAATGCCCGTACCGAGTTTTGAAAGCCGTCTTTGGAATGTCATCGGTTCTAATCTTCAATTGGTGATATCCAGAACGAAGATCAATCTTTAAAAAGAATTTGGCTCCTTGTAACTAGTCAAGCAAGTCATCATTACGTGGAAATGGGTACCTATTTTTAATGGTGACATGATTCAACTCCCGATAATCAATACAAAGTCGCATACTCCCATCTTTCTTCTTCACGAATAGAATAAGAGCACCCCAAGGAGAAGTACTAGGACAAATAAAGCCAATGTCTAACAATTCCTGCAGTTGGGTCTTTAACTCCTGAAGTTCAATAGGATTCATTCGATATGGGGCTTTGGAAATGGGTTTTGTACTAGGTTCAAGGTCGATACAAAATTCAATTTCATGCTCTGGGGGTAGGCCAGGAAGTTCTTCAGGGAATACGTCAGGAAATTCATTAACATAGAAATATCTTTCAAAATTGACGTATTTTTGTTTAGATCCGTGATATGAGCTAAGAAAGCTTGACATCCATTTTTCAATAAACGAATAGCTTTATGGCTTGAGATGACAGTGATTGATTTTAATGATTTGGTTGCTTGAATTCGCATAATAGGTTGGTTAGGAATATGAAAGCTAACAACCTTACGAAAACAATCAATTTTTGCATGATGCGTAGTTAACCAATCAATCCCTAGAATTACATCAAATGCAAGTATTTTCAATGAAATAAGATCGACAGGTAATGTGAGGGTACCGATTTGAACCAAACAAGACTTATAAACTATGGATGTAATGAAGGTTTCTCCCAATGGAGTTTCAACAGATAAGTCAAAGTCTAATTTCTCCGGAGTTAAATTTAAACGATGAGCTCAAGTAGGAGAAATAAAAGAATGGGTAGAACTAGTATCAAATAAGGTATACACTTCGCTAGAGTTTATGATAAGCTTACCCGTGATGACCTCGTTCGGGTTCCTTACTTTCTGGGAGGTCACGACAAACGCTCTTCCTTGAACTATCGGTTTTATCTTATCTGGGACGGCCTTTGATGCCTCCATCCCAGCTGGACTTGTCTTCGGTGCATGAAAAAATCGGGCCTTCTCTTCCACAATTGTAACATGCTTTGGATGGCATCGCGCAGTTTGGACTGATGTTTCCCTCTCCTCCACATTTGAAGCATATGATAGGTGGTCGTTCTCCTTCCTTAACGACAGGTACTGATGCTGACGTCTTTCCATCATTGTTGAATCTCCTCTTCTTGAAATGTCCATTCTTATTATTTTGGCCATGATTACCACCGAAGTGGTTACCATTTCTGGCATGTTGATTCCCTCCACGCTTATTGTCACTGCTTCGATGACTGCTCTCACTGGTATTATCATTTTACCGGCTGCTTTCTTTTGGTTGGGTTGACTCATTATCGCACTCCAATAACTGAGCCCTATTAACAACATCTGAATACAAACATAGTTTATGAGAGATAAGATATTGACGTATCTCAGGTTTCAAACCTCTTAGAAACATTCGCGTTATTCTCTCCTCATTATCAACCAAATGAGACACAAACCGGGACAACTCGGCAAACTTGGCTTCGTAATGCGACACGGTCATGTTGTTTTGCTCCAGCTTGATGAACTCTACCTCTTTCATGTGACAAATACTTTCAGGAAAGTACTTGTCGTTGAACAGTTCTTGGAACTTCTCCCAAGACATCTTCAATGCGGCAGGTTGAGTACGCTTTACAGATTCCCACCAGTAATCTTCCTAAGACATCAAATATCTTGTTGATCTGCTTTATCCACGTCTCCACCTTAAGTGGTTTTGGCTCTCCAAAAAACTCCGGTGGTCCCAGTTCCTTGAACTGCTTAGCGGTGACCGTCTGAGAGTTGCCAGTGTTTCCACCTGCATTTTGTACAGGAGCCACTCTTGCCTGATGTTGCATGAATTGCATAAAGCCTCTGAACAGTCCATCGTTCATCATCTGGTCAATGTTGTTGTTTGCCTGAGGATTGTCGCCTTCCTGATGCACATTATCCTGATTATTGATCTGTGGAGACTCAACGGTCTCATGTGCTCCATTGATGTTCTCAACATTCTTGGATGTCATTTTCAAATACTGCCACAAAACAAGGGTTAATTAACATATCACATATTATCTCTATACTCTGACCGACCAATTAAATACCAAATAAACTTAGGAAGGTCATACAAGCGAAGGAATTTCCTATCTCTCCCCTACTAGTTCTTGTCTCACATCTTAGCCAGGGATCATATCCCTAAGATTTGATACCAACTGCGACGCCCCCAAAATAGGTATACATCGCCCATCTTGAGTCGCCAAATACATGGTACAAAATTCAAATACAACTTTATAATACAACAGTCGCGTAAGATACGACAAAACATAATATAAGAGTTTTAATAAGAATATTGTCATCTAGATAATATCCACACTCAATGGAGTCATTATTACAATTATTGTCACACTATCTAACAGAATGGTGAGGACTACTAATGCTACCATCTGGACCGTCACTCCGTTCTCCAACTAGTCCCGTCTACGTTCTCATTTCCTGAAGAGAACAGTGAAAGAAAGGGTGAGCTCAACTAGCCCAGTAAGAAATATTATGACTAAGATAATGCAGAATAAATTATCGTTAGCCTTCAAAAGTGTTAAACTGATAAAATATAACAAACGTCAAGTTTAACTGCAGCGGAACAAGCAATCCATTAAAAGACACAAGTAGAGAATAAAATCTACTATCTTTTATGATTTAAAAGGTTTTTCATCACTTTTATCGCTGGGACTCGGCTTAATAAATAATCCACATCGTCCCCGCACTACGGCCAAGGATATTTATTAGTATCACAACTAGAAATTATCCATGCACTACGGGCCAAGGATATTCGTGTATTCATCAATGGTCATGATCATGCCAACAACTGTCCATCAATGCACTACGGGCCAATGAGGACTTTTATCACATCATTTACAACATTACGGTCATGATTATACCGAAAAATCCCTGGTCATAATCATACCAAGTCCATCTATGCACTACAGGCCACAGATGATTTTCAACATAATATAAACATGAGGATGATGACAATGATATAAGAATTCAATAAAACAAGTTCAAGAATTAATTTATTCAGGAACTAATAACGTCCAAATTGTCAACATGATACTTCTTTGTAGAGTAAAATTCAAGAATGCTCAGAAGAATATTTCCATGAAAAGATATTGGATGAAGCGCAAATATCAAGGATATTCCACTAATTTCATGGAGTATAGAAGTCAAAAATTTAACCAACTGAGTATAATAAAGAATGGAATAACAAAAGAAATCGCCATGCATGCGATACTTCTCATAGATAGGTTATTCCAACAGAATGATAAATAACAAAACCGGGTCAGGCGAAATTCGCACCGTGAAGATGTTCCAACAGAATAATAAAGAATGGAATAACAACAGAAATCACCATTCATGCGGTACTTCGCATAGACAGGTTATTCCAACAGAATACTAAATAACGGAACTAGGTCAGGCGAAATTCGCACCGACAGGATGTTCCAACAGAATAATAAAGACGGAACTAGGTCCGGCGTAAAACGCACAGACATGATATTCCAACAGAATAATAAAGACGGAACCAGGTCCGGCGTAAAACGCACACACAGGATATTCCAACAAAATAATAAAGAATGGAATAACAGAAGTTCTCTTCATGAATACAAAAGAAATAATACCCCTTAACGTAAAAGAAGAGTATTCCGACTGTTAGGGCGAGGATATTCTTGAAGAAAACTTGCACTACGCTCAAAGCTTCGTAAAACTCTAAAGAAATAAGCTCAAGATTATAGAAGAGAATTCTTTGAGTTTCTGGTCTGATTTCAATTCTAACTAAGCATCCTATTTATAGGAAAATAAAAGGATACTATGCAATAAAATATTCTAAAAAAAATAAAAACTTTTAAATAAAATATAATATATATTATTTATATATATAACACATGCCAATTCTGATCATTCACGGGATGAATCCCGTGATTACTTCTTTCTTCCCACCACTTAATATATATATATACTGAATAACTTCCTACCGGTTATTTTGAAAAATGGGTAAATGGGAGTTCATATAATACGCAAAATTTATAACAAATACTTTATAAAAATCACCTCAATATTTTTAACAACATTTATCATCATTATTATAATTCACAATATTAATCGACTAGGTCGTTCCCAAGAAAGAGGGGGCTTTCCAATAAGGATTTCTCCCTATTGGCGCGCAATTAGGTGACCAAACCTCTCCTTAACAGAACTTCTAGACATCGTTAATATTGCAAATAATAATATTAATAACTTTGTTATCTCAATTATTGATTTAATAATATATAAAATATCGACAATAATTGAATTAAATAACGCGAGATACTATGCAACAATTACTGTAGCAATAAATGAACAAAATTGAGTGACTTCTCACGTAAGCATCAATAATCAATACCGTGTGCTACTATGCAACCACGCGTATTATTGTACTTTTAATACCGGGTGTTTCAACAGTTAACGGTAAAACTTCCACCGTTATTTTCATAAAAAGGTATTTTTATCGTTTTCTCAATCCGACAATAATTCCGTTGTGGGGTCTACCAATGATTATGTCGTCGTACGAATATTCCCTGTTAAAACGAATATTATCCGACCAATCGAATATTATATAACAACTTGCGTACTTGCAAAATTTATAAATATTACCCACAACTATAACATTATATCAAACTCATTCCATAATATTCAAAAATGATATTTATAGAAAAATCATCTTTATTCAAAAAAGCTGAGGTCTTACATGTATAATATTTAAATATAATATATATTGTTTATTATATTATGCTTATTTTACATAATATTCAAAAAAATGTATTACTCACACCTTTGTATGAAAATTATATTTTCCTTAGTAATGCTTTGTATTAAAATAATTCTATATTAAAATTATTTTAATACCCCTCTCTTAAATAAAATTTTCTAAAAATTAATATTAGAATTTAATATTAAAAATTATTCTTAATTGATTGTCTCTTTTGCGAAAGATTTAGTTCGTAACAAATCATGCAAAAAAAATATATTTATATATATTTATCACGCATGCGCATTGTACCGCACATAGTCACTTATTCTATATCACATATTCAATACAGTATATATTAAAATAAAAAAAATATTTTAATATATATAAAATTGGTATTTGTGACAATAAAAATTGTCAAAATTTATTAATTTTTTGTATTTAAAAAATTTTCCTCTAAAATTTTTTAAAATTTTTTGCCTCCAAATAAAATTGTAACGATATTACATACTTTGTCACTAAATATAAGAATTTATGACGAACCATTTTTGTCACTTATCCACGCATCTAATTAGTGACGCATTATTATCTCGTCATATAAAATTGATATTTATGACAATACAAATTGTCATAAATTATTATTTTTTTCGTCTTTAAAAAATTTCCCTCCAATTTTTTTTTGAAAATTTTTGCCTCCAAATAAAATTGTGACGATATTACGTACTTTGTCACTAAATATAAGAATTTATGACGAACCATTTTTGTCACTTCTCCACTCATCTAATTAGTGACAAACTATTATCTTGTCATATAAAATTGGTATTTATGACAATACAAATTGTCATAAATTATTATTTTCCTGTCTTTAAAAAATTTCCCTCCAAAATTTTTCAAAATTTTTTGCCTCTAGATAAAATTGTGATGAATTTGGCGTCACTAAATGTGAACATTAGTGACAAAAGCACATTGTCACTAAATTTTACAAATAGTTAATGACAAACTATTATGTTGTCATCAAAAGAAATATTGTGTGACAATAAATATTGTCATCAAATATTACAAAATGTCACTAAAAGGTTTTCCTTAAAAATTTTGGTACCAAATTCTACCTCTAAAATAAGTTGTGACGAAATTTTGTTAATCATCATCAAATGTGTAAATTAGTGACAAAATAAATGATTAATAGTAACAAAATTAAAGGTCGTCATAAAAGCAAAAGTTTTAGTGACGATTATGAATTTCGTAATTATTAATTAATAAATTGTGATAAAATTTTGTGCGAGGCAAAAAAATCATCATAAAATGTGTGATTTTCTATATAATTAAATAAAAAATTTTGTGTATACTTTTTTTTATTATTATTTCAAAGGTGGGAATATTTTCAAGGTTATGTATATGTATTTATGTGATAAATAAAATTTATTTATTACATGAATAATTGCAAATAATTTTTTTTGAATTATTGATCATTATAAATTATATTTTTATAATTAATTTTGTTGTAAAAATATTTTTATTATTTATTTTTCATGAAAATATGATTATTGTATTATTTAAATAATTTATGAAATGAATATTGGAATTATTATATTTATTAAATGAATTTATCCAGATTAGTTAAGTTAATTATTTTAACTTAATTAATAATGCTATATATGCAACATAAATCAGAGATGGAATCCAAACCCTAATTTTGGATTTTTATTAAGGAATGAGAATAATAATATAATATTATTTTTATTTTAGTGCTATAAATATGTACTGTATGTACGTATTCATAACGATTGGTTAATTATGGTACAATGTTAGAAAACCCTAGCAATACTGTGTTAAACCCTATTTTGAAACTCAATTATGAGTTTGAGACTGTTATGTAAATGTGTTATATGATTTATGTTTAGTAATATAGAATTTAATCATAATTAGGAAAACTCTAATTATTAGAAACCCTAATTTCAAAATTATAAACCCTAATTAGTAATTAGAAACCCTAATTACTAAACAAGAACCCTAATAGCTAAAGTATGAACTCTTGCATTGGGTTAACCGAACCTCCTTCCGGTTGATTAACATTAGCATCTTGATTTCGTTGTCTCCTTCTTGGCGGCATTTTGTTGTTAAGATAAACAACACTTCATTATTACTTTCTTCTTGTTATTTAGTTATTATTCATGATTAAACAATAACTTTAACTCATTACAATATGTTCTATAAAAAGGCTTATATTGATTTGCTTCTTGTATTATAATACTACATCGTTCACATTACACAACCTTAGCTGATTACATTAGTATCCCATAATTGCTTTCCAAAAATTGGGATTTACAAAAGATTATCCTTGGATATACAAAAGAGGGTTTTACGTCACTACTAGATACATCATATTTACATATCTAACTCTACTCTAGCTAATACTAGGTTACATCTGCCGTAAGGCATTCTCAAAATCTGTGTTGGCAAGACCGACTATAATATCTCAACTGATAGTATGCCGATTCTGCCCTTCTTCTATCGGATACCCAGCTACTTGTTGCTGAAAATCCGCATGAGAACTCCTATGTATATAGGACATCCTCCCAATCTTCTGCTTCTTGGTTTTTAGCTCCTGCCTGAGCTCAAAGACCTCGTGTTTCAGCTCATGGACCTTGTCCTTTGACAAAACTCGTTCATCATGCTCCTCCTCCCACATAGTCTCCATACTTATCTTATCTTCCATGACAGCATGGAGCTCCTCTTTCAACTCCTTAACTTCCTTACAATACTGGATATTTCTATCCAATACTGTAATAAACAGTGATATCATCGACTCCCCCTGAGTCAGCTCTTCTGCAGGTGTTACTAGGTCAAAGGATACTACCTCCACCTCCTCTTCTAACATGCCATCGAACACAGACATAAGGTCTAGGTTCTCTGAGTCTCCAAACTCAACTATCACCACTTCAGGCTCTTCTGCTATTGGGTTCGGTATAATCTCTACTTGATTCACCGACTCCTCACTTACTACATTTATATCCCTATATATTTTGTTTTCTCCTAACATCTACAACAAAACAATTTAGTTTGATTAGTACACGTCAGTAGAATAATAAAAACACATATCATATATAATGTATTTTTAGGGTTAATTTCATCTTTTACTTATTTGACTTTTCTTAAGGTTATGACTTAAGGTTCTAATTTCCCCCTTAAGTTTTATAACCTATTGCTTTGATACCAACCTGTGACGCCCCCAAATTCGGGTATCTTCCAACCTGACATATGGTGCTACACGATGCTACAATTCACACATACATTCAATTGAAAGCCTCAAAAGAACGAATATGTCTTATATTTATATTCCAAAAAATATTACCATTCCCTAGGTTCTTTATAACCATTACATTTGTTCTTGTCATAACATTCACCTATACCATTATAAAGGTAATCTATAGGTTCTCCTTAGCCTTCCCTTTATCTTTACCGGATCCTTCGATCCAATCGGTCTTAGCTCCATTCATATGGTTCAAGAAAGAGTGAGCATAACTAGCTCAGCAAGTATGATAATTCCATTTAAATAATATGCTTGAAACATAGGAATCATATATTTTCAATAATTGAATAATAGTTATGAAGTACTATTAATAATTCAAAATAGCACTTCACTTTCTTTAAAACGTTTCACAATGAATAACATTCAGTAAAACATCAATTCCAGTCCAAGACCTTGAGTATTTCATACTTTCTTTGAAAAGTACAACCCGACACCAAGTTCGTAAGTCCAACATTACTTACGAGCACGTCTAGGTGATCAGCCTATAGTACTCTATGTTATACAACACTACTTTCTTTAAACGTATGTACATTTAAGTTTTTGCAAACTCACGTGCCTGTCATTTGATGAAAAAACATTTGTTTAGCATACTCAGTCTTCTTTTGAAAACCGCATGAACATAGTTTGGTAAAACATTAACAACAGTTCGATAGATTATAAGAAATCCAAAGAAACGTCATAAGTCTAGCCGAAGGAATTGGCTTCGACTTCCTCATACATCAATTCATGCGTAAGAATACATGAATCACAAAGCTTGTCTAGATTGAACATAGACAAGGGTTAGAACACTTGACTTTATCGTCTGCTACTGTTATTATACTTTTCCTTTAAATCTTTAAGGTCTCTACAATATATAATCGCATAACATACCACATTAGGTCATATATAATCAAGTATGTTTACTACTATATCTTATCCTTCTTCTCAATTTAATCATGCCTTAGATTGCTTAACACTGGTTCCGGCTTACCGTTATGATTTACATTTACATTTGAGTAAGCTATCTTCAACCGTTAGTTGCATTAAGGTTTACAACATCTTATTTGATGTTCCATTAAGTTAATTAAGGAAATATAATTTATCCTAATCAATTTACTTTCTTTCTTCACTTATAAGTCTTTCTTACTATCTTCATTCTAGTGTTGGCGCTGCGGCGCCAGCTTCACACACAATATCCGCGCTGCGGTACCACTCTCCAATGGCTTTCACCTAGACTCGGCGTCGCGATGCCAACTCCAGTTCAAATGGTCGTGCTGCGGCGCCATTCTCCAGTAGCTATTGGGCACGACTCGGCGCTACAGCGCCACCTATTTAGCCTTAGGCTGGCGCCGCGACGCCGCTCTGTGCACCAGATAGTTTGACAGATTTCTTTACATAACGAATTTCCCGAACTCCTAATTGTTCATTTTAAGTCCGAATTGGCTCTTTCAAAATCTATTAGCTCGCAAATCACATACTCTAAGTGTTCATGCAAGAATTTTACATTTTCGAATTTGTTAACTCGAAATTCACCTTTTAGTTCATTTTAACAAAAACGATAAACGTTCGTGAACGTTCAACACTCGTTTCTTCGTTCTAAGTTAGAATTTGGTCATTTTTGAGTTCGCAACTCTAGAATGTCAAATGAGATTCATCCCCATTGAAACCCAACATTTCCAAGTTCAATGTCAAAATTTGACTTCCATTCTGAGAATTTCACGATTTCGACGATTATCGTCTAATCTCGTAAATTTCGCCATAACTTCATTACTTGAAATTTTTAAACCATTTCAAATGGATTCATTCCATCATACTAACATGTTTAATCCAATCCTACAAATGATGGTTTTAAACATGTCCATCAACAACAACATAATACAATTCTTCCATGAATTTCAATGGTCTAAAGCTTTTATACTTTGGATTTCACTTCACATGGTTTATTAAAGTTTAAGTTCTCTAACAACCATCCTTGTTCCTTCTTATCATACATACTCCATCAATCCTCACCTCTCTAACAAACTACAAATGAAGAGAGGAAGATTAATGGTCAAGAGGCTTACCCTTGATGATCATTTGATTCTTTTTCTTACTTCTTGAATTATAAAAGACTAATTTTTCTAACTTTTTCTCTCTACCAAATAAGCACTTATATGTTTGGTGGAAAATTAACAAGTGAAATGATCTAGCTAGCTCCTCTTATTTATAGGAAAATCAATGTTAGGGTATTTTAGACATTAAGACATCCACCTCCTTAATCACCTCCTTAACCACCTCCTTACTATTCATTACTTGGTCTCCACACATCTTATTCTTTGCTTGTCCACCAAGATCACCCATTTGATCATAGGACCCACATGGGTTGCCCCATGGGTCATACTTACCCATTGGATCGATCCACAAATCCAGTTCTTAATTTGGGCCTTAAGTTAACTAACTTTTAATTTAATCATTGGGCTTGCATTTAACAAACATTGGGCTTTAACATAATTCCAACTGGACTTTAATCATTTCTACACTTGGGCTTCTATAATTCCTACCAAATCCTATAAGTCCAATACATATGGCTTAAAGCCTTATAACGTATAATCTACGTATTATTCCTGTATACTAACTCGTATATTTATTCAACATATACGACATACCATCCTTCATACATACTCGTATAATACCTCATATCATACTCGTATTCATTACCTTGAACAATACTTACGCATTATACGATCATCTATTAACTCATTAACGTTTCATATTCCCTAACATTCTCGAATTAAGTTTGCAGGCGAAAAACTATGTTTTCCATACTCGAATTATTATTTCATAATCCATCTTACCTTGATATTCTATCGTTACGTATTTCTCGGAAGTTCAAAAATAATTCCCGAGTAGAAATCCGTGAATAGTGTTTTTCGGAAAATTTCTCGAAAAACTTTCATTTTCGTGTTAGAAATTCAAAGACTTTAATTCCTTCACGTAGCCAAAATACTACAACATTCCGACATATCTAGGTTATCGAATGACATTCATCTTACTAACACATAATAATAACATATAATATAATTTTATTCATTATTTAATTAATTAAAATTATTTTACAATAAATCCAGATTTCTCGATCGTTACACACGTTCACCTACACATAGTATAGAATCACAATATCTATTAGATATACTAACATCCACTTTCCAAAATAACACTCACTTCTAGTTAAACTTGTTATTTTAGTACAAGTCTTACTTTACCATATACATTTCTGAAATTATAAGTGTTAACTTCACAACACTTATTCACTATTCATTATGTGTCTTAAATCATAACATATAACTTTCCTAACTTGATAAATTTTTACAACGTTGAAATTACTAATGATACGGTACGATTCTGTTTTGACCTCTTCATTACATGTTTGTCACCTTAACATACCATTAGACTAAAATACATTAGGTGTTCAAAGTCTGCAGAAGTAACAGACCTCACTGCCTCTGATCAGAGTATGGCGCAGCTGCGCCATACATAAGCTTGGGACCAGCACAGCTGCGCCATTTCTGGCCTTGACACCAGCGCAGCTGGCTGGTGCACAGACAGAAACTACGCAGTCTTTTTAACAGTACTTTATTTAGCCCAACTTTCCCGAATTTCACCCACAAAACAGGAAATTTAACATATCCAATTGGTATAGGACTAACACAAACATGATTCCTCACATATTCACTAACTTAGAACAATTAAACAACAACTTCAACTAATTTAAATTCTTAAATTTTATGTTTTGTTTGAACCAATTTGACTCATTCCAACTATGTTCTCTTCGTTTCTTACCGAATTAATATATTCAAGGCTCAATTTATAGATTAGTTTACAAATTAACCGCCAAATTTGGTACTTTCACAAGCCATATGTATAAACATATACTGAAAACAGTTTTCTTTCTTTTTAAACGTAATTAGCATACTAATTCTTGTCTAAATACCAACTCTAACATCACAATTACATACAATCACAAGAAATCAGTTGTATAACAACAATTCAAGAAAATTGAATTCACAGAGGCTTGAAATTCATGACGTAAAACATACATATTTATATAATATCAAGGTTATGAAAAATACTTTCTCTTGCTTTGAATAATCCTTGCTAAACACCAAGAATTTAATTGGAATTCTCAGACTTTTCTCACAAACTCTCTCTAATCTCTCTCTCAAATTCTCTATTCTTTTCTCTTCTTAGTATCAGTATAGGCCAAACTATCACTATGTGTAAAGATAAAAGAAATTGATAACCATAATACGCTTATAAAAAAAATAACGGTTACAACCTTAAACGTACATCAGTTATAATATATTTTATTTATTATTTTGATTTATTTTATTTATTATAATTAAAATTCAAAATTCAAAAGTCATAAGGCTTTGTTTGGCAAAAACTCTTTAAAATAAATACTTAATATTTTAAGCCTTGTTTGGGTAAATCTATTTAATTTATTTTAATAAATCTTTACACTATAGTTTATAATCTCATATTATTTATTTGGATCTCTATATCCAACATTAGTTAAATAAACTAATTACACATACTAGATTTTAAATAAATTTTCCACTTAAACAAATATCACAAAATTATAATCTCATTATAATTTTATTTAATAATTTAGCATACCATTTTAAATTATTAAATTAAAACAACAATACAACATCTCATGTTATCTTACAACTCTCTACCTATTAAATTAAATTAAATCATAATATTATCTAATAAATTTAATTCACAAATTAATATTTACTAACAACAAACACATCAATAAAATATTTATTTGATTTAATAAATATTTTAAATTACAAATAATAAAATCTTGGATTGTTACAATGCCTACTTTAAGTATGAACTGTGCATGAAAGTATGTGTTATATGATGCATAAAAACTATTAGATTTGCTGAGCTGTCGAGCTAAATCTTGCAAAAATAAACTTTTTGCATGTTCAAGAATCAAGGTTTTAATGCCTATTATCTGGATGATATGGATAAGAAGACGGTGCAAAGGAAGAATATTTTCTTTATTTAAAATAAAGCTTATATGGTATTAGGATGATTATGTACTAAATGCAATGTAATTGTGACATTTTTAATGAATGTGAATATTTATTTTGAAATGAAGACGTATTGTGGAGTTTGTTGTATGTAAGATTATACAGGTAGAGCATCAATGTAAAAGATGTTTAACATTGGGACTTGAACTCTCATATATCATTTACTCTGCTAATAGAGGGAATCGTAAAAGTTGCGATTCATGGAATAAAAAAAGATAAAAAAAATTTAACTATCCGCATTTTCTGCTGTTATTTCATCTTGGCATGACTTACATCTGATTCAAAATTAGTATCTAACACACAAGATCGAGACTATGTTAGTCCTAATATTGTATTAAGTTGGTCCTAATTTTGGGGTCGTCACAGTGATAGATTGTATGCTACCATAATCACTGGCCAAACAGAGTAGGGTTGTCTAAAATTATTAAATGGATAAAAGTCATCTGTAGCCATGATAAGCCTGAAATTCCTAATTTCCTTAACAAATTTTGAAAAAAATTCATCAAACTTCTTCTATTCATCTCCATCTGCAGGGTGAGTCAGCTGACCTAACACGATGTCCTTTATTTTATGCCAACTTATCTACTCAGCAGTGTACGATGACATGAATAGACGCTGCAACCTTGGTGCAAGGGGAAATTACATTAAGATCTTTTTAGACACATGTTTCTCCTTTTCCCCATGTTTTGTCGTCTTGTACTTGGGCAAGTTGCAGATATCACACTACAACTTATCTCTGTCCTCTCCATAGTATAACATGCAATCCTACTCACAAGCTTCGATTATAACATTTAGGAACAATCCTAGACTGGTGTTGGTCAAAATCTAATTATGCTCACACGTAAGTGCTTTGACGCCCCAAATTCGAACCCCCACTTGGTCACTCGAATTCAGTTCATCACGTGCTCATGGTAATACAATAATAACTAAAATTACGCATTCACAACGGAAGATCTAATCTAGAATAATATAGAATAATTTATTATAATCATTCTCCCAAGTCTCACAACCTACAATACTTAATAGATTACATAATAATATCGAATAAAGACTTATTACATAATCCTACTTAAGCTTAAACATAGCCTGAAGACAGTCTTAATATAACATAACAATTTTAAACAAAAAGGAACAAGTTAGTCGGTAGGCTTGCCCTTGCCCTTGTCTTTCCGAGAGACACCTTCCTGTTACGCCTTAACTGAAAGGTTTTAAATAAGCTAGAATGAGCACAAATTGACCAGCAAGTAATAAACAGCAAGGGGAATTATATCACGAGTTTGGAATATCAAAGTATAATTTTCCAAGATAGTTCAGGGTATTAGAATAATATCATGAACAATGAGTATTAACAATTCTCGAATCAAATCTTTGGAATAAGAAATGATAGTTCAATATAGATCAACAGATATATATATATATATATATATATATATATATATATATATATATATATATAAATTCAACGGCTATCAACATATCCAACTGGATAAAATAATTTATACTGAGCAGTCGCTAAGGACTATTGAACATCTACTAGAATTACCAATATTAAACTGATAACCAAAAAGAATCAAGTACTATAGATGATCAATCTGCAATACTCTATGTTATGCATAACACCACAATAATATCCACTCATGTATTGGGGTTTCCAACAACATACACTCCCCTTACCATAAGGGTTGTTTAACTCAGTTTTCAAGATTTCCGCACCAGTCAATTGGTTTGGACAGTTTTATAAACATGCATATAGTCTAGCCGAATCAATGGCATAGACCCTTGCACAATATTCAAGAACAATACCAAGTTCAACATAAATAATAGTTTTCACAAGAGTTTAAACATACTAGCTCAATTAAAAGAGTAAGTAAGATAACTGGCATTTTAAAGAGATAAGGTTTAGATACTTGCTTACGATATTCATTGAATAAAGTAATGCAAGGGTTTAGGATACTTGAACAATGAAAAGAATAGTTCAGATACTTGCCTTAAGCGTAGTTTATCTACATTAAGAAATCAACACTTTTAAATCCTATTTATAGTGTATCATAAGTATAAAATACTCATTAGCTAACACATTCTTTATTCAAGTTTGACATGATTCAAGTATGAACATACGGTACAAAATCAGCTTATAGGTTTATCATGAAATCAAGTACCGAGTTACTTCATAAGCAAATTAAAAATGCTCAAGTTTAAGGTCTTTTCACCCATGGACTTTCATTATATAAAGCAAACGTTATCTTATTACTTAATCCTCACATATATACATGTATCAGTAGGGTGTGAACCATTTCTAGCAATGTATGCATCATATGAGTTAATTATTCAAAAATTAGATTTGTTAAATTACCCAGCTTCTGATTCCAGACTGGCACAGCTGCGCCATGGTTAGGCCTAGGGTTGGCGCAGCTACGCGGCCCTCTGGCGAAGCCAAGACTCACCTGTTGCCTTGTGGTTTCTGTCCGGCTTGAACACAACATTCATTCATAATATATTATTATGCCAAAGGTCCTTAAGTCAATCTAGGTCCCTTCTTTCATAATATGGTTCTAAGTTGAACATTTCAACAATTTAAAGTCATTCAAGGTCATGTAACCACAAAGTCTAACATGCTTGCCTTCTTAAACATACAAGGTAGTCATATAACTCATATTAGGCATGCTTGTGAGTATTCATAATACATATGTGTAATTAGCATTATTTTGGTTGAAAATATGCTTCGTTTATGCTTCACTTGAATTACGATACTTAACCATGGTGTATATATATATATATATATATATATATATATATATATATATATATATATATATATATATATATACAGACAGGATCAGGTAAGGGCTCCCTTATTTTGTTAAAATGCGGACTTTTTTTTTTTTGATTTTTTTTGGTTTTTTTTTTTAAAACAACTAAAAAAAAATATTTAATATTTTATGGAACTGAAATTTTTCCATAATATAATGTTTTGGGCGTGTTTTGAATACCTATACCAAAAAGTGGTGGTACAGTCTGCCCAGACTGTACCACATATTTTTGTTATACGTACCCAAATCACATCCAAAACACTGTATTATGAAAAAATTTCAAATCCATAATTTTTTATTTATTTTTTTTAGTTGTTTTAAAAAAAAAAGCAAAAAAAAAAAAAAAAATTAAAGGTCCGTATTTTGATCAGGTGCGGGATCCCGCACCTGATCCGCTCCCTATATATATATATATATTTATGCTACATGAGTTAGTCTAAGAGTATCATCAAACATGGTCATAAATATCATATTCTAATTCTCAAAGTAGTTTGTTAATATTCACATTCAAAATTTGTATTTTCATTTGTAAGCTTACTAATAAGTTCCACATGTTCATGCTCCCTTATGAATCATATAAACATAAGTTAACGGGTTATTCATGCATTTCTAAATCATACCAACATGCTTGCAAGGTCAGTATATGAACATGGCATACATACCTATCAAGTTCATTTCTAAAGTTCCTAAATTCATTTCAAACTACACACTTTCGTTAATCATGTATGCTAATCTAGTAAAACATGATCACCTTAGATTAATATACGTATATATACACATTACACATGCTTGAATGCTAGTTTAAGCCATAGTAATTGACCAAGACTTAGCAGATTTTAAAACAGAAGACACAGCTGAATTCAGAGGCTGGCCCAGCTGCGCTGCGCCTTAGTGTTATACCGGCGCAGCTGCGCCATGTCTGGTTCGAGCCAGGAATAGTCTACTTCGACAAAACTTCATCCCAGCCACAGAAATTATTCACGAATTCACTTCTAATCAGTCATATAACAGTTTAAACATGCTTCTATGGTCATATAACAACTATATGAACATTACCCAACCCCATTATCATCTAACTCCACATAATCAAGAATTTGAAATTCAAGAACTCAAGAACTCTTTTTTGGCAGAGAATGAAATGAAAAGCAAGGAAGAGGGATTATACCTCTGAAATGTGAACTGAACTTGCTGCTAAATGAACTCTCAATTCCTTAGAATACTTGTATGCTCTTAATAAAATTCTCAGCAATTCAAATTAGAAGGAGATGGGTTGTATTTATAGAGAAACAATTATACAGACAATGCAATTTCTCACTAAATCAAACTTATGGATCGAAGGATTGCATGAAGGTTATCAAAGAGTTGTTAGATGTTAGTTGAAGATCATCATAACCACCACTCCCCCCATAATCATAAGCTAGAAAGAGCTTGGAAGAAGAAAAGAAAAATAGGCCTTAGCCTTTTTGCTATACACGTGAATGAGAAGTGAGTCTCTCAAATTGGGACAACCCCAATATCTCAGTATTCGTGCAACACTTAAGTTATATACTTACACAAAATTCCTACTCTTATGTTATATTTTATGTACATATCATCCATACATAGGTTATATCTTAATGTCACAATATAATTTACATAATTAATATTTCAAGGTAATAGATGTTATGCAACATACATATAATCCATGTGCATTTTATTTTAATGTATACCCACATACATATTGTCACATACACATTTCATGATGTATTTATAACATATAGTTCCAATATGTTCAATCACATTGCTTCATACAATATAGTTTCATAAACCTTAATATATGGTTGCTAAGTAAAGTCACATAAGTGTCACACTACACTATATAATATAGTTGTATTCCATATATTTTATATTTTTAATTATTGCACACTTTTGCACATAATAGTCAATATAATCTTAATAACTTATTTATTTGTTTTATGTAAAATAAATAAATTATTCACCTTCTTGATTAATTAACACCAATATTAATTAATACATTCATCATTGATTAATTTAATTATTGATTTCCATAAAAATTAATCATCTATATAAATCTCATTATATCTATAGACATGTTGCTAGCAATAATAATCACATCTCATTAATTAATCACCATTAACAATTAATTAATACTCTACAGTGACAATTAATCAATTGTTTACTTAATAATTCCTTCGTCGATTAATATCATTATTAATATTTTCCATCACTATGCCACACCGGGCTTTCCACGAGTTCCTCACAAACTCCATATATTCTCAATTATTCAGTTATTTAATATAATTGAGTTAACTTATCTCGTAACACAAAATCATTTATTTTCAAATAAGTATTTATTTCCATTAATATATTTATTTGTTAATATATGGAAATTCTCGGGTATTACAAGTACACGTGGTCAACAAGTAATATAATAATAATTCAAAGTATTGTTCTCACGGAGATTAGCAAGAAATTAACCCTACCAATTACCAGCTTCCTATTAATCCAACTTTTATTAACCTAACCAAAATAATGATTATAACTAATAAAAACTAACAACTAAAAATACCAAACAATAAACACAACTTAAAACTCGTAACTTCAAGCAAATATTGGAGAATTAGGCTTACAACTTCACTTTAAGTCTCACTCCGATTATTACACCTTATTTTAGTTTAACTTACTATCTCAGTTTATTAATCAAGAACACTTAGGTAGAATTAACCATCTCTCGATGCACTAATACCGTATTAACTTAAATCCACAAATTTGATAGAATTAAGCCAAACACCCTAATCAATTAATTCACTATATCTCTATGTGAATTACAATCAAATAAAGTTTAAGTTCAAGTTCTCTATCGATTACATGTGATGTTAAGCATATCTCTACCCTAACATTCATCAAGATTCCATTCAAACATAGAATTCAAGAACACATGCTAGAGTGACTAAGTCTAGGTTCATACACCATCTCTCGAATCCATACAAATCCACACAGAATTGGTGATCAAGCAATTCATAAATTAAAGCACAAATCACAATAGATAAACTAATTTGATAAATATATTGAACTGAAATTAAAGGCTACACAATCATCATTCAACAATAAAGATCCATCATAAGCCTAATAAGTAAATTAGTTCATCATAAACGAAATAAAAACTGAAATCATAAAAGAATCCATCATCCAAATTACAATAATTGAATTGAAGAAATAGAATGAATACAAAACCACCCTTCTTCTTTTCTTCAACTTGCAATTTTCGTGACTTTGACTTTCAATCCTTCCTCCAATGCAATTTTCTCAATTTTAGGGCTCAAGCTTGACAATTCATTCAATGATGATAATCTCTCTCTGTTGTTATGTTATCTCCAACATAAAACACGTATTTTGTTCATAACTCGACACCAATTCAAGTCCCAAACCATGCCAACTTCCTTCCTTCACGCCGCTGCAGAATTACAATTAAAACAGGATTCTTGGTCTTGCCCCGTACCCCCGCCCCGACGGGGTTTTGTTTGTAAATAGTCCGCCCCGACGGGGGGTCTTTCTGCAGAAGCCATATTTTGCTCATTTAGTTGCCAAATTCCTTCACAAAACCACCATTTATGCCACACATGCTACACCACCACACCTAAACATAAAACAACAATAAACAAGTAAAAATGAACATAAATATAAAGGATTAACACAATTTCAGCTCCAATTAGAAACCAATTCATAGGTATAAAACTCACTTATCAACTAGGGACTAAACAAATACTACTTACTTTACTAAAGCTCCTAACTATACTACATATGTCAAACACATTTAGTTTACTTTAGCTGTGGAAAACTATATAAGTATTTACATGTGTCAAGCATATTCAGTTTACTTTAGTTGTGGAATACTAAGCAAATACTACTTAGTATTTTATTTCTTTTGTTTTATTTTTATTTTTTTGTTTTACTTTACTTGACTTTAGTTTGCTTTAATTTAATTTATTTTAGTTTATTTTATTTTATTTTATTTTGATATATAATAATTTATTTTAATTTTATTTATTTAATTTTGTATTATACTGTATTTTATATTGTATTATATTATTTAATTGGATTAAAGTAAATTAATCAAATTTAATTTAATTTATTTTATTTTATTATTATATATTGTATTAAATTAAATTATTTTATTTTGTTTTCTATTGTATTATATATTGTATTATTTTATTTTATCTTAATTATGTTATTTGATTTATTATTCTATAATACTATCTTATCATACCGAATATTATTTAAATTAAGTTTATGTTATAATATTATTTTATTTTTTTGGTAGTTCAAAATTAAGTAAATGTTACTTAGTTCATTTCAATTGATTTTATTAGTAGTAAACTAAGTAAATGCTACTTAGTATATTTCAGTATTGGAAATTAATTAAAATTCATAAATAAAATAAAGTAGGGCCCGCATATATTGTAATTGAATAATTCTGACAGAAATTCCATCTGGAATTCCGTCGAAAATAGCAAATATACCAAAATTTCACAATACCAATACCAATACGGGTAAAATGCAAAGTAAACCACTGAACTTTAATCGGGAATTCCGTCAAAAATAGCAAATATACCAAAATTTCACAATACCAATACCAATACGGGTAAAATGCAAAGTAAACCACTGAACTTTAGGGGGTTTTGGGTATTAAGCTCTTTTCTTTTGGTCAACGCAAATTGAGCCATTTTATATTAAAAAAATTGAACTTCGAGCCCCAAGCGCCACATGTGCATTGACCTGCATACGTGGCGCCTACGTGGCACACGTGGCAGATCTGACGTGGATATTTTTTATTTTATTTTACACGTGGACGCTGACGTAGCGAGTAAATATTGAACTTAATCCCAAAAATTATGTTGCTGCCATGATTCGAAATCTTGACCTCTAGCTTAAAACTTGGAACCAATGACCAACTGAGCAAAAAAGCCTAGTTGTTATAATTTTGCAAGGATTAATATTTATAACTGAAGAAATCATTTCCCCCAAATTAAAACAAATCCCATATCCTTAGATCTGTTATGTACTAATAATAATAATAATAATAATAATAACAATAATAATAATAATAATAATATGAATAACAGTAATAATAATTATTATTATTAGCGTCCACGTCAGATCTGCCACGTGTGCCACGTAAGCGCCACGTATGCAGGTCAACGCACATGTGGCGCCTGGGGCTCGAAGTCCAATTATTTTTTAATAGAAATAGGCTCAATCTGCGTTGACCAAAAGAAAAGGACTCAATACCCAAAAACCCCTAAAGTTCAGTGATCTACTTTGCATTTTACCTCAACAAATCCGATGAACAACCAAAAAGGTGTATGTAATTCAACATTACAATTCAATATCAAATACCAACAACTGCACACAACTTGATATAAGGAAAGAGATGACAAAAAATGCAAGGAAATATATAAGTAACATCAGCCTCATCAATAGCAAATTATTTGATTCAATACGTAACTAGCATAAGTCTCAATATCAAATTATAAACATGCAAATTGCACAAATTAAACCCAACTTGAATCAATTATCAGATTCGTGGCTAAAATCAGTAACATACAGCTGTCATTGCACAAGTATAACATAAAATTCAAACTAACATAAGCTGCCAATCAAACTTAAATATCCAAACTACTAATTAAATTAAAGAACAAAAAAGGGAAACAAATTACACTATACCTATATATGCAAGTTGCTAGTCAAATTCAGGAAAAAAAAAGTGGGAAAAAATTACACTATCTATATATGCAAGATGCAAGTAAAATTCAAAAGAAAAATTGGGGAAACAATTAGGGCAACCCTAAATATCCAAGCTGATAAAAAAATTTAGGAAACAAAGTTGGAAAAAAATAAGGGCATAAAATTGGGCTAACCTTTAACCCTTAAGCTAATTGTGATGAGCAGAGTGAGAGGGACCACATAGCCACGCCGCATAATGGTGATGAGCGGAGGAGGACGACGTCGAGACGGGAGGAGGAAGGATGGGATATCGTCGGAAAAGGGAGGAGGAAGAGGAAGAGGAGGGGTTATCGCCGGAAAAGGGAGGAAGAGGAGGTCGACGGAGGTGGCAGTGAGCAGGGGGTAACAGAGAGAAGGAGGTGGCAATGAGCAGAGGTGAGAGAAAATGTTTGGTGTGGCGGGGAGGGGAGGTAGGAACATTTTAATCAAGTTTATTTCCAACGAAATTCCGTGGAAGTTACTTTCGTCAGAAATATATTACTTTTGATGAAATTTTCGTTTGAAATTAATATAGATTTTGTCGAATATATTTTTCGCGCTAGCGCCAAATGTTCGCGCTCTTGGGTATTGCTATTTTTGACTGATTTTTGTCAGAAATATATTATTTTTGAGAAAATTATTTCTGAAGTAATATTTAGTCGGAATTATTATAACCTCGATGGAATATATTCCGTCAAAATTAAGTGTATTTCTTGCTGTGAATGTTTTGCCACCACCTTTGATATTTATCAAATGATCTACACATCCCAATATCTCTCTGTTATACCTTATCAATATGGTATTGAATTTATGTTTTTTTATTTAAGATGCTTTCAAACTTGATTTTCTAATATATGGCCACTTTCTTTGTTACGAATGTCTTTCAGAAGCATAAATTGAATCATTGTAAACTAGAAAATTGGTTTAAGATTTGTAAACAAGAATGTCTTACGAGGACTCACTCAAAGGCTATTTAACAATTACTATTCTTTAACTCTAGATATAAGTATATTGAATACTTTTCGTTGTGTTTTTTAATTGTATTTTTTTAATGTTGTTTTTGGGTTAATTGTAAGTTTCTTTACTCTTCCTCCAATTTATTACTATCTGCTTTTTGGTCTTGAATATAATTTTACATTTTTTTATGGTTTTAATTATGGGAATATTCTTTTTTTATCGTTTCAAATTAATAATCTTAACTGTATAGACCTATTTGGATGGTTATTTATACTTATTATTTATAATTTATGCACTTAATAATTATGCACTTAACTTTACACTTGAGGCAATTGTTAAGATTCAGGTCTTGTGATGTGAAATGTTTAGGGTATTCAGTCAATTTTCTTTTGGAGATTCTCGTGGTACTTTACAAATTTTGTAATTCGAACATAATATTTCATATGTTTTAAAATATAATATTAATATTGTTTTTTTAAAAAAAATCTATAAGATTAGACAATAAAATTATAAAAATTATTAATAATATAAATAGTATTAATAATTACAATTTTGTGGAATTAAATTAAATTAATTAATTTCAAAAATCACTTCATGATAATTTTCACGAGAAAATAATATAATAGATATCATTTCTAAACTTCACGAGAAAATAATATAATAAATATAATTTCTACACTAGTCCTTGCACTGGAATTAAACTAGTCATGTAAATTCCTGTGCAAGTTGCAAATAAAAAGAAATAGAGAAAAATATTCTAGTTGAATTCACTAGGGTAAAACATGTAAAGAAAAATAGAAAAATAAAATAAACAAAGGAAAAAAAGAGAGAGACTAAATTTTTCGAGGTTTAGGAATAATATATTTGGGTCTGGATCTGGGCCCTATTTTTCTCATTTTCCTTTTTTTTCTTCTTTTATTAATTTAAACTTTTCTAATGATACATCGATGCCTGAACATTAACTTGATTTTTACGTAAAAATTTGCTAATTATGATAATAAAATATTAATCCTTAATCCCCATGTCTTCTAAAGCATGACAAAAATATGATTTTCACATAAATTAAAGCGAGTCAAGTCGGGTTTTACGGCTGAAATAAGTAGGTCTGGTGAAAGCCCCTTCAATGTTTAAACATTTTTAATTGAAAAATGTAAATTTATTTAAAAGAAACTGATTTTCCTTGTACATCTATTCTTTGCCAAATTGGCAAATTTGAAGCCTCTAAGAATGTTTTTTCTTAAATTTTTTATGACTATTATTATCATTATTTTCATTTTATTTTTAAACATTTTACATACACACACGTATACATAAACTACCCCGAATATAAATTACTCCGAATATAAATTAATTAATCAAGTATTTGCAATAGTAGTTTATAGGTGGTAGTTAATTAATCATTTTAACTCATTTATATTTGGAGTAGTTTAATCATCAAATAGTAAAAAAATGATTAATTAATTTATATTCGGAGTAGTTTATACGTGGTAGTTAATTAATCATTTTTTCTACTATTTGATAATTAAGAAAAGCAGATAAATTTTGGTCAGTGTCAACATCAAGAAAATTTCTCTTGAATTCTTCTTTTAAATATTTCTTACCTTTTATGTTTTCTACTTTGATCGAATCTTGTTGAAAGGGTGAAATTGGCAAAAGAGTTCGACATAAAATGTCAACGATTTGAAAAGATTTAATTTTAATGATTGGGCCGATTAAACATAGTCGCCAGTTGGTATGAGTTTAAATGGTTGTATCAACTCAACTGGAATTTTGGCAGAGGTTTGTTTGCAGTATGGCCCAAATGTGACTCTATTTAATTGGTCTGGAACTCGAGATTTATGGAGTTCGGGGCTTGCTTAAGCGAGCGGAAGGTGTTAGGCACCCCCAACTTCCGTACACCTTCCGTGAAACACGGTTACGACATCTTTTCAATTCCCTAAGCAAGTGTGTTTATATGTGGATGTGATACAAATAAATGTACTTGCAGTTCTTTGCTTGAAAGTAGTGTTATGCATCTTTTGCTCCTATATACAAACGGTTTGATTCATAAAATTAAATTTTAGCAAAGAATTTAAAAATGAGGTTTTGAAAAGCAATTTTCAAACCCTTATACTCGCATAGTAATTGAGATCTTTAATACTTATATATATATATATATATATATATATATATATATATATATATATATGGGCTATATGTATATACACAACTGTGTATTACACAGTAGGGCTATGACGACGGATTTTTTGGGCTATGACGACGGTAAACTGTCGCCATAGCCCAGAATAGCTATGACAACGGATGAAACCGTCGCTATAGCCCAAAAAACTGTCGCCATAGCCGACTGTGTAATACACAGCTGTGTACATTCATTTTTCCCAATATATATATATATGGGAAATGGTCCATAACATATATATGCTATAGAATAAAAAGTGGCATATATCATATATACCATCCATCTAATTAATGAATGGTTGTGATATGATTGGGAGAAAAACCGTCCGTTAGGCTTACTAGCGGACGTATAAGTATGATTTCTGGACACTTATGCCCCCACTTTCTCCACGTAGCCAAGACAAATCGACAGAAATTACACAATCTGCTAGACATACTAGCGGACGACTGGTTTAATTAGCTTCAACAAAATCTGCTAGTAATACTAGCGAACGATAGTACATAACAATTCAAACAAGCAAATCTCTTTCAACAAGCAAATCTTTTCCAAGCAAATCTTTTCCTACACGATTCCTGCAATACCCAGTACTTAATACCCAATACTTAACAATTTCAAAAACTAATTCAAACAGTTCAATTTCATCATGAATACCAACAAGCAAATCTTCCTGCACGTGGACAAGATACCTAGTACATAACAATTTCCTCAACAATTCAAATAGTTCAATTACAACACAAATACCAACAAGCAAATCTTCCTGCACAATTCCTGCAATACCCAGTACATAACAATTTCCTCAATTACAACACAATTCCTGCAATACCCAGTACATAACATTTTAATTACAACATGAATAGCAACAGTTAAAGCAAATCTTGCTGCAACAACAATAACACGAATTCCTGCAATACCCATGAATAGCAACAGTTAAGCAAAAAGATATGGAATGGTTAACATCACATCCCCAATACAGCAAAATTTCCAAATAATATTCGAAATCCAAATCAAAACAAGATATATCAAATTCCAAATTCTAGTAAATCAAATATATCAAATTCCAAAAGAAAGAGAAATCAAATACATTAAATTCTAAATTCTTCCAAATCAAATACATAAAATTTCAAATTATTCCAAATCAAATAAATCCAATTCCAAAACAAATACAACACATCCTATTCCAAATCAACCACAAAAATATATCCTACACATAATTCACTCCTCTACATAACTATAGTTCCTATTCTAATTCAAATTACTGGTATTACAAATAATCATAATAAAATTTATTTAAGTACATAACAAAATTATATTATACAAACCTACTATATTAGGAGATAGATGGGGTATCATAGTTAATAAATTTTTTGCCCTACGGGCCAAGGATATTCGTTATTATCACCAGTGGTTATGATCATGTCATACACATGTCCAACTTTGCACGTAAGCCAAATATATACAACTATAAAACCAATAATCAACAGTCCATCTATGCACGTAAGCCAAAGATATACAACTGTAAAACCAATAATCAACAGTCCATCTTTGCACGTAAGTTAAAGATGACTTTCATCACAATATAAACATGAGGATGATGACAATGATATAAGCATTAATCAAACGAAATCAAGGATAAATATTAAAGACTTTAAATTTATCCAGAGTTTAAAAATATACAAATTGTCAACATGATACTGCTTTGTGGAGTAAAATTCAAGAATAATATTCATGTACCAAAAATAATTTTGACAGAAAAGAAATATATTTTTCTGGTGAATAGTACCCCGTGAATAGTACCTCGTGAATAGTATCCCAACATGAAAAGTGTCCCAAATATTCGAGTGAATAATACTAGAGTGAATAGTAACCGTGTGAATAGTAACCTGTGAATAGTACTCCAGCACGAAAAGTGCCCCGAATATCTGAGTGAATAATACTAGAGTGAATAGTAACCGGGTGAATATTAACCCGTAAATAGTAACTCATGAATTGTACTCCGGCACGAAAAGTGCCCCGAATACTCGAGTGAATAATACTAGAGTGAATAGTAACCCTGACACAAAAAGGTAGAAATTCCATAATAAAATTCGTACCAATATTCCGGCATAATGATATTGAAAGAAATAATATCATTTACGAAGAAATAATACCTCTTACGATTGTTGAACGAAAATAATATTCCTACGAATATTTAACGAAGATGATATTCCTTACGAATATTGAACGAATATAATATTCATACGAATACGAAAAATAACATCTCTTCAGAATATGAAATAAATAATACCTCTTATCTCAGAAGAAAACTGGATACTAGAATAGTGAAGTAGCATACTACTCTTCTTCTTTCTCCCTATATCTTCTCTCTCTATAGCTTCTATATCTATAATTTCTCTTGTGAGTCTTAGTGAATTGTTGAGAATGAAGGAAGAATGAGCTTCTATTTATAGGAAAATATAGTTTTAATAATTGCAAGTTTTGGGGCTCGAAATTTTATAGTACAATACCTTTATCTTTTTCTTCATTTTTAATTTAGTCTTGCAAGTATTATCAAACTTGCACCATCTCCCCTAATAGTACATCATGTGAATCAATAGTACAATCATGTGACTCAATAGTTCTATACATGTGAAAAGAATAATTACAGTATAGTACATTCATCTATACCTCTATTTTTAATTTAGTCATGCAAGTATTATCAAACTTGTACCACCTCCCCTAATAGTACATACATGTGAATCAATAGTACACAAATGTGAACCAATAGTTATAAACATGTGAATTAATAGCAATTAATTGCTTATTTATCCGATTAATTACCCGATTGGTCAATATAACTTCCAGACATCAATTATTATCAAAATAAATGTCGATTTCTACTAACACTAATAATCCAAAGACAATGGAACTATCAATTTCATCTTTAATCAACACGAACTTATTCATCATTAATATTATAACTTACAATATTTAACAACTAGGTCGTTCCCAGGAAAGAGGGGGCTTTCCGATAAGGATTTCTCCTTATTGGCGCGCAATTAGGTGACAAAACCTCACCTTGACAGAACTTCTAGACATTGTTAATATTGCAAATAATAATATGAATAACTTTGTCATCTCAATTATTAATTTAATAATATAAAATATTATGCAGATGATACTATGATAATAATTGAATCAATAATATGAGAGATATTATGCAGCAATTACTGTAGCAATAATTGAGTATAACTGAGTGACTTCTCACATAAGCATCAATAATCAATACCGTGTGCCACTATGCAACCACGCGTATTACTATACTTTTATCACCGATTATTTTATGACAACTTGTTTACTTTGCAAAATTTTCAAATATCACCCTTAACTTTAACTTTAACCTTTTATCAATTTAACCATTTACTAAATAGAATAATAATTATAAGAAAATTAAATACTTTCATTTCATAAAATTCGGGATCTCGCAATGATTGGCTACAATCACTCTATGAGGTTAAGCACAAATGGATAATGGCGCACACAAAGAATTTTTTTGCAGCGGGAATGACGACTACATCCAGGAGTGACAGAATGAACAGTTTATTCGATGAGTATGTTACTGCGACAACTAGTATAAAGGAGTTCATCGTAAACTCAAAAAAAGCCATTGAGAAGCAGGTAATGAAAGAGAGACAAACTGACTACGCAACCTGTCATCGGAGTAGAACTATGAATCTTGAATCACAGTTGGAAATGCATGGAGTGACTGTTTATACAAAGGAGATGTTTAGACGCTTTTAGATTGAGATTGTAAAATCTCACAAGTACAAAATGAAGAAAGTTCAACATCTAACAACATCTACAAAGTCGTACACAGTGTACAAGACAAACGCCATCGAAGAATCCAATAGGTACTTTACTGTTGTCAGTAATGTTTAAAATGGATATATAAAATGTAATTGTCAAAAATTTGAACATTCTGGTATGCTTTGTAGAAACATTATAAGGCATATGATTGCAAAAAGTACTACACAGATACCGAATAAATCCATTTTAAGCCACTGGTGTAGAGCTGGTAACAAAGTGAACGCTGAACTACCAAAGATTTTGACTGAAATGTCCAACTACGAGGAATCTTAGACGATGCGGTACAATTATTTGGTGACACTGCTCCTACGATTAGCTTCTATAGGATCATGCTCAATTAATGGTTTTAAGCACGTGGTATAGTTGTGCATTGGCAATCAACCAATCGCTGAGAAGTTTGACCCTGATGAAATTAATGTAAATGGTATGCCAGAAATTCGAGTAGATGATGATGAGTCAATTCAAAATTAGTCGTTATTGGATCCTATTTGTTCCCAAACAAAGGGGCACAAAAAAGCTACAAGAATAAATAGTGGGATCGAAGAGGCTAGAAGTCGTAAATAATTGAGAAAATGTGCAATATATAATATGATGACCAATCATGATAAGCGGAACCACTATAAAGTTTTGGGCCAAAACAAGCCAGATGTTTGAAGTTATCTTTATATTTGCTTGTATGACTATAAAATTTATGTTTTCTTGAATATTTAACTGACTATTTGAAAGACAGATTTATTGGGTAAATGTGAAGTATTCATTGTTCTCTCCTCTGTTTCTCTATTAATACATCTTGCCAACTCTGGACCAAAACAATATCATACTAACATATTTATTTTTAAAAAAATTATGTATATGTCTATTGGTATATGAAGCCATGTTCATTTACTTGTAGATAAAATTTTGAGGTAGTCAATATACAAGTACATATGGGTGTGCTAGGATGCAAAATTTATGATCCCAAGTAGCAGCAAAAGACTCAATTTGAAGATATGCAGTGATTCCATTTTAGCTATTTAATATTTTAAACTTATATTTTTTCAATATGTTATTCAAAGAAACAATGATCTCGTGAAGCCCTAAACCACAAGTTATTTTAAAATTCAAGCATATGCATCCAATACAGCCCAAACATTACAAGTACCACAATGGTTGAGCTGCCACTTGAGCAAGAAAATCTTAAAAAAGTATGATCCAGGTGTCTTTGCTATTTACCTGATAAAGGTTGACTACAATAGGGACACCGTGACGTCCCCAAATCCGGGTACGTTTTACCTCAAATCTGGTACGTTACGATACATCATTTCTATAACTACTGCAAAAAATATAAACATAAATTGTTTATAGAATAAACTTTTACAACATAATCCCCAAGGTCTTGATAAGTCGGTTTTATACCTACTTATCCGGCATCTATTACTTGAATTATTTGCTTAATCTTGTGTTTCTTAGTTACTTTTCATGCATTTTGTTTCCATTTTGTAGATTATATGCTTGGAAGCGGCATGAGCGACTATTGGTATAAAATTTGCAAGGAAAAGCAATTCCGGTTAAAGTCGGATTTTCATGTTTATTTTGTGTGCATTTCTTGTTTGTGGCGTGGAACTTGGATTATGTTAAGAAACTCTTTATTTGCACCCCGGAACATCTTAAATCATTTTAATTGGAAGCTCGGATGCGAGAGTATGGTTTTTAGCAACAAAGACAAAGTTTTGAGTTGTTTCGGTTGTCGTTACACAGTAGCAGCTGCTTCCGATACAATTTTGACAGTCATGCGTTTGTTATTTCTGAAATCTCAAAGAATGTAAGTTGTAGATCTCGTCGATAGCTTCGATTTGATATGTCGCAGGCCTCATAATTCCTCCTGGTTTGAAAGCTATGGCAGTTTTAGCAGAGGAGTTTCTAGCAGCAAAATTATTTGAAAACACATCATCCAGCCGGGGCTGGGCCTTTTTAAGCTTTACCACCCAGCCGGGGCTGGGGTCTGGGATGAATTAGCAGGTTTGTACCCAGCCGGGGCTGGGTAGTGCAATGGGAAACATCCAGCTGGGGTTGGGTACTCGGAAAATCAAGAGTCCTAGTTGGTTTCTAGTGCTACAAGTGTGGATTTTTAGAGATGGTAATGACTTAGGACTTGTATATGCATGGAATTATATATATAAATGGAGAGAAAACTCTGAGATTAAGATACAAAAAGGCAAATTACAAAGAAAAATCTCAGTTTTTCTAGCAAGAATAGGAGGAGTATTTCAAGGCAATTTTCGAGACGATTACGATTCTAGGCTACGTGAGGGGTGTTTTTCAATATTCTTCATCTTAGTTTATTATTTGTAATTGAAAAGATTATTTTTGTGATTTATTCAGTGTTTATTTCGTTTATTATGAACTAATTCATTTTTTAGGCTTATGATGGATCTTTGAGTGAATCTATGGTTTTGTAAACTTTGATTTCCAATTTAATAAGCTATTTCCAGTTTATCTATATTAATTTGAGCTTGAATCTATGAATTTCCTGATCAACAATTCTTTGTGGAGTTGGATGGAATCGAGAGAGGATATTCAAATCTAGACCTAGTTGATATATCATGTGTTCAGGATTTTGTTAATAGCTTAAACTTGATGAGTGTTAAGGTAGAGATATGCTTGACATCGCATGTAATCGGATAGAGAACTTAGTCTTCAACCTTCTTCAATTGTAATTCACATAGAGATATAGTGAGTTAGTTTCTTAAGGTGTTTAACGGATTTCTATCTTAATTGTGGATTGACGTTAATATGGTATTAGTGCATCGAGAGGTGGTTAATACTACGTTCGTGTTCTTGATTAATAAACTGGAATAGTGAGTTGAATTGGAATAAAAGTGTTAAAATCAGAGTGAAGCTTAGGGTGAAATCATAAGTCTAATTCTCCATTAATTGTTTGAAATTCTAGATTTTGATATTTGTGATTGGGTTGTGATAGTTTAATTACTTTTTAATTTAGAATAGTTATTTTTAATCTTTGAATTTGATTTGTTTAATAAAATTAGGGTTAATAGAAGATTGGTAATTGTAAGTTAAGATTTTTGCTAATAAGTCTTTGTGGGAACGATACTCAACTTATCACTTTATTACTTGTTGACCACGTATACTTGCGTGTTGTGCGTATATAGATTTTACCCAACAGGTCTACAACCTTAACTTAATACATACCTTCAATAACTTAAAAGGTTTACAATGTCATTTGCATCAGATAACTTAATAGTTCTAAATGCATAATAATCTAAACTTGGAATTCAGCTTTACCACTGTCGTTCTTCGAGCCTTCTTTTTAATCTGAAATTTGTTATCATGATATAGTAAGAATGAACAACTACTTTGCCTAGCAAGCTTAAGTACAATGAAGATATATCATGATTAAAAAGGAATAAGCTTTCAAGTTTTCAACAATGTAATATAATTGAGGAAGAACATGAATCAAAACTTCAATAACTGAAAAACTGAATAATTATGCTGAGTGGTCAACAATGACCATGAACAAATTTAACTGAACCTTACGGTAATGAAGGTGATCAGCCTTTCATACCTGATGAACATATGCATCATGCACTGAGTGTGAATCAATAATCAAAGATGTGGAATAATTACCAATAATTAATCCACTATCATGCTTGAAACATAATAACTCGAGTTTGAGTTAGGAGACTTTCCATAATGCGAATATTCAATAATAATATTAGATGTGGAATAATCAACAACAATTATCCACTAACATGCTTGAAAAATAATAACTCGAGTTTGAGTTAGAGAACTTACCTGTTTGACGAGCTACGACTAACTAGCTTTAATTAAAACTCTTTGAATGACCTAGCATTGACAATGTTGGTCTATTAATTAGTACTGCATATAATTGTACGTTTATATGCTTACTTATGCTATTATCCAGTAAATAATTCAATCACAATGTACACATAGTATAATGTACCATCATTAACCCTTTAAGATAATTCATAAATTTTAGGTTAATGATTTTATAAATTTATAAGGTCTTTCTTAAGTAATAAACACTTTTTAGATCCTTAAATAATTTATTATAATTGTTTAATTAATGAGTCATTTAAATAATCTTTATTTATCTTCATCTAATTACCATTTAATATTAGTTAAATAGTAATTAATTAATTACCTTTAGTTATTATTTAATAAATAGTAGCTAATTACATCTACTTAATATTTAATATTAATTAAATATTAAATAATTAACATTATTTGTCTTTAAGCATTATTTAATATTAATTAAGTAATAATTAATTAATCATTTATCCTTGAATAATAAATTATTGATTTATTAGTCTTTAACTATTCATTACTATTAATAATTGAACAATTAATTAATCATTGTCATTATTTAATTTTAATTAATTATTTGTCCTTGAATAATAAATAATTAATTTACTTCATAAATCTTTAATTATTCTTTCTTATTAAGTTTAGAATAATTATCATTTGTTCTTAGTTAATTATTTATCCTTGAATAATAAATAATTAATTTACTTCATAAGTCTTTAATTATTCTTTCTTATTAACTTAAGAATAATTAATTATCATTTATTCCTATTTATTATTTAATCTTAATTAAATAATCAATAATTACTTTATTAATACTAATTCTAGTTAATTATCACCCAATACTACTTAGATAATAATTAAATAGTTGATTACATTCAAATTTCATGTAATTAGTTTAATAATCCATTAATTGTATTAAAAGTTATAAATTAGTAAGTTTAAAATGATTTTAAATGAGTTTAAACAACTAATTACTTAATAATTAGCTAACTGCCTAGAAAATTTTTGGATTAAATATCGTAATATTCTTCAGAATTTTAGACAAATTTGAGTTCAAGAACCACCGCCGGAACCGGTCGTAAAGTGGCCGAACCGGTCGCCGAAAAATTCCGGCCGGTCCGGTTACTGCTGAACCGGCAGTATCTTTTGATTTTTTTTTCCAGATTTGTGGTCCTTCACTAAAACTTGAATAAAATGAAATCTACAACTCCGATTTGGGTCCAATTTGACTCGTTGGATTCGTATCTTCCCGAACTACAATTTTCATTCATCAAACATCAAATTTAGATCTGTTTTGGTCCCAGAAATGGGTCCAGAAGTGACTGTTATTGCACATAAGTTCTTTAGTTGAGGTGTTTTAGTAATAAATCCATATCTCACTCATTTTTTAACATTTGTACATGCTTCCAAAGGGGTTTTGATCTTAACTCATAGTTATAGCATACCAAGAAGAAAAATCACAAAAAAAAATTATAAATTTCAAAATGAAAAGCAATGATCACCCCTTTAAATTAGGGTTTTTTCCCAAAACTACTTTAGCTTCCTTTTCCCAAAATTTCCCAACATAAACTATATAGATGAGCAAGATAAATATACTATACACAAGATTTATCATTCATATGAGACTCTAGCCTATTAGAACTTGTCCTTCCATGAATCTCTCACAAGATCACATAGAGCATACATGATATAGAAACTAGGGTTTGATTTTTACCTTGTCTTGTGGGATGTCTTTCTCTTCTTTCCAAAGTAAGTTAGGAACTTGGGATGCATGAAATATTTCTTCTCTTCCTCTCTAAAATTTGAACCTCTACCCTCTCTCTTGCTCTCTTTGTGTTTTGATGGGTTGGGAGAAAATAGAAGAAGAAGAAGAATGGTGGAGAATAAAATGAAGAATGAAATGTTGGTGAAATGAAATGGGGTGCTAATATCCCCAATATTTATTTTGTCCCTTGGACAAAAGGGTTAGCCTTATCTCTTCTTAATCATGCCTAATCATGCCATTAAGTTTCCTAATTAGGATTTTCACCAATGAGAGCATGACACACTTGTCCTTGTGTGTAAGAGTTTCTACTTATGGAACTTGATTAGCTTAATATTCTTACCTTAAAAAGGCTAATATGGCCAGATATATATATGCCCACTAATTCCTCCATTTAGCTTTTATTTTAATGTATAAATTAGATAAATCAAAGGTTTAAAATACCCTTAATCAAGTTGGCTAAGTATGAGCTTGCATTTTATTTCTTTTGGGCTTCTCCTTTAATTGTTTTGGGGTATGTAATAAATATATTTTAACAATTTTAATTTATATTACCCTAATTGTTTATATAGGGTTTCTATTTCCAATCTTATGTAATTTAATTACTTACACATATTTCTTTAATCAATAACCTAATTAGGTTTGCTTTAATTAGGTTTAAAATTATTAATCACTAGAAATAGACAAAATTAATCTATTAGGTTAGTATAACTTTTAAATACTAACATTTCCTCAATACCATAACCCTTAAGTTATTTAATTACCTTACCTAATATATAATTAGGTTATGTGGCTTTCCTTTGATATATATAAAACATAACATAACATACTTAAATTACATATTTATTTTATAATGGTAAAATAAATATGTTACACATAATTTCATATACAAATACAATTATTTACATACCCAAGATATTATAATATCCTTAGCTCGTTAACATAAATTCAATTAAGAATTTATTTACTTCATTAAGATATTACGATAAATATAATATCTTTTCTTTATTAAACTAATTTCATATAAGAATTTATTCTTATACTCTTGGGTAAAGTATATATAAATATTATATGCTTAACCCGCCTATCTTTGCTTCATCATGCAATTTGTTCCCAACAATTTTATTTTCCCCCACTTAAAAAATACATATATAATAAATATTCATTAACTCCCAATTACCAGTTACAGCAAACCTACACACATCACATATAGAAAATAATTAATAATTTTATTTTCTCACATTATAAACTATTTATATCAATTTATGTACATATACCATATATAATTTAATATATTTACCATATTACGTAAACATACATATTCTTCATAAATCATAAAATGATTATATACTCATATATTAAACTATACATTTAATTTAACGTCTAGTAACCCTCTTAATACAGTTTGCTACATTTAATAAGTCTTTTTCAAATAACTTATCATATATATTATTCTGACTTGCCACGTTCTTATTTCTTTGTTTTATAAGATTTCTAACGCTTGACTACTACCAACTTCTTATAATGAAGCTTTTCATTTATTCTTGTATGATTAATTTAAATAATCAATCCTCTTGTTTAGCTAAATCATATATAACATATCTCCAAGTATATACGTATCTATACATATACACATTTAATTTAATCTAATAATATCTCTTCATTTGAAATTTATTTCTTTAAATAAATTTTTCATATACAAAAATCTCTTTCTAGGTTTTGAATTTTCATAAACCTTATTTTTTCAATTCTTTTTCAAATAGTAAACCATATAGGTTCTTCTTAAAATTTTTAAATTATTCCTCTATTTTCACTCTAAGTTTTAAACTTTAACCTTTAACTTAATCATCAAGATCCTCTAAGTTTTCGGGTTGTCACAGACACAACTACAACTCATCAACTAACATAGATCTGCAACAAAAGAAAAACAACCAATTTCAAATTTTAGTATGTAAAACGTTATACTACGTGTATTAGTATAGCTGGTTTTCCAACTTGGTCTTACTTGAAAATCTGGAAATCATTTTTATAGTTTGGGCACTGCATGTGGGACAGAGAAGCAATTAATGAAGGCAGAAAAGCTTTTTAAATAAATTTCCTCACATATAACACAACCCAAAAAGGACAATTTATTTCAGTTAATTTAAACTTGAAAACATTTAAAAGAGATCAGTAGAACTGTAATACTCTAATTTTGATTAGCTTTGCGCCATTGTCATATTTATAACAAAAAATCTGGTAGAAACTCACACATATTTCATTACACTATGCTCACCGTAAGACCAAATTATAAACTATAGAAAGATTTCTTACCATGAATTTAGAACTAAGAAAAGTTTGATTATTCCTCCTTGACATCCATATCGATGATAGTGATTGGAATTGCTATGGAATTTAGTTGACAATATTTTATTAAATAGACATTCAAGTAATATATTCTTAGCAGAGGTGCAAGTTATTGATTAGATGAGGAAGACATGTGTGACGCCCCCAAAATAGGTATACATCACCCATCTTGAGTCGCCAAATACATGGTACAGAATACGAATACAACTTAATAATACAACTGTCGTGTAATATATGACAAAACATAAACTGAGAGTTTTAAAACGAATATTGTCATCTAGAAAATATCCACACTCAATGGAGTCCTCATTACATTTATTGTTACACTATTTAATAGAATAGTGAGGACTACTAATGCTATCATCTGGACCGTTACTCCGTTCCCCGACTAGTCCCAGCTATATTCTCATTTCCTGAAGAGAACAATGAAAGCAAAGGGTGAGCTCAACTAGCTCAGTAAGAAATATTATGACTAAGATAATGCAGAATAAATTATCGTTAGCCTTCAACAGTGTTAAACTGATAAAATATAACAAACATCAAGTTTAACAGCAGCGGAACAAGTAATCCATTAGAAGAGTCAAGTAGAGTATAAAATCTACTATCTTCTATGATTTAAAAGGTTTTTCATCAACTTTATCGCTGAGACTCAGCTTAATAAATAATCCATATCATCCCTGCACTACGGCCAAGGATATTCATTAGTATCACGACCACAAATTATCCATGCACTACGGGCCAAGGATATTCGTGTTTTCATCAATAGTCATGATCATGCCAACAACTATCCATCAATGCACCACGGGCCAATGAGGACTTTTACCACATCATTTGTAACATTACGGTCATGATTATACAGAATAATCCCTGGTCATAATCATACCAAGTCCATCTACGCACTACAAGCCACAGATGACTTTCAACATAATATAAACATAAAGATGATGACAATGATATAAGAATTCAATAAAACAAGTTCAAGGATAAATTTTTAAAGATTTATAATTTAATTTATCCAGAAATCAATAACGTCCAAATTGTCAACATGATACTGCTTTGTGGAGTAAAATTCAACAATAATATTGTACCAAAAATGATTTGTACCAAAAACAAATATATTTTTATCATGAATAGTACCCCGGGTGAATAGTACTCAAGTGAATAGTATCCCGTGAATAGTAATTCAGGAATAATAACCCGTGAATAGTACTCCAGTATGAAAAAGTTAAAACTTATCAAGAATGCTCAGAATAATATTTCCATAAAAAGATACTGGATGAAGCGCAAATATCAAGGATATTCTACTAATTTCATGGAGTTTAGAAGCCAAAAATTTAATAAAACGAGTATAAAATTTGAAATCTGAAACGAAATAATATTACTTACATACTACAAAGTATGAAAGAAAATATTATTTCAAGCGAATATTGAACAAAAATAACATTCCTTACCTTGAAAAGAAGAGTATTCCAACTGGTATAGCGGGGATATTCTTGAAGAAAACTTTCACTATTTTCTACGCTCAAAGCTTTCTAAAACTCGAATGAAATAAGCTCAATATTATAGAAGAAGAATTCTCTGATTCTGGTGTGATTTTCAATTCTAACTAAGCATCTTATTTATTGGTGAATGGAAAGGATACTATGCAATAAAATATTCTAATAAAACGAAAATTTTAAATAAAATATAATATATATATATATATATATATAATAATAATAATAACAACACAGTACTCCCCCGTGAATTCTTTGTAACTCATTCTGCCAATTTTTCAAACTTTATATATATGTATAAATATAATGCAACATAGTACTCCTTCCCGTGCATTCTTTGTAACTTATTATGCCAAAATTTCAAACCTTTCTATATATATATATATATGTTTGGAAAATTTGTCAGAGGGGGGGATAAAATGGAATGCACGGGAAGGAGTTCTATGTTTTATTATATATATATAATAATAATAATAATAAAAGAAACACTTTTCCACCAATTCCCGTGATAAAAATTCAGCAAGTTTCTCCCCCCACCCAAATTCAACAACACGTGGGCCCCATAGTGGCCCCACCAATTATTGTATATATATATATATATACACCAAAAAACTTTCTACCGATTATTTAGAAAAATGGGTAAATGGGGGTCCAAAATTTACATCAAATACTATATAAAAATCCTCTCAATATTTTTAACAACATTTATCATCATTATTATATATAATTCACAATATTTAACAACCAGGTCGTTCCCAAGAAAGACGGGGCTTTCCAATAAGGATTTTTCCCTATTGGCGCGCAATTAGGTGACCAAACCTCTCATTGACAGAAATTCTAGACATTGTCAATATTACAAATAATAATATGAATAACTTTGTCGTCTCAATTATTGATTTAATAATATATAAAATATCGACAATAATTGAATCAAATAACGTGAGATACTATGCAGCAATTACTGTAGAAATAATTGAACAAAACTGAATGACTTCTCACGTAAGCATCAATAATCAATACAGTGTGCTACTATGCAACCACGCGTATTACTGTACTTTTAACACCAGGTATTTCAATAGTTAACGGTAAAACTTCCGCCGTTATTTTCATAAAAAGATATTTTTTTCATTTTCTCAATTCGACAATAATTCCGTTGTGGGGTCCACCAATGATTGTGCCATCGTACAAATATTTCCTATTAAAACGAATATTCCCCGACCAATCAAATATTATATAACAACTTGCGTACTTTAAAAAATTTATAAATATTACCCACAACTATAACATTATATCAAATTCACTTCATAATATTCAAAAATGATATTTATAGAAAATTCATCTTTATTCATAAAAGTTGGGGTCTTACAACCTCCCCTTCTTATGAAATTTCGCCCTCGAAACTAGGGTACATACCTAGTATGTCGAAGAGGTGAGGATACCTTGATTTTATTTCATATTCTAACTCCCAGGTCATTTCCTCAACATCGTGATTTCTCCATAAAACTTTGACTTGAGGTATAACCTTGGAGCGTAAAATATGCTCCTTCTTATCCAAGATTTTAACAGGAACCTCTTCATACGTTAAATCTTCCGCTATTTCGTCTGGTTCCAACTTAATAATGTGGTTCGAGTTTTCCACATATTTACGTAACATGGATATGTGAAAAACGTTATGAACACGAGACATACTTGACGGTAAAGTGAGTCTATAGGCCACAGTTCCTACTCGACCGAGGATTAAAAATGGGCCAATGAATCGAGGATTTAGCTTTCCTCTCTTTCCAAATCTTGTAACTCTTTTCCACGGAGCAATACGTAACAACACATGATCTCCAATATTGAATTTCACGTCCTTTTGATGAAGGTCAACATAACTCTTTTGTCGATCTTGTGAGGTTTTTATACATTGTCGGATCGTTTGAATCTTTTCTGTAGTCATACGTACCAACTCCAGTCCCAATAAAGTTGTTTCACCCACCTCATCCCAACATACTGGAGAACGACACTTTCTTCCATACATCGCCTCAAATGGAGCCATGCCAATACTTGGTTGATAATTGTTGTTGTAGGAAAACTCCACCAATGGTAAGAACTTGTCCCAACTTCCCTTGAATTCAAGGACACAAAGTCTTAATAGATCTTCAAGAGTTTGAATAGTCCTCTCCGACTGCCCGTCCGTTTGAGGATGATATGGCGAACTAAGTCGTAAATCTGTGCCCATAGCTTTTTGCAAACAAACCCAAAATCGTGAAGTGAATCTTGGGTCTCGATCAAAAGCTATGGATACTGCCATACCATGCAGTCTTACAATCTCATTTATGTACATACAAGCAAGACATTTGATAAGTAGATTTTATACCTACTTATCCGTTATCTTTTACTTGAATTAGTTGCTTATATTCATCTGTCTTAGTTACTTTTCATGCATTTTGTATTCATTTTGTAGGTTATATGTTTGGGAGCGGTGTGAGTGACTATTGGTAAGGAAAAGCAAGGAAATCACAAAGAATTGGTAGGAAAATGCAAAGAAAAGCAATCCAGACATCATTTGGGCTTTCATGTTCTTGGCTTGGAACTTGGACTATATTTTAGAGCTTCTTCTTAGCTTTCTAGAACATCTTGAATCATTCAAATCGGAGTTCGGATGCAAGAGTTATGACATTTGTACCAACGGACGTTGAATTTTGCTGTTTTGGGTGGTCATTTGCATAGCAGTCACTTCCAGTCCAATTTCGATCTTCATCCATTCATTATTTCTTAATTCTTAAAGAACAAAAGTTGTAGAACTCGTCGATAGCTTTGATTTAATAGGTGACAGGACCCGTAACTCTTCCCGGACCAAACGTTATGGCCATTTTACCAGAGGATACTACAGCAGAAAAAATAACTAACAACTTGCACCCAAGCCGGGGCTTGCTATTTTATGCCTTATACCCAAGCCGGGGCTTGGGGTCCTAAAGTCAAAAACATTAGCATAGCAAGTCGGGGCTTGCTATTTGCAAGGTAAAAAGCAAGCTGGGGCTTGGGTACGCGCAGAATGAGTAGTTTTTGTCCGAATTTGAGTCCGATAAGGATTGGTTCGAGTTGTTTGATTCAAGGACTTCCAAGAGGACTTAAAGACATATAAGAAGAATTATAAAAAGAGGAGATTTACAAGGATTAGAGGGAGTTTTTTTTGGAAGAATTCCACTAGATTAGATTAGAGTAAATTAGATCAAAACCCTAGTTCTAATGAGTTTTGGAGATTGAAGCAACTTGGAGACCATTGAAGATTCAAAGTAGGAGCAAGGAGGGAGCGTCAAATCTACAGACAATAGATTCTATCTTCTTATCTTCTTCTATCTTTGTCTTTTAATGTGTATTCAATTGTGGATTCTTAGTTTTAATTCAATGAACTAATTCTTTGTTTGAGATTACAATGGATCTTATTATGTAGTTTATTTTAATATGCTTCGCTATCAATTATTATGTTCTATCGTGAGGATTGTCTATTGTGATTTGGACTTAATTGCTTAATTACCTAGCTAACAATTATCATGATAATCTATATGAACTCGAGAGATGAAGTATAGATTTAGATCTGATCATGATAGCATGTGTTTGTGATTTCTACATAGATGGAATTCATGATTCGTGTTTAGGATAGAGATATGCCTTTACACCATATGTAATCTTATAGAGAACTTGTGCTTTAAATCCTTTTTAATTGTAATTCACATAGAGATATAGTGGATTAGTTAATTAGGGTGTCTTGCTTAATTCTATCAATTGTGGATTTAAGTGAGTATGAGTATTATGCATCGAGAGGTGATTTTATCTGCTTTAGTGTTCTTGATTAACAAATCAGGATAGAAAATAATTGATGAGAAGTGTGTTAATTTAAATGAAGCCATAAGTGAATTTATGATCTTAAATCTCCATAATATGATTTATAATTAGTGGTAATTAGAATTAGTTTAATTAAATAATTTAATTCATACTATTAAATTGTTTGTTTAAATAAGATTAGTTTGGTTAAGAGTTAATATTTGGAAATTTCTATTAATAATTCCTCGTGGGAACGATACTCTACTTTCACTATATTACTTGTTGACCATGTATACTTGCATGTTGTGCGTAATTAGATTTTACCCAACAACGGTCAAGTGTATAAGTTTCTCGTATAGGTAAGAAGTGAGCAGACTTGGTCAATCTATCAACAATGACCCAAATCGCATCAATGCCTTGAGAAACCTTGGGAAGACCAGTAACGAAATCCATGGTAATGTTTTCCCACTTCCATTATGGAATTTCAAGTGGTTGCAATGGACCTTTTGGCACTTGATGCTCCGCCTTGACTCGTTGACAAGTTAAATACCTTGAGATAAACTCTGATATCTCTCTCTTCATATTGCTCCACTAAAATATATGTCGAAGATCATGATACATTTTGGTACTCTCAGGATGGATTGCAAACGGTGTGTTGTGCACCTCCATCATTATTTTATACTTTAAATCAGGGTCGTTAGGAACACAAAGTCCGGAGTTGACTCGAAGTATTCCTTCTTCATCGATTCTTGCTTCCGGAATAGCACCTTCTTGTATTTTCTTCCTCATACGCATCAGCTCCAGGTCTGTGGCTTGAGCAGCTTTAACTTTATCGATTAAAGTCGGTTCTACTCGTATATTTGCCATCATCACATGGGTCCCCAGAGTCTTTAACTCTATCTCCATCCTTTGCAAGTCATACAAAATGGGCCTTTGCATTGACAATAACGCACTCGTACCTGCATATGATCTTCTACTCAATGCTTCAGCTACCACGTTCGCTTTTCCAGGGTGGTATTGAATGGTATGATCATAATCTTTCAAAAGTTCGAGCCAACGTTGTTGCCGCATGTTGAGGCTTTTATGATTCATAAAGATCTCCACTTTTTCCCCATACAAGTAATACCTCCAAATTTTAAGTACGAAGACAACAACTACCAACTCTAGATCATGAGTATGATAATTCCTCTCATATTCTTTTATTTTTTGAGAGGCATAGGCTATGACTTTCCCATGTTGCATGAGAACACATCCTAACCTTTTGCCTGAAGCATCACTGTAGATGACAAATCCCTTCGAGCTAGATGGTATTGTCAGAACAGGTGCTGAAATCAGTCTCCTCTTGAGTTCTTAAAAACTTTTCTCACATTCCTCGCTCCAACCGAATTTTGTATCTTTTTGAGTCAGCTGAGTTAATGGAGTAGCGATTCGAGAAAATCCTTCCACGAATCTCTGATAATAACCAGCTAAGCCGAGAAAGCTACGTACTTCGGTCACTGACTTAGGTTGTTCCCAGCTTTGAATTGCTTCAATCTTTGCCGGGTCAATAGATATTTCGTGATTTGATATCATGTTCCAAAGGAATGCAACTTCTTCAAGCCAGAACTCACATTTCTTCAACTTGTCATAAAGCTTGTTTTCACGAAGCTTTTGGAGTATCAGCCTCAAGTGTTGCTCATGATCTTCAAGACTTTTGGAATATATGAGGATGTCATCAATAAAGATGACCACAAAGTGATCCAAATATTCCTTGAATACTCGGTTCATCATGTCCATGAAGGCAGCAGGAGCATTAGTCAACCCAAAAGACATGACTAGGAATTCATAATGCCCGTACCAAGTTCTGAAAGCCGTCTTTGGAATGTCATCAGTTTTAATCTTCGATTGGTGATATCCGGAACAAAGATCAATCTTTGAAAAGAATTTGGCGCCTTACAACTAGTCAAACAGGTCATCAATACGTGGCAATGGATTCCTATTTTCGATGGTGACATGATTCAACTCCCGATAATCAATACAAAGTCGCATACTCCCATCTTTCTTTTTCACGAATAGAACAGGAGCACCCCAAGGAAAAGTAATAGGATGAATGAAACCAATGTCTAATAATTCCTGCAGTTGGGTCTTTAACTTCTGAAGTTCAATAGGAGCCATTCGATATAGGGCTTTGGAAATGGGTTTTGTACCGGGTTCAAGGTCAATAAAAAATTCAATTTCACGCTCTAGGGTAGGCCAGGAAGTTCTTCAGGGAATACGTCAGGAAATTTATTAACAATAGAAATATAATTCAAAACTGACGTATTTTTGTTTAAATCTGTGACATGAGCTAAGAAAGTTTGACATTCATTTTTTAATAAATGAATAGCTTTATGGCTTGAGATGACAGTGATTGATTTTAATGGTTTGGTTGCTCGAATTCGCATAATAGGTTGGTTAGGAATATGAAAGCTAACAACCTTACGAAAACAATCAATTTTTGCATGATAAGTAGTTAACCAATCAATCTCTATAATTAAGTCAAATGCAAGTATTTTCAATGAAATAAGATCAACAGGTAATGTGAGGGTACTGATTTGAAACAAACAAGACTTATAAACAGTGGATGTAATGAAGGTTTCTCCCAACGGAGTTTCAACAGATAAGTCAAAGTCTAATTTCTCTGGAGTCAAATTTAAACGTTGAGCGCAAGTAGGAGAAATAAAAGAATGGGTAGAACCGGTATTAAATAAGGTATAGAATTCGCTAGAGTTTGTGATATGCTTACCCATGATGACCTCGTTCGGGTTACTTGCTTTCTGGGAGGTTACGACAAACGCTCTCCCTTGAACTATTGGTTTTGACTTTTCTGGAACGACCTTTGGTGCCTCCATCCCAGCTGGGCTTGGCTTCCCTGAATGACAAAATCGAGCTAGGTGACATTCTCTTCCATAATTGTAACACGTTTTGGACTGCTACGCACATTTTGGACTGATATGTCCCTCCCCTCCATATTTGAAGCATATAATAGGTGGTCGTTCTCCTTCCTTAACAACGGGTGCTGATGCTGACGTTTTTCCATCATTGTTGAATCTCCTCTTTTTGAAATGTCCATTCTTATTGTCTTGGCCATGATTACCACCGAAGTGTTTACCATTTCTGGCATGTTGATTCCCTCCAAGTTTGTTGTCACCGCTTTGATGACTGCTACCACTGGTATTATCATTTTGCCGGCTGCTCTCTCTTGGTTGAGTTGACTCATTATCGCGCTCCAATAACTGAGCCCTATTCACAACATTTGGATACAAACACAGTTTATGATAGATAAGGTATTGACGTATCTCGGGTTTCAAACCTCTTAGAAACATTCGCGTCATTCTCTCCTCATTATCAACTAAGTGGGACGCAAACTGGGACAACTCGGCAAACTTGGCTTCGTACTGTGACATAGTCATGTTTTTTTGCTCCAGTTTAATGAACTCTACCTCTTTCATGTGACGAATACTTTTGGGAAAGTACTTGTCGTTGAAAAATTCTTGGAACTTCTCCCAAGTCATCTTCAGTGCGGCAGGTTGAGTACGCTTTACAGATTCCCATAAGTAATCTGCCTCTGCTCGCAACATGAAGGTCGCAAAGGGAACCTTTTGCTCCTCGGAGCATCCCAAGACATCAAATATCTTGCAGATCTGCTTTATCCATGTCTCCGCCTTAAGTGGTTTTGGCTCTCCAAAAAACTCCGGTGGTCCTAGCTTCTTGAACTGTTTAGCATTGACCGTCCTAGAGTTGTCAGTGTTTTCACCTGCATTTTGGACAGGAGCCACTTTCGCCTGATGTTGCATGAATTGCATAAAGCCACTGAACATTCCATCTTTCATTATTTGGTCAATGTTGTTGTTTGCATGAGGATTTTCGCCTTCCTGATGCACATTATCTTGATTATTAATCTGTGGAGACTCAACGGTCTCATGTGCTCCATTGCTATTCTCAACATTCTCCGATGTCATTTTCAAATACTGCCACAAAATAAGGGTTAATTGACATGCCACATATTATCCCTATAATCTGACTGACCAATTAAATACCAATTAAACTTAGGTAAGTCATACTAGCGAAGGAATTTCCCGTCTCTCCCCTCCTAGTTCTTGTCTCACATCTCAGCCAGGGATCATATCCCTAAGCTTTGATACCAACTGTGACGCCCCCAAAATAGGTGTACATCACCCATCCTGAGTTGCCAAATACATGGTACAAAATACAAATACAACTTAATAATACAACTGTCGTGTAATATACGACAAAACATAAACTAAGAGTTTTAAAATGAATATTGTCATCTAGACAATATCCACACTCAATGGAGTCCTCATTACGTTTATTGTCACACTATTTAACAGAATAGTGAGGACTACTAATGCTATCATCTGGACCGTCACTCCGTTCCCCGACTAGTCCCAGCTATATTCTCATCTCCTGAAGAGAACAATGAAAGCAAAGGGTGAGCTCAACTAGCCCAGTAAGAAATATTATGACTAAGATAATACAAAATAAATTATCGTTAGGCTTCAACAGTGTTAAACTGATAAAATATAACAAACATCAAGTTTAACTGCAGCAAAACAAGTAATCCATTAGAAGAGTTAAGTAGAGTATAAAATCTACTATCTTCTATGATTTAAAAGGTTTTTCATCAACTTTATCGCTAAGACTCAGCTTAATAAATAATCCACATCATCCCTGCACTACGGCCAAAGATATTCATTAGTATCACGACCACAAATTATCCATGCACTACGGGCCAAGGATATTCGTGTTTTCATCAATGGTCATGATCATGCCAACAACTGTCCATCAATGCACTACGGGCCAATGAGAACTTTTACCACATCATTTGTAACATTATGGTCATGATTATACCGAATAATCCCTGGTCATAATCATACCAAGTCCATCTATGCACTACAGGCCACAGATGACTTTTAACATAATATAAACATGAGGATGATGACAATGATATAAGAATTCAATAAAACAAGTTCAAGGATAATTTTTTAAAGATTTATAATTTAATTTATCCATAAATCAATAACATCCAAATTGTCAGCATGATACTGCTTTGTGGAGTAAAATTCAAGAATAATATTGTACCAAAAATGATTTGGACCAAAATCGAATCTATTTTTATCATGAATAGTACCCCGGGTGAATAGTACTCGAGTGAATAGTACCCCGTGAATAGTAATTCGGGAATAGTAACCCGTGAATAGTACTCCAGCAAAAAAAAGTTAAAACTTATCAAGAATGCTCAGAATAATATTTTCATGAAAAGATACTGGATGAAGCGCAAATATCAAGGATATTCTACTAATTTCATGGAGTTTAGAAGCCAAAACTTTAACAAAACGAGTATAAAATTCGAAATCTAAAACGAAATAATATTACTTACATACTACAAAGTATGGAAGAAAATATTATTTCAAGATAATATTGAACAAAAATAACATACCTTACCTTGAAAAGAAAAGTATTCCAACTGGTATAGCGGAGATATTCTTGAAGAAAACTTTCACTGTTTTCTAATCTCAAAGCTTTCTAAAACTTGAAAGAAATACGCTCAATATTATAGAAGAAGAATTATCTAATTCTGGTGTGATTTTCAATTCTAACTAAGCATCCAATTTATAGGAGAATGGAAAGGATACTATGCAATAAAATATTCTAATAAAATGAAAAGTTTAAATAACATATATATATATATATATATATATATATATATATATATATATATACACACACACACACACAACATAGTACTCCTTCCCGTGCATTCCATTTTATCCCCCCCTCTGACAAATTTTTCAAACATATGTATATATAATACTAAAATAAACATTTTCCACCAATTCCCGTGATAAATTAAAATTCAGCAAGTTTCTCCTCCCACCAAAATTTAACAACACATGGGCCCCGCAGTGGCCCCCACCTATTATTGTATATATATACACTGAATAACTTTCTACCGATTATTTAGAAAAATGGGTAAATGGGGGTCCAAAACTTACGTCAAATACTTCATAAAAATCCTCTCAATATTTTTAACAAAATTTTTCATCATTATTATAATTCGCAATATTTAACAACCAAGTCATTCCCAGGAAAGAGGGGGCTTTCCAATAAGGATTTCTCCCTATTGGCGCGCAATTAGGTGACCAAACCAATCCTTGACAGAACTTCTAGACATTGTTAATATTGCAAATAATAATATGAATAACTTTGTTGTCTCAATTATTAATTTAATAATATATAAAATATCGATAATAATTGAATCAAATAACGTGAGATACTATGCAACAATTACTGTAGCAATAATTGATCAAAACTGAGTGACTTCTCACGTAAGCATCAATAATCAATACCATGTGCTACTATGGAACCACGCGTATTACTGTACTTTTAATGTGATGCCCCCAAAACAGGTATACATCACCCATCTTGAGTCGCCAAATACATGGTACAAAATTCAAATACAACTTAATTATACAATATTCATGTAAAATGCGACAAAACATAATCTAAGAGTTTTAATAAGAATATTGTCATTTAGACAATATCGACACTCAATGGAGTCCTCATTACATTTATTGTCACACTATTTAACAGACTAGTGAGAACTACTAATGCTATCATCTGGACCGTCACTCCGTTTCCCGACTAGTCCCGGCTACGTTCTCATTTCCTGAAGAGAACAGTGAAAGCAAAAGGGTGAGCTCAACTAGCCTAGTAAGAAATATTATGACTAAGAAAATGCAGAATAAATTATCATTAGCCCATAACAATGTTAAACTGATAGAATATAATAGACAACAAGTTTAACTGCAGCGGAATAAGCAATCCATTAGAAGAGTCAATTAGAGCATAAAATCTACTATCTTCTATGATTTAAAAAGATTTTCATCAACTTTATCGCTGAGACTTAGCTTAATAAATAAATCACATCATCCCTGCACCACGGCCAAGGATATTCATGTAATCATCAATGGTCATGATTATACCGAATAATTCATGGTCATAATCATATCAACAACTGTCCACTAATGAACTACCGGCCAATGAGGACTTTTACCACATCATTCGTCATATTACGATCATGATTATACCGAATTATCCCTGGTCATAATCATACCAAGTCCATCTATGCACGTAAGCCAAAGATGAATTTAATCATAATATAAGCATGAGGATGATGACAATGACATAATAATTCAATAAAACAAGTTCAAGGATAAATTTTAAAGATTTATAATTTAATTTATCCAGAAATCAATAAAGTCCAAATTGTCAACATGATACTTCTTTGCGGAGTAAAATTCAAGAATAATATTCATGTACCCAAAAAAATTTGGACAAAAAAGAATCAATTTTTTGGGTGAATAATACCCCGTGAATAGTATTTCGGGAATAGTATCCCGACATGAAAAGTACTCCAAATATCCGAGTGAATAATATTTGGGTGAATAATAATTTAGGTGAATAGTAACCCATGAATAATAACTCGTGAATAGTACTCCGACATGAAAAGTTCCCTGAATACCCGAGTGAATAATCCTAGAGTGAATAGTAATTGGGTGAATAGTAACTCGTAACAGAAAAATACAAAATAAAATGATATTTCATGACGAGTACAAAAGAAATGATATTTCATACGAATATAATAGAATATACGAAACTACAAATGGATTTTCACCCGCCATGCAGTAATCCACGTAGACAGACCATTTCCACAATTTAATAAAGAATGAATACGAAGGACCATTCACCATGCATGTGGTAATCCACATAGACAGGTTATTCCAACAGAATAATAAAGAAAGGAATAACAGAAGAATTCACCAGGAATGCGATAGACTGCACAGACAGGTTATTCCAACAGAATAATAAATAATGGAACCAGAGCATGCGTAATACGCACAGACAGGATATTCCAACAGAATAATAAAGAACGGAACCAGGTCATGCGTAATCCGCACAGACAGGATATTCCAACAGAATAATAAAGAATATAATAATAGCTGAATTCACCATGCATGCGATAGACCGCACAGACAAATTATTCTAACAGAATAATAAAGAATGGAACCAGGTCTAGCGTAATCCGCACAGACAGGATATTCTAACATAATAATAATGAATGGGATAACAAAAGAATTTCACCATGTATGCAATACTTCGCATAGACAGGTTATTCCAATATAATAATAAAGAACGGAATAATTGAAGAATTTCACCATGTATGCGGTACTTCGCATAGACATGTTATTCTAACATAATAATAAAGAATGGAATAACAAAAGCTCTCTTCATGAATACGAAAGAAATAATACCCCTTACCTTTAGAAAGAAATTGGATACTAGAGTAGAGAGGTAGCAGACTTCTCTTCTTCGTTCTCTCTATAATAATTTTTTTATAGCTTTAGTGAATTAGTGAGAAATGAAGGAAGAATGAGCTTCTATTTATAGGAAAATATAGTTTCGATAATTGCATGTTTTGGGGCTTAAAATATTATAGTATAATACCTTCAACTTTTTTTTCATTTTTAATTTATACTTGCAAGTATTATCAAACTTGCACCACCTCCCCTAATAGTAAATAATGTGAATCAATAGTTCAATCATGTGAATCAATAATTATAATCATGTGAAAATACGAATTACAGTATAGTACCTCCATCTATACCTCTATTTTTAACTTAGTCATGCAAGTATTATCAATCTTGCACCAACTCCCTTAATAGTACAAGAATGTGAATCAATACTACACATATGTGAACAAATAGTTATAATCATGTGAATTAATAGCAATTAATTGCTCATTTATCCGGTTAATTACCCGATAACTTCTAGACATCAATTTTTATCGAAATAAATGTCGATTTTCACTAACACTAATAATTCCAACACAATGGAACTATCAAATTCATCTTTAATCAACACGAACTTATTCATCATTAATATCATAACTCATAATATTTAACAACAAGGCCGTTCCCAGGAAAGATGGAGCTTTCCGATAAGGATATCTCTTTATTAGCGCGCGATTAGATGACCAAACCTCTCCTTGACAGAACTTCTAGACATTGTAAATATTGCAATTTAATAATATGAATAACTTTGTCGTCTCAATTATTGATTTAATAATATAACATATTATGCAATTGATACTATGACAATAATTGAATCAATAATATGAGAGATATGATGCAGCAATTACTGTAGCAATAATTAAGTATAACTGAATGACTTCTCACGTAAGAATCAATAACCAATACCGTGTGTTACTATGCAACCACGCGTATTACTGTACTTTTACTACCGGGTAGTTCAACAGTTTTAATGGTAACACTTTTGCCGTTATTTTTAATAAAAGATAATTCTGTCGTTTTCTTACTACGATAATACTTCTGTTGTGGGGTCCACCAATGATTGTGCCATCGTACGAATATTCCCTGTTAAAATGAATAATCCCTGACCAATCGAATATTATATAACCACTTGCTTACTTTGTAAAATTTGTAAATATTACCCACAACTATAACATTATATCAAATTCATACCATAATATTAAAAAAAATATTTCGAGAAATTTAAATCTTTATTCATAAAATCTGGGGTCTCACAATCTCACCTCCTTATGAAATTTACGTACGTACTTGGTATGCCGAAGAGGTGAGGATACCTTGAATACCTTTATCGTCGAAAATATTACACGTTGTATACGTGCATGCCCGATGTCCTCCGATTGCCTCTGAATGCACATCAGTCCCTAAATAGCCATTTTAGGCCTTGATACCGACCTCAAATCTCAAAATATAAAGAATGAAAGTTTTAGGTCCACTCGTTATCTTTCTGAATCATCCTGGACATCCTAAGTGCTCGACCTTTGGCACTTAACTCCAATTTTCCAGATTTTGTAACTTTTGACACATATACTTCAAATCTTCATAACTTCTTCATCCGTTATCAGAATTAGTCCATTTTCGAGGCTATAGAAAGCTTGTAACATGCTCTACAAAACCCCCATGATTTCATAATTTTTTAAATTAATTAATTATTCTGAAATTTGGCTCCAAAGTCTCCCAAGACTAAGTTTTTACTAACAACGATACATGAAAAACGTTATGAACACGCGACATACTTGGCGGTAAAATGAGTCAATAGGCCACAGTTCCTACTCGATCGAGGATTTCAAATGGGCCAATTAAATCTAGGGTTGAGATACTGCTTTCTTTAACCTTCTTCTTCACATTCATCAAATTAGGTTGTGTAGCTTGAGCGGCTTTAACTTTATCGATTAAAGTCAATTCTACTCATATATTCGTTATCTTCACGTGGGTCCCTAGAGTCTTTAACTCTATCTTCATCATTTGTAAGTTATACAAAATGAGTCTTTGTGTTAATAACATCGCACTCGTAAACGCATACGATCTTCTATTCAACGCGTCAACTACCACATTCTCTCTTCCACAATGATATTGAATAGTATGATCGTAATCTTCAACAGCTCGAGCCAACGTCTTTGGCGCATGTTACGTTCATTTTAGTTGAAGAAATATTTGAGGGTTTTAGAAATGGGTTTTGTACTGAAGTCAATACAAAATTCGATTTCACGCTCTGGGGTAGGCCAGGAAGTTCTTCGAGAATACGTCAGGAAATTTATTAACAATAAAAATATCATTTAAAAACTGTGACTCTCATCCAAGACTTGGATAACACATGAAATAAAGGTTTCTACTAATGGAGTTTCAACCGATAAGTCAAAATCTAATTTTTCTGTAGTTCAATTTAAACGTTGAGCGCAAGCAAGAGAGATAAAAGAATAGGTAGAACCGGTGTCGAATAAGGTATAGACTTCGCTAGTGTTTATGATTTACTTACCCGTGATAACTTCGTTCGGGTTCCTCGACAAACGCTCTCACTTAAACTACCGACTTTGACTTATCCGGGACATCTTTTGGCGTCATCATTGCCATTGGACTTGACTTTGCTGCATCCCTTTGTTCCACGACCGCCTGCCGTTCTTCACCCTGCTCTTTTAACTCATGAATACGATCTTAAAGTTCTATATTTTGATCATAAATTCTCCTCAATTCATTACTTAAAACTCTAGATGAGTTTATCTCTTGATTTTCAGATTTCATTTTCTAACACTGCCACAAAACAAGGGTTAATTGACATATCACATATTATCCCTATACTCTGACCGACCAATTAAATACCAAATAAACTTAGGTAGGTCATACTAGCGAAGGAATTCCCCGTCTCTCCCCTCTTAGTTCTTGTCTCACATCTCTGCCAGGGATCATATCCCTAAGCTTTGATACCAACTGTGACGCCCCCAAAATAGGTATACATCACCCATCTTGAGTTGCCAAATACATGGTACAAAATACAAATACAACTTAATAATATAATTGTCGTGTAATATACGACAAAACATAAACTGAGAGTTTTAAAATGAATATTGTCATCTAGACAATATCCACACTCAATGGAGTCCTCATTACGTTTATTGTCACACTATTTAACAAAATAGTGAGGACTACTAATGTTATCATCTGGACCGTCACTCCGTTCCCCGACTATTCCCGGCTATGTTTTCATTTCCTGAAGAGAACAGTGAAAGCAAAAGGGTGAGCTCAACTAGCCCAGTAAGAAATATTATGACTAAGATAATGCACAATAAATTATCATTAGCCCTCAACAATGTTAAACTGATAGAATATAATAGACAACAAGTTTAACTGCAGCGAAACAAACAATCCATTAGAAAAGTCAAGTAGAACATAAAATCTACTATCTTCTATGATTTAAAAAGATTTTCATCAACTTTATCGCTGAGACTCGGCTTAATAAATAAACCACATCATCCCTGCACCACGGCCAAGGATATTCATATAATCATCAATGGTCATGATTATACCGAATAATCCCTGGTCATAATCATACCAACAACTGTCCACCAATGAACTACCGGCCAATGAGGACTTTTATCACATTATTCGTCACATTACGGTCATGATTATACCGAATAATTCCGGGTCATAATCATACCAAGTCCATCTATGCACGTAAGTCAAAGATGACTTTAATCATAATATAAGCATGAGGATGATGACAATGACATAATAATTCAATAAAACAAGTTCAAGGATAAATTTTAAAGATTTATAATTTAATTTATCTAGAAATCAATAAGTTCCAAATTGTCAACATGATACTTCTTTGCGGAGTAAAATTCAAGAATAATATTCATATACCAAAAATAATTTGGACAAAAAAGAATCAATTTTTTGGGTGAATAGTACCCCGTGAATAGTACTTCAGGAATAGTACCTCGTGAATAGTACCCCGACATAAAAAATACTCCAAATACCTGAGTGAATAATATTTGGGTGAATAGTAATTTGGGTGAATAGTAACCCATGAATAGTAACCCATGAATAGTAACTCGTGAATAGTATTACGACAAGAAAAGTGCCCCGAATACCCGAGTGAATAATATTAGAGTGAATAGTAACTGGGTGAATAGTAACTCATAACAAAAAAATACCAAATAAAATGATATTTCATGACGAGTACAAAAGAAATGATAGCTCATACGAATATAATAGAATATACAAAACTGCAAATTGATTTTCACCCGCCATGCGATAATCCACGTAGATAGATCATTTCCACAATTTAGTAAAGAATGAATACGAAGAATCATTCACCATATATGCGGTAATCCACATAGACAGGTTATTCCAATAGAATAATAAAGAATGGAATAACAATAGAATTCACCAGGCATGCGATAGACCGCACAGACAGGTTATTCCAACAGAATAATAAATAATGGAACCAGGTCATGCGTAATACGCACATACAAGATATTCCAACAGAATAATAAAGAATGGAATCAGGTCATGCGTAATCCGCATAGACAAGATTTCCAACAAAATAATAAAGAATGGAATAACAACATAATTCACCATGCATGCGATAGACCGAACAGACAGGTTATTCCAACAGAATAATAAAGAATGGAACCAGGTCTAACGCAATCCGCACAGACAGGATATTCCAACAGAATAATAAAGAATGGAATAACAGAAGAATTTCACCATGTATGCGGTACTTCACATAAACAGGTTATTCCAACAAAATAATAAAGAATGGAATAACAGAAGAATTTCACCATGTATGCGGGACTTCGCATAGATAGGTTATTCCAACATAATAATAAATAATGAAATAACAACTCTCTTCATGAATACAAAAGAAATAACACCCCTTACCTTTAGAAAGAAATTGGATACTAGAGTACAGATGTAGCAGACTTCTCTTCTTCTTTCTCTCTATAATTTCTCTCTATAATAATTGCTCTATAGCTTTAGTGAATTAGTGAAAAATGAAGGAAGAATGAGCTTCTATTTATAGGAAAATATTGTTTTGATAATTGCACGTTTTGGGGCTCAAAATATTACAGTATAATACCTTCAACTTCTCTTTCATTTTTAATTTGGTCATGCAAGTATTATCAAACTTGCACCACCTCCCCTAATAGTAAATAATGTGAATCAATAGTTCAATCATGTGAATCAATAGTTATAATCATGTGAAAATACGAATTGCAGTATAGTACCTCCATCTATACCTCCATTTTTAACTTAGTCATGCAAGTATTATCAATCTTGCACCAATTCCCCTAATAGTACAAGAATGTGAATCAATAGTACACACATGTGAATAAATAGTTATAATCATGTGAATTAATAACAATTAATTGCTCATTTATCCGGTTAATTACCCGATAACTTTCATACATCAATTATTATCAAAATAAATGTTGATTTTCACTAACACTAATAATTCCAACACAATGGAACTATCAAATTCATCTTTAATCAACACGAACTTATTCATCATTAATATCATAACTCACAATATTTAACAACCAGGTCGTTCCCAGGAAAGACGGGGCTTTCTTATAAGGATTTCTCCTTATTGGCGCACAATTAGATGACCAAACCTCTCCTTGACAAAACTTCTAGACATTGTAAATATTGCAATTTAATAATATAAATAACTCTGTCGTCTCAATTATTGATTTAATAATATAACATATTATGTAGATGATACTATGACAATAATTGAATCAATAATATGAGAGATATGATGCAACAATTACTGTAGCAATAATTGAGTATAACTGAGTGACTTCTCACGTAAGCATCAATAACCAATACCGTGTGCTATAATGCAACCACGCGTATTTCTGTACTTTTACTATCGGGTAGTTCAACAGTTTTAACTGTAACACTTTCCCCGTTATTTTTAATAAAAGATAATTCTGTCGTTTTCTTACTACGACAATACTTCCGTTGTGGGTCCACCAATGATTGTGCCGTCGTACGAATATTCTCTGTTAAAATGAATATTCCCCGACCAATCGAATATTATATAACCACTTGCTTACTTTGCAAAATTTGTAAATATTACCCACAACTATAACATTATATCAAATCCACACCATAATGTTAAAAAAAATATTTCGAGAAATTTAAATTTTTATTCATAAAATCCGGGGTCTCATATTTAACACTGCGTATTTCAACAGTTAACGGTAAAACTTCCGCCGTTATTTTCATAAAAAAATATTTTTGTCATTTTCTCAATCCGACAATAATTTCGTTGTGGGGTGCACCAATAATTGTGCCGTCGTACGAATATTCCCTGTTAAAACGAATATTCTCCGACCAATCGAATATTATAAAACAACTTGCGTACTTTGCAAAATTTATAAATATTACCACAACTATAACATTATATCAAATTCACTTCATAATATTCAAAAATGATATTTATATAAAATTCATCTTTATTCATAAAAGTTGGGGTCTTACAACATGCCAGTGAAGTGAACACCTGACAGAACACTGAGAATGGCTCCCTTAGTGGTCCATCACATGGGAGCTCACTTGTACTCCCATTAATAAAGGTGCCATCTGCAAAGATCACCTGATCCATGATGTCTTAAAATCTCTACCAAGAGTATTATCTAAATGTAAACTAAAACACAAAGAACTAGTGAACATGGCAAAGGAATAACAGTCCCAAACTCTAGATTTCATTGTTAACTATGTATCAAAATTTAAGAAAGGCAACTTTGAATATTGACAATGCCATTATGCTGCAAAATAATGTAGAAGCTATGTACAAAAGATACCAGAAAGGTGACTAAGTTGTGAGAACACTGTGGTGGAATAGGACTCAAAGCTTAAGACCAGATGCGAGACCTTTATGTGCATAGGGTACTTGATAGCCACCATCGAAGTAGTTGTCACAGAACACCTGCAAAAAAAATGTAAGGAAGTTTTGAGTCATTCACGAAAACTTGAAAAGTACATTATGCCAAAATAGCTACATAAAACTAATGGCCACTACTAATATACAACCTGCTTAAATTTGATACAGAAGAACAGTTGTTGCCAAAAAATAACTACTGAATGTAAGAAGGGGCTTTATCAATTAAGACATGGCCACAATTTTGAATAAATTAAAAAGAGAATTAAACCTTCCAGTTGTATTCAATGGTATATTCACGTCTGCAAAGAAAAATCAATGAGGAAGCCACTCCATTGACACTAAGGATTTCTGATGCGCTACCAAGCCATTCATTTCCCACATTGTAATCAGACTCTTCTTGAGGAAATTTCTCCATGCCCAAATTGAGAATAACAAATGCCCCCCAGGTAGCTACTTTGAGCGGAATTAGTCCAAATTCCTATCCTCTAGATGGCCAGAAAAATCACCAAAATAATGCACCTTCATTATCGGACCATAGTATGCTCACTACTTGCCATTTTTTTAGCAGATCTAATTATCATTAGCATGATTGTTTCATGTTATAAAAAGAATGGTTCAGGAATTAAAAAATAATATCAGCCATATCATCACATGGGTATAAAATTAAATACACAACATCTAATAAAAATTATTGGGCAAGGGGAAAAGAAAAAGCTTAGTACAAACCAAATGAACCATACAATAGAATTGAACTAAGATTGTCAATAAGGCCAAATGGAAGTGAGCAGAATGTCTTCTAAGTTTTAATGTAATTGATGATTTACAAAGAGAACTACAAGCAAACATAATGGATTCCAAACAAGAATATAATGATAGTATAATAATTATTCCAAACAAACAAACATAATGGATTCCAAATAAGAAAGAAAATATTATAGTATTTCAAGGAATCTAATAATATAATAATGGATTTTTTTTGAAACTATTTACTCGAGTTTATAAAATAACGCATTACGACAAATGGTCAAATATACATTCATTACTCTTTATTTGAATCCGATTCTAAAGTTTGGTTGATACAAAGATATTTTTCAGGAATGTCCCTCGCTTTGCACATCATAAGCTCATGTGCTATTCTAAATCTAAATTTATAAGCCTCGTTTGGAGTCCACCTCGGTTCCTTCATGATGTTTATCCGATGAAAAAAGAAATCTATTTACTTTGCAACATAAATGCCACAATAGTCTGAATTCTATTGTCTCGGCCTATTCACACTGACTTCAACTTTTGTCTTCGATATTGGCCACTTTGCTTTAGGATTTGCCATACGAAGCAAGAAAGGAATTAACTCCACCTATAAACCACAAAACAATCATTTAATTCCCAAAACCTCATATGTTTGTGTGATGACATGAAACATAAGTAATATATTAATGAACTCACCATAACAGCAAAGTAGTTTTGATTTAATTGTGACAATGGCATTAAGGGTTTGTCATCATTAAGTGGATCAAATAGCATTAATTTCCACTTGTTCACACTCCAAATAAATAGGCAGAAATGACTGTTGCTTTTGTTAATGAATGGAACGAATATGTAATTAGACTCATGAACTGGGGCACCAAATGTTGGATTGATGTAACTTGTTAAAAATTTGTGTGTTGTTGCTTTGCTTACTTCGACACTTGGTAAGTATTGGGTGCCCAAACTCGTAAAGTACATTGACATGAAATAAAACATAGCCCATAGTTGGATACCTTCAATCCTCATCTTAGGTTCTCTGTCTCTCAACAATAACAAATATGCATCCAATATATGCACCCATAACCAACCATTGGGTCTCAGGCAGTTCACATTCTTAAACTCTATTGTATAGACTGCCTAGATGGATATGGGGAAAGTATGATGGGTCGTGAGTTGGATTAAACCAATAGTGATTTAACCAAGTGATTTTCTCAATCTTTAAAAACTTAATAAGATGAGTGTGCTTTGTTCCATTTCTCCTTCTAACCGATAATTTCCTACTATGTTGAGTAGAAGAAGCAACGCTACCCTGAGTTTCTTGAACCGTAGGCTGGGGTCCCGTCATGTCAATATCCATTTGTCCAAATTGGGGTTGCGTTGGATTTTGTTCGGATGGAACCCCTTTGTAATCATTCATGAACGACTTATACAGTGTATTGAACCATGACTCATACATGGTTCTTAACTCAGCTGGCAGATCAATTGACATAAACTTTACAAATATAGATTTTGCAGTCTCAATCTAGAATTAAAACAATAACAAAAATTATATTAATAAAATAAGGTCATCAACTTATAACACAAAAACATGTATAAAAATTATAAATCACTAGTACAAAACCATAAAAAGACAACACTAAGAGATGACGTTTTTATAAAAAATGTTGTAGTTTTTTTTTACTACGTTTTTTAACAAAATGTTGTAGATACATATAAAAAAATGTTATGTATTTATAAGGGCAATTTTTAATTTTAAATAGATAACGTTTTCAAAAAAAAAAATATTTATGTATAAAACTCGGAGCACAAAAAAAAATGCGGAAATAAAAATTTAAAATTAAAACAAGGACCATAGTGAGCGCCATGCTCTCTCTACGATGGAGGTAGCAAAGGAAGCGGGGGTGCCATGCTCTCCTATGATCCAAACCTGTTGGTTATGCTCTAAAATCTTATGTTTTTTGCAAAGTCCCACATTGGCTATTCTTGGAACTCTCATAGTGCATATTAGTACTTGTTGTTATGGGCTTAGTAACATGGTTGAGGAAATAGGGATGGGCTTGCGCACATGAGGACGGCTAAGGAATTGGGCGAGATCAAGCTTGGTTCTCGGACTTTCGGTCAGAAAACCTTAGTGCGTGTGTGAGCGCGATACGCCCGCGCAGGGGGGGTGCCAATCCGGAAAATTTGTGCTTTGCGGGTGCACCCGGGTAGCCCACTGTTTTGATAAAATCCCTAATTTATTTTTATACTATTTACTCCTAGCCCTAGCTGTTTTCCCAAAACGTAAACCTTAATTAATTTTACGTTACTGATTTATTCTCCAACGTCTACTAATTTATTTCCCAAATCCTTCCAACGTTCGGGTATTCACTTCCCAACAGTCTCGTTCGTTCTTCTTCTTCTTCTACTTCTATATATACTGTCTCTATCTCTGTTCTGTTGCAACAAAAAAAGAAAAAATACATATATCATATCAGTGCTTTCTTGCTTCTTCTCTGTTATTCATATTTTTTCTCCTGATTGGGGCAATCCACAAAGACGAGTCCATAGTCTTCTTCTGCGAGTACACGCAATCGAAGGCTTGCCGTTGAATCCTGGAGGGTGAACGCCGTGGAGCTCAACTGTACCGGTGTAATTCTACAATTAAGCACACCTAGAGAGGGGGTGAATAGGTGTAAATACTTAGACGTGATCAACAACGACCAATTTTCAAAGTTAACTATAACAGACTGTAATCGGATGGTCGAACCCTGTCCGTATTAGTTATATTCTTAACTGTTAAAAACGGACAGCTAATGCCTGTCCGGATCAGTGTAAAACTTTTTCGACGCACACAAAAACTGCAGAGTATTAATTGTTAAAAACGGACAGCTAATGCCTGTCCGGATTAGTATAAAACTTTTTCAACGTAAACCAATAAAAACTGCAGAATATTAACAGTTAAGAACGTAAGCAAAAAGGTAGAAAATCACACCGAGATTTTTACGTGGTTCAGCCCCTATCCTCTACTCTAGTGGCCTAATCCACGTCCAATCCCAACTAGGATTGGAGACTCACTTTATTAAAATAATACTCAGCAATTACAAAGTAAATAAAAACTCCCTGTTACAACGACGATCACTTGGACACACCTCTGCCCCCTTTGCACCTCTGCAACACCTCTCACCTCTGAGACTTTGATACCTTCGTTGTACAGACTGAATATTACTAAAATAAAAACCCCAAGCCAACCTAGACTTGTACTTTGTTTACAATATAAATAATGAATATAAGAACAATGTAAACCAAGACTAAAATAGTGATATGATGATTTGTATCTTGAATAGCTTGAAGAAATTTTGCCCAGTAGTCTTGTCTTTTCTGAAGCCGTGTAAACAGTATATATATAGAGAAGAGAGTAACGGCTATGTCCCTTCCAAATCCTCCTGCAATGGCTATATCTTTTTGATTGAAATAGGAGATCCATGTTACCATAAACAACGTTAGTAGATAAAGAATTTCAGCTATGAAGGAGTCAATTAGGAATCAAATACTAGTTGAAAGAGTCCTAATAGTAATTAGCAAGATCCCTTAAAAATAGCAATTACTGATTAGCATGTGACAATAATATCTCCATCAACTTTAAATAAGAATCCTTCATAAAAACCAATTCCTAAAATATCTCTCAATTTCGTATACATTGGTAGCACACAATATATATATATATGTTGGAAGGATATATCCCCTTAATTAAATATGAGAAATTTAAGGAATATTAAACAGATTTTCCAATCTCCATAAAATACTCCAATTTTGAATTAGACTTTAAAGCATATCAGGATTGGAAAACCCACACATATATATATATATATATATATATATATATATATATATATATATTGGATATAACCCCACAATAAAATATGAGAAATGTAAGGAATATTAATCAGATTTCCAATCTCCATAAATTACTCCAATTTTGAATTAACTTAACAGATAATCAAATTTATTCTCACTGAGATGAGAGATTCCATCAATCACGTAATTTAGATGGACTAATATATTTGAATATTATAACCACCCATAATCCATGCATATTATATAATATTATATCATGGCCATTAAGTTATGTTCACATATACAACCATATAATATTATTCAAATGCCCATAATATAATTCTCATTAAAATATATTATTTCCATGCAAAACATATTATTTCCATGCAAAACATATTATCATCATTAAAACATAAACATATAAACCAACAATCTCCCCCTTTTTACTGATGATAATATACAACTCCCCCTAAATATATGGCTCCCCCTAAAACCATGCAATTCATTATTACGTACAAGTAAGTAGAGAATATTTTCATAAAATATATAGTCATTATTAAAACCACAAACCAACATTCTCCCCCTTTTTGATGATGACAATATATTATCTTTTGAATTTATATACTCCCCATATCTATAAGGCTCCCCCTAAATTTATGCATATTAAGGAGCAACAAAATGACACAATAACCATCATTTCATATAGTAGCACAATATAGTATCTCACTATCAACATGAATACTAATTCAAATACCAATATCTCTCCCCCTTTGTCATTATAAAAAAATCATTAAGCATAAGTTAATTAAAACGTAATCATCATTATCCAAATATCTCTCCCCCGTTGTCATTAGCAAAAAATAATTCATATCAATATAGCTAAAAAGATATCTCGCCCCATTTGTCAATATAAAAAGAATAAGTTCAAAGAAAAAGAATATCAATGGAGCAAGTTTATAACAAAATCACATATAGCAAGTAAACAATACGATCATACCTTTGTGATTTGTTACTTATATATCAACATTGTTGTTACCAATAGCTTGCTAGATGTGCTTTGAAGTTTTCGATAATGGATTTTCATACTCAAATTTCTTCAAAAACACTTCTTTTGATCATCCAATGTGGAGGTCACCTATAATCAAATTTGGAGGATGATTTCTCACAGTCCGAGATGATTTGGGAAGCTTGGCAGTGGTCATATGTTCGTTGGATTCAGTCTGTGGTATGTCATATTCTGCATCACTGTGTTCGTCTGATTTTTCGTCTAAATCGGACGGGTTTAACTGTCTGTTTTGCGGTGTCTGCGTGTCTGAGTTTTCTACTAAAACGGACGGGTCAGGCTGTCTATTTTCAGCTGTATTTCCTTCTGATTCGGACGGCTTAGGCTGTCGATTTTCTGCTGTATTTCCTTCTAATTCGGACGGCTTAGGCTGTCCAGATGTAGCAGTTTGGCTTCCACGGATTAAATTGTCATTTCAGATTCCGCCAAATAATTTATAGATAACTATTATTCGTCTCCTTTTTGACCTTGAGACATCTACAAAATAAACAAATAGTCTCTATCTTTTTGGTACCCAAATCTTCTTGGGTCCTTTTGGGTTAGTAGCATATAAATCACTTTTCTTTACCCAAATTTGTTTTATTCTAATTTTATTGCAATTAGAATCAAAATGACCTTTAAAACCACATTTTCTACAAGTAACAAACGGTGAACAATAAAGTGGCTTAGACCTTGGTTTACTATTAATCATTTTAATATTATCATTTGTTATATTTTTCACATTTTTAACAGGATTATACCCAATTCCTTGTTTATCAAGACTAGACCTTTGTGCACCTAACATAATATTTAAATTCTCTTCCCATTGAACAAATTTTGCAAGATCCTTTTTCAATGAAATTATTTCTTCCTCATTATTATTTTGCATGTTTAATATTTTTCCATCATTAAAAGCATCAATACAAATATCTCTCATTTTCAAACTTTCTTTTAACACTTCATTTTCATTTTTAAGATATTCATTTTCTTTTCTCTCTTTAATAAGCGACTTAACTTCATTCATTAGCTCATTTACACAATTCTTAAAATAAGCAGTTTTCTTTTTGAGTTGTTGATTTTCATTTTGTAAAGCAATATAATCAGGCATAGATAGTTTAGAAGCTTCATGAAAATTTGTTACCTCAAGTTGATCATCATCTTCTAGTCCCATGAAACAGAGTTGGACAGTTTCTTCTTCTTTCGTTTCGGATTTACTCACTGGAGTTGAGCTACCTTTTTGATTTTTCCTTTGTTTCTTTCTTTGAAGTAGTCTCTCGAGTTTTCTTGAGATCATTTCAATTTCTTCATCAAGATCTTCGTGAACACTTTCATTGTTGCTCTCGACTTGAAGTGTCAATGTTTTCTTTATTGGTGCTTCATCCTCTTCATCATACCTCTTTAGTTGATTTTCGAATTCTTCAAGCTCTCCAAACAAAGTTAGAGTTTCCATCGAACTGATTGTAGTTGAGTCTTGAAGAGTTGTTACTTTTGGTGCAAATCGTTTGGGCATGACTCTAAGTATCTTTCTATTTATCTCCCTTTGATCAATTTTTCGGCCGAGCATGGTTAGAGAGTTCATAAGAGTAAGGAATCTAGCTTGAGCTTCTTTGATGGATTCATTCTTCTCTAACCTGAAAAGTTCATATTCTTGCATTAGTAAACTTAATTTGACTTCTTTTACCTTTGTAGTTCCCTCATGGCTCATGACGATTGTATCCCATATTTCTTTAGCAGTAGTGCATGCGGAAACTTTGTCAATTTCAGCTTGAGTCATTCCACTTAGCAGCGTGTTCATGGCTTTGGAGTTGTAGGAAAACATATATGATTCATTTGAATCCATTTCCATGAGAGTCTTCGGTTTTCCATCATCATGCCTTGGAATGACAGGGCCATTCTCAACAACCCACCATTCCCATGGGTCTCGTTTGAGATAAATCATCATTCTAAACTTCCAAAAGTTGAAGTTTTCACTTCCGAGCAACAACGGTGGTCGGCTTGTGGATTGACCTTCTTGAAAACTAAGGTGTGCCATAGGATCTTTCCCTACGACCTGCAAAGATCAATATTAGTAGAGCCTTGCTCTGATACCAAATGTAATTCTACAATTAAGCACACCTAGAGGGGGGGTGAATAGGTGTAAATACTTAGACGTGATCAACAACGACCAATTTTCAAAGTTAACTATAACAGACTGTAATCGGACGGTCGAACCCTGTCCGTATTAGTTATATTCTTAACTGTTAAAAACGGACAGCTAATGCCTGTCCGGATCAGTGTAAAACTTTTTCGACGCACACAAAAACTGCAGAGTATTAATTGTTAAAAACGGACAGCTAATGCCTGTCCGGATTAGTATAAAACTTTTTCAACGTAAACCAATAAAAACTGCAGAATATTAACAGTTAAGAACGTAAGCAAAAAGGTAGAAAATCACACCGAGATTTTTACGTGGTTCAGCCCCTATCCTCTACTCTAGTGGCCTAATCCACGTCCAATCCCAACTAGGATTGGAGACTCACTTTATTAAAATAATACTCAGCAATTACAAAGTAAATAAAAACTCCCTGTTACAACGACGATCACTTGGACACCTCTGCCCCCTTTGCACCTCTGCAACACCTCTCACCTCTGAGACTTTGATACCTTCGTTGTACAGACTGAATATTACTAAAATAAAAACCCCAAGTCAACCTAGACTTGTACTTTGTTTACAATATAAATAATGAATATAAGAACAATGTAAACCAAGACTAAAATAGTGATATGATGATTTGTATCTTGAATAGCTTGAAGAAATTTTGCCCAGTAGTCTTGTCTTTTCTGAAGCCGTGTAAACAGTATATATATAGAGAAGAGAGTAACGGCTATGTCCCTTCCAAATCCTCCTGCAATGGCTATATCTTTTTGATTGAAATAGGAGATCCATGTTACCATAAACAACGTTAGTAGATAAAGAATTTCAGCTATGAAGGAGTCAATTAGGAATCAAATACTAGTTGAAAGAGTCCTAATAGTAATTAGCAAGATCCCTTAAAAATAGCAATTACTGATTAGCATGTGACAATAATATCTCCATCAACTTTAAATAAGAATCCTTCATAAAAACCAATTCCTAAAATATCTCTCAATTTCGTATACATTGGTAGCACACAATATATATATATGTTGGAAGGATATATCCCCTTAATTAAATATGAGAAATTTAAGGAATATTAAACAGATTTTCCAATCTCCATAAAATACTCCAATTTGGAATTAGACTTTAAAGCATATCAGGATTGGAAAACCCACACATATATATATATATATATATATATATATATATATATATATATATATATATATTGGATATAACCCCACAATAAAATATGAGAAATGTAAGGAATATTAATCAGATTTCCAATCTCCATAAATTACTCCAATTTTGAATTAACTTAACAGATAATCAAATTTATTCTCACTGAGATGAGAGATTCCATCAATCACGTAATTTAGATGGACTAATATATTTGAATATTATAACCACCCATAATCCATGCATATTATATAATATTATATCATGGCCATTAAGTTATGTTCACATATACAACCATATAATATTATTCAAATGCCCATAATATAATTCTCATGTAAAATATATTATTTCCATGCAAAACATATTATTTCCATGCAAAACATATTATCATCATTAAAACATAAACATATAAACCAACAACCGGTTCATATAACCAGTGAGGGCGGAATCACTTTTTAGGACAGTAGCTTGCTACGCCTCGGCTTCGTTCATATAACAGCTAAGTTGTTCCAATTTGTTCGTCTAATAGTCTTGTTAATAGTGCTTCTGTTACTGCAATTGCGTGTGTTGCTGCTGTGACTGCTATATAATTCCAACAATCTAAAAAGTGATTCTTAGTTATTAACAAGATGATGAAATCTGCTTTGGACTTGTCTAAAATTGAACGTTTTGATGGCTCTAATTTTAAGAGATGGTCTGAAGATATACTGTTTTATTTAGAGACCATGAATTTGGAATATGTGTTATACATGGATGCTCCTGTTAGTGTAGTTTCTGTTAACGATATTACCTCTACTGCTGAAACTGTTGAAAAATCGGATAAAAGGGATTATGTGAAGGATAATCGTACGTGTCGACGATATTTGTTACACTATTTGTCTAATCCGTTGTTTGAGATATATTATCCATTTGAAAGTGCTAAGAAGATTTGGGAAGCATTAAAATCAAAGTATGCTGTAGAAAATTCTGGACTTAAGAAATATGTTGCGGGGAAATTCTTAGACTTTAAAATGCAAGATGGAAAGTCTGTTATAGATCAAGTCCATACCAAACTATTGTGGGGGAAGTCATTGGGGAAGGAATGAAAATATGCGAGAATTTCCAAGTTGCCGTACTTATCGAAAAATTACCACCCTCGTGGAAAGATTATAAGATGAACCTCAAACATGAAACTAAAGATTTCACTATGCAGGAACTAGTAGCTTACATCCATATTGAAGAACAAAACAGAGCTAAGGAAAGGGGAGATGTAGTTCCAAATCAAACTGTCAAAGCTAATCTCGTGGAACAAAAGCCACAATGGAAGAGCCAAAATTATCAGTACAAAAACCACAAAGGAAAAAATCAAAAATCAATGGGAAGAAAGGATAATAGGTTCAACAACTCCAATCAAATTCAAAAACCTGTTACTAAAGGTCCTTACTTCGTATGTGGCAGACCTGGCCATATTGCTATGAAGTGTCACTTTCGCAAGGGGCAAGATAACAAAAATAATAATTCTCTGCCTAAGCCCCAAGCGAACTTGGTTGAATCCGATGATGTTATCGTTGCTGTTGTCTCGGAAGTAAACCTTGTTGACAACTTCACGGAATGGGTAGTAGATACCGGGGCTACTAGACACATTTGCGAAAATAGAGATGTAATCCTCAACTACGAAAATGTGACTAATGGAGAAAAGGTCTTTATGGGGGATTCTCGAGCCACCAATGTTGCGGGAAAAGGAAAAGTCTTACTAAAATTAACTTCTGGGAAAACCATTGCCCTACAAGATGTACTTCATGTGCCCGATATTCGTAGGAATCTTGTGTACGGGTCTTTGTTGAACAAAGCTGGCATTAAACTTGTGTTTGAATCTGATAAACTTGTACTTACTCGTAATGGGGAATTTGTTGGGAAAGGCTTTTGTAATGGGGGTTTATTTGTACTTGATGCTTCTGCTGAATTGAATAATAAGAATGCCTCTTTTGCTTATATTGTTGAATCCTTGGATATGTGGCATGCTAGATTAGGACACGTGAATGTAGCTTCTATTAAAAAGTTGAAACAACTTGAACTTATACCTAATCTTGCAAATACCGAGTTTAACAAATGCGAAATTTGTGTAGAAGCAAAACATGCTAAGAAACCTTTTAAAAGTGTTGAAAGACAAACTGAACTACTTGAGTTAATTCACAGTGATCTAGCTGATTTTAAAAATACTACGAGTAGAGGTGGGAAGAAATATTATATTTCTTTTGTGGATGATATGTCTAGATATACTCGAATTTATCTACTTTCCTCTAAAGATGAAGCGGAAGAAATGTTTCTTAAATATAAAGCGGAAGTTGAAAATCAGTTAGAAAGAAAAATTAAAAGACTTAGGTCTGATCGTGGAGGTGAATATGATTCAGGAAGTCTTAAAAAATTTTGTGAACTAAATGGAATAATACATGAAACTTCTCCTCCTTATTCTCCACAATCCAATGGAGTTGCAGAAAGAAAAAATAGAACACTTAAAGATATGATGAATGCTATGTTAATAAGTTCAGGTTTACCTTCTAATATGTGGGGAGAAGCTTGTCTTTCTGCAAATCATATTTTAAATAGAGTTCCACATAAAAAATTAGACTCTACACCATATCATTTATGGAAAAAATATGCACCTAATTTGGGGTATCTTAAAGTGTGGGGGTGTCTAGCTAAAGTAGCTATACCAGAATTTAAAAGGAATAAAATTGGACCTAAAACAATGGATTGTATTTTTATTGGATATGCATCTAATAGTGCTGCTTATAGATTTTTGGTAATTAAAGATGCAACTAATAATTATCAAAATAATTCAATTTTGGAAACAAAGGATGCAGAATTTTTTGAAAATAAATTTCCAATGAAAATTAGAGATGAGGGCAATCCGTCTTCTAGTGAACCTCTTAAAAGGAAAGATAAAGAACCTGTACCTGCATCTACTAGAAGTAAATGACAACGTTTTGAGAAAAATTTTGGTCCAGATTTTATAACTGCTTTTATAACTGAAGATGACCCTAAAACTTATGAAGAAGCAATGAAATCTATTGATGCAAATTTTTGGAAGGATGCTATTAATAGTGAGCTAGAATCTATTATGTCTAACCATACATGGGAACTAGTTAATTTGCCTAGAGGATGTAAACCTATTGGATGTAAATGGGTGTTTAAAAAGAAGTTAAAAGCTGATGGGTCTATTGATAAATTTAAGGCAAGACTTGTAGCAAAAGGGTTTACTCAAAAGGAAGGTTTTGATTATTTTGACACTTACTCACCAGTGACTAAATTAGCAACTATAAGAATTCTAATTGCTTTGGCTTCTATTCATAAATTGATAATCCACCAAATGGACGTTAAAACTGCCTTTTTGAATGGAGAGTTAAATGAAGAAATATATATGTGTCAACCTGAAGGTTTTGTTGTTCCAGGTGAAGAACATAAAGTGTGTAGACTTGTAAAATCTTTATACGGTTTGAAACAAGCTCCAAAACAATGGAATGACAAATTTAATAAAACTCTCTTGTCTAATAATTTTGTGACAAATGAATCTGATAGTTGTGTCTATAGTAGATTCAATGGAAATTGTGGTGTGATTATTTGTTTATATGTGGATGACTTGCTTATATTTGGTACTGATGAGAAAGTTGTGAAAACTACAAAAGAGTTTTTATCTTCTAAATTTGACATGAAAGATTTAGGAGAAGCGGATTTGATTCTTGGCATGAAAATAAATAAACATGCAAATGGTTTAGTTTTATCACAATCTCATTATGTGGAAAATATTCTTAAGAAGTTTGATTACTTTAATGAAGAGCCATTAGGAACTCCTTATGACTCTAGTGTGCATTTAAAGAAAAATAAAGGGATTGGTATTGCACAAGTTGAATATGCTAGAATCATTGGTAGTGTAATGTATTTAATGAACTGTACTCGTCCTGATATTGCATATGCCATTAGTAGACTTAGCAGATATACACATAATCCTTCACAAGAACATTGGAATGCATTGTCACGATTAATGAGGTATTTAAAAGGAACAGTTAATGTAGGTGTACATTTTACTGGTCATCCTAGTGTTTTAGAAGGATATTGTGATGCTAATTGGGTATCTGATAACGATGAAACAAACTCCACTAGTGGTTATGTGTTTACTTTAGGTGGAGGAGCTGTTTCTTGGAAATCTGCTAAACAAACTTGTACTGCTAGATCTACTATGGAATCTGAATTTATTGCTTTAGAATTGGCAGGTACAGAAGCAGAGTGGATAAGAAATTTATTGGCTGATATACCATTGTGGTATAAGCCGATTCCTTCTATTTCTTTACATTGTGATTCTCAAGCAGCTATTAGCAGGGCAATGAACCATGTTTATAATGGAAAACAGAGACACATTCGCTTGAGGCACAATATTGTACGAGGACTGATCAGTAATGGGGTTATTTCCATGGAATTTGTAAGGTCTGAAAAGAACCTAGTGGATCCGCTTACTAAGGGATTGAATAAAAAGGTAGTCCAAGAAGCATCCAGAGGGATGGGACTATTGCCAATATCTTGAGTAAGTAATACGCGATGGAAACCCAACCCATGTGATTGGAGATCCCATGAATTGGGTTCAATGGGTAATAACAAGTCACGTAATTACTTAATTATAGCACTACAATTATATATATCCCTTCTTGTGTGCATGTAGTGCTTACTGACAAATTGTGAAAGGATGAATCGTTTAGATTCTTAATGAAACTCATAGCCCCTAAAGGGTGGTGTATGTCAGTATACACTTGATGGGTTCACCTATATAAAGGTGGAAGTGTAGGCCGCTTCCTATGAGAGTCCTTAGCAAACTCTCTAGAGCCTTTATGAAAATCTGGGACATGGCGCATGGCCTAGAACGCGCCCAACCGCGGACTTGTGTGGATTCAGGATTTAAGATATGTGTGCAAGCTCAACTGATTGTATCACAGATAATAGGTTCAAGAATATAATTCACCTATAATCTACAATCATGAGCTTGTTCCACTAAGTGCCGATTCAAACCCATAAGGTATCGACATTATGTATCTAAAATCTATTGCCCTTCTCACTTCCTTTTAATTTTTATCTCTTTGATAATTTTGGATCATGTGGGGGATTGTTGGTTATGCTCCAAAATCTTATGTTTTTTGCAAAGTCCCACATTGGCTATTCTTGGAACTCTCATAGTGCATATTAGTACTTGTTGTTATGGGCTTAGTAACATGGTTGAGGAAATAGGGATGGGCTTGCGCACATGAGGACGGCTAAGGAATTGGGCGAGATCAAGCTTGGTTCTCGGACTTTCGGTCAGAAAACCTTAGTGCGTGTGTGAGCGCGATACGCCCGCGCAGGGGGGGGTGCCAATCCGGAAAATTTGTGCTTTGCGGGTGCACCCGGGTAGCCCACTGTTTTGATAAAATCCCTAATTTATTTTTATACTATTTACTCCTAGCCCTAGCTGTTTTCCCAAAACGTAAACCTTAATTAATTTTACGTTACTGATTTATTCTCCAACGTCTACTAATTTATTTCCCAAATCCTTCCAACGTTCGGGTATTCACTTCCCAACAGTCTCGTTCGTTCTTCTTCTTCTTCTACTTCTATATATACTGTCTCTATCTCTGTTCTGTTGCAACAAAAAAAGAAAAAATACATATATCATATCAGTGCTTTCTTGCTTCTTCTCTGTTATTCATATTTTTTCTCCTTATTGGGGCAATCCACAAAGACGAGTCCATAGTCTTCTTCTGCGAGTACACGCAATCGAAGGCTTGCCGTTGAATCCTGGAGGGTGAACGCCGTGGAGCTCAACTGTACCGGTTCATATAACCAGTGAGGGCGGAATCACTTTTTAGGACAGTAGCTTGCTACGCCTCGGCTTCGTTCATATAACAGCTAAGTTGTTCCAATTTGTTCGTCTAATAGTCTTGTTAATAGTGCTTCTGTTACTGCAATTGCGTGTGTTGCTGCTGTGACTGCTATATAATTCCAACAAAACCTTCGGCTACCACTGTGGCCATCAGCTGAGGAGGCACGTACAGGAAAAGATCTTGAGCATTTAGGACAAGGCTGATGTGATTAAGGTCAGTGACAATACTCACCTTTAGCCGCGGAGGGTATAAAAGTTATTGGGCTCTCATCCGGCGAGCATGTCCTTCCTTTTCCTTCACCCATCATTCCATTCAGCCCACCTGCTCCTCTTCTCCTCCCTTATCCTCTTCTCCAGCCCACCATTTCTACTTCTCCATTTCTTTATAAACTGGGTGTTGTTTCGAGCTTTATCGGCGACTATTATGGGCACCCCTCTGAAACCCTTTTTTTCGATCTTATATAGCTAAGTCCGAAGGCTTAGATTATGGGGCTTCTCTTTATAGATTAGTAGGGGTTTGTTTTGAGGGAGGGTTTGAAGTTATGATATGGAGGTATGGGGTTATGGTTTTGGGGTCCAGATCTTGATGTTCTGCTTGGGTTGGAGTTTGGATGTGGGATCTGCTCGATCTGGTAGTTCATTTTGGCTTTCACTGTGGATATTATCCGATCTGGACTTCTGATTTTTTATTTATTCCTTTAGTGTTCAAATCTGGATGTTATCTGTGTTTTTCTGATCTGTGCTTCATGTTTTGATTCATTGTTTTAGCGTTTGTTATTTGTTCATAGGTGATTATTTTGTCATTTCTGTTTTGCTGGGTTTTGCTGTCTGGGTTTATTGCTCCATCGATTGGTTGAATCTGGTTGTTTTTTCTGATTTTATCCCTCACTGTGTTCCATGGATTATCTATTTTGAGGCTTGATTGGAGTTATGGTGTTTTATACCGAAGATGATTGCCCTTTGATTTTTCGGTGATGATCAGAGTTCTCAAGGTTGGCCTCGAGGATGATGCACTACTTTGACCAACGGTTGGGCCCCACCATTTTCAAAATTTGATTCTCTTCTGGGCTCAATTTTGGGACTGCTGATCCTGTTTTTAGCTGAATGTTTACTCCACGCGTGGGCTGTGGGTCTAATGGATTGCTGGTCTGCCCACATGGGCTTGATGGGGGGCCCACTTGATTGTTGGGTGGTTTCTAGCTGATTGTAGTTAGTGTTTTGTTTTTTCTTAACCTAACCTCAGGTTATGAGGTTTAATATTTAAAGTTAAGGTTTTGGGTTTTCTAGTTTTAACTAGATGTTTTAGTCATTACGGGAGATGAGACTATGCTTTGAGCTTCATTGTAATATATAATTTTTGCAATTTATATACAAATCAAATTTAGAAAAAAAATTAGTTTTTATATGCATGAATTACAACATTTTTAAGTCTTTATACAAAGTTTTAAAAATGTTATATAAATTTTTCTAAATAGATGACACCTTCTAAACGTTGTATAAATGAGTGTAAACGTTGTCTGATGTATCAAATTATAACATTTTAAGCCAAAAAATGTTGTGGAATCATATCATCTACAATATTTTCAAGCATCCAATGATTTCTGAAAAATAAATATACAACATTTTTTAAGAAAAAAAACGTTGTAAATTTGACAAACCACAACGTTTTAAAAACGTTGTATAAAGGGTGTCAAATAGATGACACCCTTAACCATGACGTTTCTGGGATACAAACCACTAAGTTTTTTACGCGTTATCTATTTACCGTTTTGTAGTAGTGAATTTAAAAACTTACAGTGTTTACAGCCACATATTGGTCAATGAATACCCGTGGCTCATAATCTTCCCCTTGACGCCTAAAGGGTCGAGGATGGTGTATCCGTCTTCGAGTAATTTCTCTATACCATGTCATATAATCCTCGGTAGATATCTGCTGCAAACCCTCCAACACTTTCCCTTCTAAACTCTCTATGTAGGCCTCCCACAAATGAATATAACTGACCCTATGATTTTCATAATTTATTCTCTCAAACAATTTATGTTCCATCCTCAACGCTACCATGTTTTCAGCATTAGATGGATATGACTGCAAATATCCAAATTACCTCATAAATCTGTCAGGCATTTAAAACTCAACAATGTCGTAATGGATGAAAGGTATACTAATGGCTCCACCTAATCTTGCCTCAAAAAAGTCCCAACCCAAACGTGTATCAAATACTTGATATGGACGCCACACCAAATCTGTTTCCAACATATCATCAAACTCTCCTCAGTAAAACACAAGACAATGATGTGGATATTTGCGGGGCTGAATTTGGATCAAAAGAAGAGTATGCCCAGGATAATGCCCTAGGTATCAACTTCTGGGACCTAAGGGTAGGACGACCAATGTTGAACCTTTCGTGAGCTCACATCATAAGCAAGGTTGCACATCCTGCAAATTTTTTTTGCTGCCCTAAAACTGTTGCCCCCCAAGCATATATAATTATATCTTCCAATCTTTCAAATAACAACAAATACCTAGGATGCACAATATTTTTACTCTTGGTTGGAAACAAAATAACGCCACACAAATACAACAGATATGCCTTAGTGTGTTTTACCACATCATTTGAAGTAGCATCTTTAGGTACTTATCCATATTTATGTCTTAACCAAGGCAAACTTATGCCCCCCTTTTATAGCATTGTTCCCAATCCTCTACTGCTACTTGTTACCCAAAAACCCGTATAAAATAGCTTTTGGGATGTTCTAGTTCTCCACAAGTCAAAGGTTTTCCTAATATAGGAAACCCGAATATAAATCCCACATCCTCTACAGTAATGTTGACCTCTCCACATTTTAAGTGAAAAGTATTTGTTTCACTCCTCCAACGCTCAACAAAAGCAGATACGAGAGATGCATCAATCTTTGACACTACATCTTGATAACAAAATATACCGAAACCTAACTGTTCCAGTAGATATTCTTATTGTTTAGTCAAGTTCCATTCAGTTAATTTTGCAGACATTTGACAAATTTCTAACATACACCCTATCCTACAAGTTAAATAGAGGATACATACATAAATTGTCAAAATATGAAATTTTTTACAAAATTTTAAGAAAAAATTGTTATATGGGACAATAAACTTACAATATTTTTTCATAAGTCAGAAGATACATGATTTTCTTGGTCCTATAAGATAATAGGATCAAAAGGTATTGGATTGATATCCATATCTGTCCTAAAAATTCAACACAATGTCAAGTATTAAACAATTTATAAAAATTCCAATAACGAGGTAAAGTGAGAAGGAACAAATCTTTGATATTCTAACTCATTACGATCATAACAAGCATATAATATAAGATGAATAACTCACAATTTTACCCTCAACGTGAACTTCTTTGCAATCTCCTCTTCGTAGAATCACTTGACACTGCCCAGGGAAATACATTAAAGACAGAGATTTAGATCCAATTTTAGCAAAAGAGCATGGAAAAAGACTATTTCCCATGATGGCACATGCTTATTCTTGGAGAGAGGAATCAAAACATAGGAGAAACCATTCATGAAAAATCGTATAGTTAGAAGGTACCATTCATTTAGCAATTAAATTTAAATTGGAATTTGGAAGAAGAAGTTCTGTTTTTGAAATCATTACAAGACATATCTAGAGGTTAAACATCAAAACTCAAAGTATATTAGTAACATCCATCCAATTTCTTATGCTCCAACAGAAAAAAAAGAGATAAAAGATAAAAAAGAAGGAACTATCACAGAACTCAAGTAATGTTGCACAATAACATAAATTCAACAGTAAATAGATCAAAGTAGCTTTTCTGGTGACTATATCCTAAAAAATAGTTCTGAAAATCAACCATTGATACCAATCAATTATAAACGAAGAAAGAATAAGTAGAACACAAATTAAGGAATATAAGATCAACATTAAGATATGAAGAATAAACAAGATTAGAAAATTAGAGAGATGCAAACAGAAACTCTAAATGATAACAAATTGTAACTTAGTTAAACTAAAAAAATTACGCTACGAGACACGTGATTCAGAAACCAAAATTACATCAAACACCAACATAAATTTAATTATGTAAAAAACATTGGTGAGAACATATAAGACCCCAAATTTTATGAATAAATATTTAATTTCATGAAATATTTTTTTTGAATATTATGGTGTGAATTTGATATAATGTTATAGTTGTGGGTAATATTTATAAATTTTGCAAAGTATGCAAGTTGTTATAAAATATTTGATTGGTCGTGGAATATTCATTTTATCAGAGAATATTCGTACAACGACACAATCATTGGTGGACCCCAAAACAGAATTATTGTCGGAATGAGAAAACGATAGAAATATCTTTTTATAAAAATAACTGCAAAAGTTTTAACCGTTAACTGTTAAAATACCCGATGGTAAAAGTACAGTAATACGCGTAGTTGCATAGTAGCACACAATATTGATTATTGATGCTTAGATAAGAAGTCACTCAGTTTTATTCAATTATTGCTACAGTAATTGCTGCATAGTATCTCACGTTATTTGATTCAATTATTGTCAATATTTTATATATTATTAAATCAATAATTGACACGATACAATTATTCATATTATTATTTCTAATATTGACGATGTCTAGAAAGTTCTGTCGAGGAGAGATTTGGTCACCTAATTATGTGCCAATAGGGAGAAATCCTTATCGGAAAGCCCCTCTTTCCCGGGAATGATCTGGTTGTTAAATATTGCGAATAATAATAGTGATGAATAAATTTTGTTAAAAATATTGAAGGAATTTTATGAAGTATTTGTTGTAAATATTGGCGTATTATTTAGACCCCCATTTATCCATTTTTCAAAATAGTCGGTAGAAATTTATTCTTTATAATAAAGGTGGAGGCCACATGTGGGGCCCACGTGTGGAAGAAATTATTTTGGAAATGGGGGGGGGGGAGTATATGTAAAGGGGAGGGAATATATATATATATATATATATATATATATATATAATATAATATAATATAATATAATATAATGTGTGTGTGAGTGGAAAGTGGTACAAAAGGAGTGAAAGTGATAGGTAGAAGAAATGTGGTGGTGGGAAGAAAAAAAAAGAAGAGAAAGTGTGTATGTGTGATGGAATGAAAAGGGGGGTGGGGGAGATGCCTTGGTGGGAGGGAAGTGAATGTGTGTGTGTGTAGAATAATGTGTGCGTATGATTTGTGTGGTGGAGTGTGTGGGAGGGAAAGGAGTATATATATCCTTACCGTAAAGGTAAGGAAATATTTATTTATATATATTATATTAGTTTTTTTTTATGAAAAATAGAATATATTATATTTTATTATGCATAGTATTTGCATAGTACCTGCATAGTAAAATCAAAATAAAATTTTCGCCCGTGAATTAAATTCGTCTGATTTCTTCTATGCGTCCGTGAAAAAAATTCAAATAGTATTCTTTCCATTCTCCTATAAATAGGATGCTCAGTTAGAAAAGAAAATCATACCAGAATCAAAGAATTCTTCTTCTATAATATTGAGCGTATTTCTTTAGAGTTTAAGAAAGCTTTGAGTGTATAAAATAGTGAAAGTTTTCTTCAAGAATATCCCCGCTATACCGGTCGTAATACTCTTCTTTTTAAGGTAAGGGGTATTATTTATTTCATATTCGCTTACGATATTATTTTTCGTATTCGTAAGAAATCTTATTTCATTCAATATTCGCAAGAAATATTATTTTCGTTTAATATTCGTAGGGAATATTATTTTCATTTAATATTCATGAGGAATATTATTTTCGTTCAATATTCGTAAGGGATATTATTTTGTTTAGTATTCGTAAGAAATAATATTTTCTTCCATACTCTATAGTACGTAAGTTATATTATTTCGTTTCAGATTTCGAATTCTACACTCATTTTGTTAAAGTTTTGGCTTCTATACTCCATGAAATTAGTAGAATATCCTTGATATTTGCGCTTCATTTTGTATATTTTTATGAAAATATTGTTCTGAGCATTCTTGATAAGTTTTAACACTACAAGAAAAAGGCTTAACAGCGACCAACACTATCAGCGACCGCACTATCGGTCGCTGATATTAGTCACAACGACCGTCATCTGCGACTGTTATGAAATCTAGTCGCTATATTTTTAATAGTGACCGTATGTGATCGCTGATCGATCAGTCACTAGTATAAATTTACCTCCAAAATTTTGGCTGGAAATGTTGGCGCCAAGGTTTTGTACGACCACTTAATATCTGCGACCGCAAGCGATCGCTGATAAGTCCTTGTCATTAAATTTCAACGACTGCATGCGGTCGCTGATGGCGGTTGCTGATCAAACTTTATGTTAACAGATTCAGTCACTCGCTCGACACAGCATACGTGAAAAAAAAAGAGGGAGCTCAAACAGAGAGAAGAGGGAGAAATGGGGGAGAAGAGAAGAAGGGGAAGAGACGCCGGCCACCGCCACCGGTCCACCGCCACGGGAGGTACTCAGTTTATATATATATATATATATATATATATATATATATATATATATATATATACATTCATACTTCCCTTTCTTTCTCTCTTTTTCATATATGTATATTCTACATTGAAATTATTTCAATGAAACTTTTCAATTGTTATCATTTCTGATATTATCATTATGTGTTCATTGCTTTTGAGTTAAGTCTACTGCATTATTACTTTTTCCTCAATCTGATTTATGTGATGTAATTTGCAGTATAAAGAGATTCTAGGAAAGGGGGCTTCCAAATAAAGGGGACTTTATTTACAGTATAAAGAGGTTCTTCTTTTATTTTCAGTCAATTTGTATAGCCATCATATTATTGGTATTGATTAATTTTATATATTGTTTAGATATTGAAAAAAACATAAGCATGTTGATTTAAGAGCATTGAAGAAATACAAAGGGGATGTTTTGGTCAAAATCATGAAAACGATGAATACAAAGTATATAGCAATTATTTGATGTAATAATATTTATAATGGAAGGCTTGGGGACTGTTAGTATAATTTAGTACTTAATCATGCCTAAAGTACCTTATATGAACCGTTTTGGATGTGAAGAAGTCAGCTAACTGATACAAGCATGATAATGGATATAGGGTAATTTTATTATCATGATTTTAAAGTTGTTTGAATGCCTAAAGGTTTCTTTTGCCTACATGTGGACTGTTTATGAAATTATAGTCAAATCTATGCCTATATGAGAACTATTATAGCAATTTTTTGCAACTGAAGTTTTAAGACAGTATGGAATCCCTATATTGTCTACACATATCATTTAAAAGGTGTTCCTTAACTTAGTTGTGGTCTGTGTTGTGTATTGACCAAATTTTATGTTTAAAAGCCATGAAAAGTAAGCTTTAAGTGGCAACTAAGACCTAAATATAGAATTCCCATACCTGGACCATGTGGGCAAGTTTCAATAGTCATAATATGACATAATTAAGCTACACAAGCTAAAGAAACCAAGCCTAAACTGTTTTGAGCATTAAACTTGTGAAAAATCACATTTTAAGCCCAAAAGTGGACTGTTTTGGATGACCTTTAGTGCCTGATCTTATAAGACTATAATGAACTCATATAAAATTGCTAACTCATGCTTGTGATTATTCCTAATCATTGCAATGACCAAAGCTACTAAGAAAATCAAGTTAGGATCTATTATCGAGCCTAAAGTGAGCTTTAATAGGTTAAAATTGGCTAGATGACCAAGTAAAGTGAGATGATGATAAAATTAACCTTAGGAAACTAAAATACACATGCTTAGACTATCCAAGTAGCCAAAATTGGAGAAATGGAGAAGTGTCAAAAATAGTTTTTTATGAAAAAGTGAGAAAACAAGCCAGTTTGAGCCCAATTTTGAGAAGCTTAAATGAAATGAAAAAGAAACCTAAACTTTGATTAAATTACCTTGATGTATGGATAAAAAAAGAAAAGGAATTTCAATAGAGCTGAGGCAAGTTATTTTTAGGAATTTTGATATGCATTCATATTCAACAATAAATGAGATTGAGCCGAATTGGTGTCAGTTAAAATATGTAGGATGACAACAATATACCATGCCTTTTTGGGTAGTCGATCTCAAGCTGTGTAAATTTGTTTTGGCATGTATCCTTGTTCAATTCCCGAATAATCATATATGATGCACACTTATGTTATATATGTACATATACATCTATATGTATTTATAAGCATCATAAATGGGATTAAGCTGAATTGTAAATCTCTAACAAGGGAATACAATAATTCATGTCAACATAGGTACCGTGGAATCATGGACCTCTATTCAGACCGTAGTTGGATGGCACGACGAAAGTTAAGTGCCCAGATAGGTGCTACAACTGAATTTAGAGTTGGTTGCAAGTGTTTTTGGAGTATACGTATAGTCACCCTGAATGTATGAAGGGTAAGTCGCAGATACGATGTCCATGTTTGAAGTGTAATAATGTAAATTATATGGACAGAGACATAGTAAACTATCATTTACTTGTTTCTGGGTTCATGAGAAATTACGAAGAATGCTGGTGGGCACATGGGCAGAGAAGAGATGGTGGCATCACACAAGTACACAATTCGGGCAGTAGTACTCATCGTATGAATGAAATGGTTCATGATATTGCAGGGCCAGATTTTGATTGGGATCAAGGCAGAGAGCAACCTATGAATTCTGATGCCAAAGACTTCTTTAAGTTGTTAGACGAGGGTAGCTAGCCATTGTGGCATGGTTGCACCAAACATACTACATTGTCTGCAGTGGCGACATTACTTAACATCAAGGCTAATTACAACATGAGCCATGAGTGTTTTGAGTTGCTCTTGAAGGCCATTAAGAGTATGTTGCCTGTCGGTAAGAAATTACCTGGTAACTATTGCTTTTGTAAGAAAATGGTGAAGAAGTTGGGTCTTGGATACCAAAAGATCGATGCATGTCCCAACGATTGCTTGTTGTTTTATAAGGAAAATGAACAGATGACAAGGTGCACGTTTTGCAGTCATGATCGGTTTAGGCCTAATAAAGAGGGCGTGACTACAAAAAAATCAAGTATACCGTTTAAGATTCTAAGGTATTTTCCAATAACACATCGGCTAAAAAGATTGTACATGTCTTCAAGAACAACTGAACATATGAGTTGGCATACGAAATCTCCAGCTAAAGATAGAGAACTAAATCATCCCGCAGATGGGCAGGCTTGGAAAGATTTCAACTTAGCAAATCCTGGATTTGCATTGGAACCTAGAAATGTGAGGCTTGGATTGTCCACCGATGGTTTCAATCCGTTTGGCCACTCAGCTATTCCGTACTCATGTTGGCCTGTGATTGTTACTCCGTACAACTTGCCTCCTTAGATGTGTATGAAACAGCCATACTTGTTTCTTTCACTAGTGGTTCCTGGTCCTAAGAGTCCTGGAAAGAACTTAGATGTTTACTTGAGACCTCTTATAGACGAGTTGAAGGTATTATGGGAGGATGGAGTACAGACTTGGGATTTTGCAACGAAAATAAATTTCAACCTTAGGGCAGCGATTATGTGGACTATAAGTGACTTCCCAGCTTATGGTATGTTAGCTGGATGGAGTACACGCTGGAAGTTGGCTTGTCCGTATTGTATGGAGCATACAAAGTCGTTTAATCTATCAAAAGGTTGAAAGCCTTGTTGGTTTGACTGTCATCGTTGGTTCTTACCGGTAGATCACCAGTTTTGAAGAAATAGAGAACACTTTAGGAAAGGGAAAGTAGATAATGATATGCCTGCACCGCAATTATCGAGAACGGAGATGCGAGATCGTATGATGAGATTGCCGGTTATCCTATTTGGTAAGGTTGATGCCACAAACATAATCAATGGGTTTGGCGAATCTCATAACTGGGTTCAGAGAAGCATCTTTTGGGAACTGCCTTATTGGTCTACAAATTTGATTCGTCATAATCTAGATGTGATGCATATTGAGAAGAATGTGTTTGACAATGTGTTTAACACTGTGATGAATGTTATGGGGAAGACAAAAGATAACGATAAGGCACATTTGGACATGAAAGATATTTGTAAGCGTCCTGGATTAGAACTTTATCAATCTCCTAATGGTAAGATTGTCAAACCGCATGCAAGGTACACACTGTCCAAAAAGCAAGTTGAAGATGTGTGCACATGGGTTAAGTCTCTGAAACTACCAGATGGATATGTGTCAAACATTGCAAGGTGTGTTACGGGTGGGAAATTGCAAGGGATGAAGAGTCACGACTGTCATGTGTTCATGGAGACACTCATGCCTATAGCATTTCAGGATCTGCTTGATAAACCAATATGGGATGCTTTGATGAATCTTAGTCGTTTCTTCAAAGACTTATGTTCAAAATCATTGAATGAGAAGGACATGTCTGTACTTGAGAAGAACATCATAGAGATCACGTGTAAACTGGAAAAAATATTCCTACCTGGTTTTTTTGACTCCATGGAGCATTTGCAAATTCATCTTCCCTATGAAGCTCGTGTTGGGGGTCCAGTTCAATATAGATGGATGTACCCTTTCGAGAGGGTGATGGGAAACCTTAAGAGGAAGGTAAAGAATAGAGCTTATGTTGAGGGGTCGATATGCGAGGCATACAGTTTCGATGAGATATCTACATTTATCTCAGACTATTTTCCAGACGAAGTCTTGACAAAGGCCAATCGAGTATCGAGACATGATGATGGGGGTTGAACTAAATGGTCGACTCTCTGTATTTGGTCTATCGGGCCGCGCTTATGGAAAAGGGAAGCGCATATTCCTCTCTGAGTAAGAATTAAATGCTGCACATACTTACATTCTTCTCAATTGCGAGGAGATTGACGAATTTGTGAGGTACACATGTAAACTTGATAATTTATCTTTTAAGTTGAAAATTTATTCCAATATGTTAATGTTTATAATATGGTATAGATTGTACGATGACGAGTTAAAAGTGAAGCATCCCGACATAACTGATAAAGATATTCAAATCAATCAGGATAAAAACTTTGCACTTTGGCTAATGGACAAAGTAAGTTCAATTTTTAAGCACGTAGTATATATATATATATACTCCATGTTAACTATGACTTCATTTAATAAGATGGAGTTTTTGTAGGCTTTGACTGAGGGATCAACGATTCCGGCTAATGTACAAGTCCTAGCTATGGGACCAGACAGGGACCAAGTCAGCCGCAATGGTTACAAAATAAATGGTTGTGAATTTCACACAAAGGCATATGGGCGCGGTAAAAGAACAACGAACTCTGGAGTGTGTGTCCAAGGAGATTGTTACAATGAGCTTGGTCGTGCCTTTTATAGGGAGTTGGAGGAAATCGTAGAGTTGACGTACAAGGGCACGTACGGGGGTCATATTCACTTGTTCAAGTGTCGATGGTTTGATTCAGAAAAAGGGATACGTGTTGACTGACATGGAATCGTCAATATTGACCTCTATAGGTCTGCGTACTCCAACGAACCGTTTGTTTTACCAACTCAAACAGTACAAGTATACTACACTCCTAGTCCTGTTAGGAAAAGGAATAGACCGCCTACAGATTGGCAAGTTATAATTCATACTCCCGCGCGTAGTCGTGTAGAATTAGTTGATGGGGAGATTTACCAAGAGCAGATGCTTCATAGTCAAACTATAATAAATGTGGAGGACGACAATGAAGTAATCCAGTTAGATGGTGGAGATGAACCACATGAATTAGATCCTGAGTCAATACTTGTGTCAGATGACATTGATATTGAGGAGGAAGAGTTATTGACTGAATCTGATACTGAATCTGAAGCAAATGATGGTTATGAATCTGCAACACATACAAGATGATTCTGAATCAGACATTGACAGTTGAACAAATGAAATGTATGTTTAGCATTACATGTTTTTTATATCATTGTCATGTTTATGTACTAAACTATTTAAATGCAATTTTTGTTTATTGTCATTTTATATTCATATATATATATATATATGTTTATATCACTGTCATGTTTATTGTCATATATACATGTAATCAAACATGACTCATAATAACATCCTGAAATTTGTAATATACAGATGACTTTTGAAGCAGTGCAGAAAAAGCGCGGCTTAGGTAGGGGGCCTAATCATGTGCCCAAGGCCCCTACTAATACGGATGATCGAATTCTTATTCAGATTCCCCCTCCTCCGAATAGCACGTACGTCCCGCATATATCATTTATATATAAGCATTTAAGATTGCATTTATTGTATATTGGTAATGTTTTGATTGATATTATATTGGTATTGTATATGGATCAGTCGTTATTGTTTTGGTTTTATTGTATTGAAAATTTATATATTTCTCTTGGTTTGTGTCTTGGGTGCTTTGAAATGTCCATATATGCATGCCGTTGTGCATGTGTCTAGTCTATATTGTAGGGGAGACTCTGGCAAATTTTTTTTAAGTATTATAAGTATAAGTTTGAAAAATGTTCATAAGTATTATAACTTAGTTGTAAATTACTTTAATATATGCTAATTGATGTTGTATATTATATTGGTAATGTATATGGATCAGTCGTTATTGTTTTGGTCTTATTGTATTGAAAATTTGTATATTTCTCTTGGTTTGTGTCTTCAGTGCCTAGAAATGTCCATATAAGCATGCCGTTGTGCATGTGGCTAGTCTATATTGTAGGGGAGACTCTAGCGAATTTTTTTCAAGAATTATAAGTATAAGTTTGAAAAATGTTAATAAGTATTATAACTTAGATGTAAATTGCTTTAATATATGCTAATTGATGTTGTATATTATAGTTATTTTTTAGATAATAAGATCGTCAAGTGCATATCACATATGTGTTTACAGAATTGGCCTACACCTGTGATTACGTGGGCGAACACACCTACAGCTGTGTTTCAGGTATGTTTTTTTTAATTATGATAGATAATATTAATATAATATTCAAAGGATAATTATTTAGTAATGTTATTATTGTTGTTTTATTTATAGAAACGGTATAGATGGGAGGACGCGCAGGCTTCAGTGATACAGACATTATTCTGGCAGAAATGCGCGGTCCGCACCAAAGACAATTTGAATAAAGAAAGACAAAAAGCCCTTCACAATGCCGAGATCGACCATCCAGGCCAGGGAGAAGATTACATGCACGAGCATAGTCCTTGGTGGTGCACCCAGGCCATATGGGCTGAGATGTGTGCCCAATGGAGAGCTGAGAGCTGGGTGAAAAGACGAAAGACTGCCACCAGCAACAGATCATCGGGTGTACCGGATGGCGAAAAGGCTAAAGGGACATACAAGGGCGGTAATATTTCACAGTTGCAATATATTACTGCCAGGGTACATATTTACAAGTTTTAATATGTTTACAATCATGAATTGTAGAAAATATATCACAAGTTTTAATATTATGCTATTTTTTGTATAGGAGTCTCAGTCTCAAGGTTATCCTATCCATTGGATGAATGTGTACGTGGCCACCCGTGATGGTCTGTCTGAGGCTATCCAGATAGCGGTAATAAATTTTAACAAATTGGTCTTGTTTATCAATGCTTACAGAATTAATGAATATTTAAGCTTATCAGCGACAGCATGCGGTCGCTGATACTGGTCGCGGCCATGTGAACCACGTCAGCTTTGGCCCTGGACCATGCTGACTCAGCTTAGCGACCAGATTTTTCATTTCGGTCGCTTATATCGGTCGCAGATATGTCGGTCGCTAATAGTAGTCGCTGATGTGCATCCTAGCGACCAGATTTTGTGCGACTACTATCAGCGACCGCATGCGGTAACTGATAAGCGGTCACTGATAAAATTTTTTCTTGTAGTGTAACCCTTTCATGCTGAGTTACTATTCACGGGGTACTATTCCCAAAGTTACTATTTATGGGGTACTATTCACCCGATTATTATTCATCCGGGGTATTATTTATGATAAAAATTGATTTCTTTTCTGTCCAAATCATTTTTGATACATTATTATTCTTTAATTTTACTCCACAAAGCAGTATCATGTTGACAATTTGGACATTATTGAATTCTGGATAAATTAAATTGTTAAAGTCTTTAATATTTATCCTTGATCTTGTTTAATTGAATTTTTATATCATTGTCATCATCCTCATGCTTATATTATGATGATAGTCATCTGTGGCCGTAGTGCATAGATTGACTTGGTATGATTATGACAAGAGATTATTCGGTATAATCATGACTGTAATGTTACAGATGATGTGGTAAAAGTTCTCATTGGCCCGTAGTGCATTGATGGACAATTTTTGGTATGATCATGACCATGGTTTCTCTTTAGCCAAGGGTGCAAAGATGAATTTTTTTATGGCGTGATCATGACTGTTGATGAAAACACGAATATCTTTGGTCCGTAGTGCATGGATAATTCGTGGTCGTGATATTAATGAATATCCTTGACCCGTAGTGCATGGATAATTCAGTGATGTGTATTATTTATTAAGCTGAGTCTCGACGATAAAATTGATGATATACTTTTTAAATCTTAGAAGATAGTAGATATCATGCTCTACTTGACTCTTCTAATGGATTGCTTATTCTGCTGTAATTTTTGATCTAAAACATGTTGTCTATTATATTCTATCAGTTGTTATACTATTGAAGGCTAAGGATAATTTATTCTACATTATCTTAGTCATAATATTTCTTACTGGGCTAGTTGATCTCACCCTTTTTTTTCATTGTTCTCTTCAGGAAATAAGAATATAGCTGGGACTAGTCGGGGAATGGATTGATGGTCTAGATGGTTATTTTATTAGTCCTCACTATTCTGTGAAATAGTGTGATAATAATTGTAATGAGATTTAATTTGAGTGTGGATATTATCTAGAAGACAATATTCGTGTTAAAACTCTCAGCTATGTTTTGTCATATTTTACTCGATAGATGTATAATTAAGTTGTAGTTGTATTCTGTACCATGTATTTGACGATCCAAGATGGGTGATGTATACCTATTTTGGGGACGTCACAGTTGGTATCAAAGCTTAGGGATATGATCCCTGGCTGAGATGTGAGACTAGAACTAGGAGGGCAGAGTCGGGTAATTCCTTCGCTAGTATGACCTACCTAAGCTTATTTGTTATTAAATTGGTCGGTCAGAAAATAGGGGTATTATGTGATATGTCAATTAACCCTTGTTTTGTGGCAGTATTTAAAAATGGCATCCGAAAATATTGAGATAAACAATGGAGCACAAGAGACCATTGAGTCACCACAGATCAATAACCAGGATAATGTGCAGGAAGGCAACAATCCTTATGCAAACAACAACACCGACCAAATGATGAACGACGTAATGTTTAGGAGCTTTCTACAATTCGTGCAACATCAGGTAAGAGAGACTCCTGTTCAAAATGCAGGTGAAAACACTGGTAAATTTTGGACGGTCACCGCTAAGCAATTCAAGGAGCTGGGACCACCAGAGTTTTTGGGAAAGCCAAAACCACTTAAGGCGGAGATGTGGATAAAGCAGATCTCCAAGATATTTGATGTCTTGGAATGCTCAGAGGAGCAAAAGGTTCCCTTCGCCACCTTTATGTTGCGTGAAGAGGCAGATTACTGGTGGGAATTTGTAAAACGTACCCATCCTAACGCACTCAAGATGTCTTGGGAGAAGTTCTAAGAATTGTTCAATGACAAGTACTTTCCCGAAAGTATTCGTCACATGAAGGAGGTGGAATTCATCAAGCTGGAGCAAAACAATATGACCGTGTCACAGTACGAGGCTAAGTTTGCCGAGTTGTCTCGGTTTGCATCCCATTTGATAGATAATGAGGAAAGAATGACGCGAATTTTTCTGCGAGGTTTGAAACTCAAAATACGTCAATACCTCATTTCTCACAAACTTTGCTTGTATTCAGATGCTGTGAATAGGGCTCAGTTATTGGAACACGATAATGAGACAACCCCACCAAGAGAGAGTAGCCAATAAATCGATAATATTAGTGGTAGCAGTCATCGAAGCGGTGACAACAAACGTGGACGGAATCAATATACCAGAAATGGTAACCACTTTGGTGGTAATCATGGCCAAGATAATAGGAAATGTGAGCTAAGTGGGAACAATTTTAAGAAGAGAAGATTCAACGATGATGGAAAGACAGCAGCACCAGCACCCGTTGTCAAGGAATGAGAACGACCACCGGTCGTATGTTTCAAATGCAGATAAGAGGGACACATCCGTCCAAACTATATGCAGCTGTGACACCCCCAAATCCAGGTACTTCATTCCCACAGGATTTGGTGCTCACTATCCAAAACATTACATCTAACTACCCATAATCAAAGGATAAAGATGTAATTTAAATAACTTAAACAATAATCTTTCCCATTAAAGGGTTACATCACAATCTCAAAATAAATCCCAGGTAATCTAACCTTAAAATTATTACATAAGTTTGCGGAATACATCATATATTAAAACAAGTCCTTAACATAATTCATTGAAATAATATTTTCATAAGTCTTCAACAGTTGGACAATTTTCCCTTTCCTTTGCTAGTAGACGGATCATCGACTTTCTCAACTTTAGCTGTAGTGTAAATTGCAAGAGTGAGCAAACAATTGCTCACTGATATAGGAAGTAGTAATAATAACAACATGAGAATGAACAACAAATGCTAGCAATAATGAACTTGTTCTGTGAAATAAGAATAGAAAACAAGTTCAAAATCAAAGTCTGAGGGTTTTAAGACCACACACTATATCTCCGGTATATAGGTATTATTACCTTAACCTTAACAATCATTAGACTGTATAGACCTTTCTTAGCGTACTTAGGGGGATCAGCCCTTTGTACAAAGTATTGTGCACAAAAATTTAAACGTTACACGTACAAAAATCCCCTATATTACGGTTGTTCGTCTCAGTTTGAATTTAGAATTTCCGCACTAAAGAAAGTTTAATTTGGAACTAGCTTATCAGTGTCTCTAGAATTTTAGAACACTATTCAACTTCCATCAATAAAGGTTTAATATGAGAATGTATAACTGAACAAGGCTATTAAAGTCAAAGATCGGATATCAACAATATATATAACTAAATAACATGATATACATACAAAGTGTAATATTCAAAGGAGTTTAGAACAATCTTCTATGAATCAATGTATTAGAACAATATATGCTTCGAATGATAATAAGGAAAATAAAGCTCGCTCGATGTAACGAATTAGGTTACAAGAGCTTGCACAAACATGCTCAAGATAAACTAGGTTTGCTCATTATTACAAGAATTTTAGGAACTTGTACAACAACGATTTAGGAATGGGAACATGCATTCAATATGAAAAGAATGAAGTTAGAAAGCTTACTCAACGTAAAGAGTTAAGGTTTAAGAACTTGCCTTGTTTGTAAGCTACACAAGTGTAAAATAATCTCCAATTACCCTACACATGTCATTACAATCGCAACAACAATTAGTTGTATGAATATTAACACTATGGGTATTAAATCATCATTTAGGTCATAACCCTAACCTAGCACCTAACCATTTAGGTTAACACACTTAACGAATCTGAAATTGCATTACGAGCCAACATAATTTACTCGTTCATTTCTAACTTTTGAAAACATTACTTTTAGTTTCATTATATAACTCAATTAACAATCACCTAAAACTCTTTTACACTTTGTGTTACAACACCTTACAATATGTTATTGTGAAAACCTGAATTTTCATAAATTATTAAAATAAGAATTTAATAATTAAAATTCTTATTATGAGGTGTATATATTTTGAATTATATGATTTTGTGCGAAGAGAATTATATATTCATATATTGGAGAATGTGAGATTTAATAGTTAATTAAACTATTAAAGAAATTAAATAATATTAGTTAATTTAATTAACTTGAGATTATGTTATGAGATAATATAATTTTAATTATTATACCTTGTGGGCAATGAAAATTATTATGAGTTAAGTTTCATAAATAGTGTAAATAATTCACTTAATTAAAATAGTGAATTAATACAAGTATAATTGATTTAATAAAGTGAGAATGTAATATATTGCATGAAAATATAAATGTTAGTATAATGCGAGTAAAATATTTATTAAGTAAATTAAATATTTTAGTTGAAAACTTTATGGAATAAAATGAATATTTATGATATTAAATAAATATTTGATGAAAATTGTTATGGGATAATTTATTTAAGTGTGATAAAATAGATGAGATTTATACGTATTTTATTACGCGAGTATAATTGTGATATTCTAATTTAATTAAATAACTATATTAGAAGAGTGAGAATTTGTTAAATAATGTCATGATTATAATTGTTGAATTGAAATTATAATTTTACTGATAAGGTTAATTTTATTTCTTAAGGAATTAAAGGTACATAATCTAGTTTATGTGTTCTTGAGTTTCTTTTAAAATTGGAGTTTTGGTTAATGAATTTGTGGGTTACGATGTTATATATGTTATTAGATATTTATAATTTGATAGTGGTCATCTAGAAACAAATTTTCAGAAACCAAATTCATGTATTTATACTAAAGAAGAGGAATTTGGGTTTTGATTGTAATGTGTGTTTTGGTGTACTTTGGGACTAAAGTTGATGATGAATTCGTGATGGAAACTTTAAATTGATGGATGATTGTTGTTGTCCTCTATAAAATGAAAACAACGCAACTTGAACAGATCAAATTGGTTAAGAAACAAATTCGTGATGAATGAATACACTCAGCATGTTGAAAATAGGAAAAATTAGTATAAACAAATTAGAATTAGTATAAACCAAGTCTCACATCAACTAAATTGAGAACTTTACCCTTTGCTAAACCTATAAATAGAAGGGCTTGATCCTTTGTTTCATTCACCAACAATAAGGCCTCCACTTTTGAGAAAGACTTTGTTGTGGGAGGATTTTTTTATAAAGATCTTTGCAGTTAAATTTTGGTCGAGTACGTATTTAGTTAGTGGAATTCATATTTTCGGGTATGTTTCTTATTTAATTTTTGGTAATGTTATTATTTTAAATATTATATTTAGTTTGTTAGTTAAGGTTTGTATTTTGGAAGTTTAGTTAGTTTTGTTAGTAAACTAGTTAGTTTACTATGTTTATTTTAGCTTGTAATTGATTATGTAAATGAGTTCTAATGATTGTAATTAGAGATATGAAGCCTTAACATCATCCAAATGTAACCAAAACTCACAAAATAAAAAATTTACAAAGAACTTTGTTGGGCAGTTTTTGGGACTGAGCTTGAGGACCATTTGTGCTTTTGATTTATGTCTAAAAGCTTAATTTGATGATTGTATGTTATATCCCTCTAAGTTCTAAAGATTTCCTAACTTGAATGAACCAAAACGGAGTTAAAATGAATCCGTGGTGAAGATTTTTGTAAACCATGTCTAGAAATGAAAACTGAATGAACAGTGACTATAGTGTCAAATTCTGGAATTGCTATGTTACCTGAAAAATTCTGAGTTTCTGGGTAGTTGTAGTGCACTGAGTTAGGAAGTTGTAGGCTTTTGAATGACCTCATTCCGACCTCGGATGAGGGAGTTACAGTGATTGGAAAGAAATGTGTCGAATTTGTCAAACTGAAAGTCAGCAGCGGGATGTGCTATTCAGGACACTGTTTCGATCAGTTAATGTTTCTAAAAACTTCTGGGGTTTTGGTATGTTATATTACACTTAATTAGATTTCCATAGACTCTAGAACGGACTAATTCCGACTTCGGAGCAAAGAGTTATGACCATTCAAAGTAGTCGCGTCAAAACTGTCTAACCAACTCGGGGCAGTCACCTTGAATGAATTTTCCGGAATTCTGTGTTTTGAATTTGGAAGTGGTCAAAGAATGAACGTTGTAGCCTCAGAAGATAGCTTCGCGTGGGCTCAAGAATAGCTCAAAAATGTTTTGAAACGAAATAGTTATGACTTTTTTAGTGAGAGAGGGTAAAGCTGGGAAAAAATTGAAGACTGTTATGAACGTCAATTTTTGGCACGCTTTTTAGACTACTTAACAAACCCAAAATTAGAGGTTAGTATTTCTTAAAAATATTCTTGTATGCCACGAAAAACATACTAAAAAACGCCTTACGATTGGATAAGTAGATTGCAAGCTATTAAGCCGCGAAGTGGGTGTCAAAGGTGAGGGGCTGCTGCCTTGTGGCAGCAGCAGATAGCAGCAGCCATGGGCTGTTCAGCGTGTGATTTTTCCGTAACGCTTTTGGGTGGTTTTGTGGCTGTTTAACATGTAACAAAATACCGAGAGAGATGTATAGATATTATATAATGCTTATATATCGCGAAAACTCACTTTAAATGTAAAGAAAATGATAGAAATGTAATGTAAATGTAAGTTTTCATAACTATGCGAGCGTAATTCGGAAAATGATATGTAAAACGTATATGTAACATAATGAAATGCGCAAATCCGTTTGAAATTATATTGAACCTAGTAATGTAAAACGAATGGATTATAAATGGTTTATGTTTTGATACGTAAAGTATTTACATACTAAATCCATGAGAGAACCTTTTTGGGCGTAAAAAAGGTTATAACAGACAAAAGTTTCTAAAGAATCATGGAATGGTTTTAAGACAAGAACAAAATATTATAGTTACATAAAATTAGTTTACATTGAGTATGTGAAACTAATATGTACATGTATGTATCCTCAATTTGTGTAGGATCATCACAGCGCATATAAGTTATAAACATTAAACAACATCCAAGGCAAGTTTTTCAGTTCTATTATGTTTGTGGATTAAATGTGATTATGTGGTGAGTTACATACCATGCTTTATGAATTGTTAAAGTCAACATATGACCAAGTTAATTGGGTTATGGAACTCAATTTATATCTGATATGTGATAGCACATGCATGTTGTATAATGTAACTCGATAAATTAGAAATGTATAATACATGAATTGTGTGCTATGTGAAACATGATAAAGTGTTAAATTTGCTGGGCTGTCGAGCTCAACCTTGAAAATAACCACTTTTGCAGGTTCATGATTTCAGGTAAAGTTATGTGTTACTTGAAAGACATGAATCAAATGTGATACTTGAAGATTTAAATACTTTGGTTGTGTTATTATTATTTGAACCATGTTTAAGGTTTCGAATAATGTATTAATGTTGAATTATAATATCGTTTTGCGAATGTAAACTATTGTAGTATTAAAATGATTCTGAGATATTTAGATGTAAAGGTTGAAGGTTTTGGGAACGAGGATAGTTTGTAATAGAAAATTTTAAATATTCTGCAAATTTTAATGGTTGTATTATCTTTTAATGATGTAAAATTTGAGGTTGAATGTATTATTAATGACCAAAGTCGAGAATTAAATTGTATGAATTTTTGGGGTCGTTACAGTTGGTATCAAAGTCGTAAGTTATAAACCTTAGGTAGGAGTACCGTAGGCTATAACCTTAGAGAAGGAAGGTGAAGATAATGAAGGAATAAGCTCAAGTAGAGTTTGAATAATAAGAAGTAATTTAAGAAACTTATAAAGAAGGGATTAAAACATGCGTGAGAGGATTCAAAGAAGAATCTCGTAGAGTTATAAGGAATATGAATGTGGGGTTACCCAACTCCAATAATAAGGATGTAAAGTTAAGAATAAAAAGTTATATTTAAGTATGGTACAATTGTACTCTTTAATAGTTGATGTATGATATCTGGGCTAAACGATTCCTTCATAGAGCGGAGGTATATATGAACTAGCAACTCGGAACCTAGTTTGTTAGTTGTTTGTGGGAAACCACTCAATGTACTATATTGAAACTATTAGAGACTCGATGTGTACTAAGTGTAGAAAATAGATACGTATGATAAAAATGTGGAACTCGAATGAAATATGGAGCAATATAAATGAAGTTGGAAATTCTTAAAGGAAGAATTGTTATATAAACAAGAAAATTCAAAGAAGAATCTTGAAGAGATATAAAGATAAAAATGGGAGTTGCCTAACTCCAATAGCCAAGATAACGAATAATGATGAATAGACAAATTCTGTTAGATTAAAAGCATAAATCAAATCATAAATAATGAAAAAGGAAAGAAAGATGATCGCAAAACAAAACGATCACGAGTTATGAAAAGAATTTTAAGCGAGATGGTTATAGAATAAGATCACGATGTGATCTGTTTAAGTTATAAAAGAAAGATGGTCTGCAATGTTTGAATAATTATAGCTTGATGCTATGAAGTTAATGTACTATGATATAGTACGAGATAACTCATGAGGAGTTATAGATGATGAGGTACGAAAAATTCGTATCAAGCAAAGAACAAGTTAAGAGTAAGATAGAGTTAGGTGGGATTTCAATTGAGGACTCATGTGATGGCTGAGTTGTACAAACCTTTGTATGAGCGAGGGTTTTGTGCTTGTGCTTAGTTTATCACATTGATAATCATTGGAATGTTGGTGTTGCGCTATCAATGTGTATTGGCTAAAAGGTGATTCTTTTCTCATGTGTATATTTGATAGTTAGAAACTATTAAGATTAGTCAGATATTATTAGGATTAGGTGCGGTTCTTAAAACTAATACATATGGTAAGTTCGTGACTCATAATAATATGGTATGTTTTGAACCCCTCAGTGAATGGACGCCTATGGTCTGACTAGGACAAGTTCTTAAACTCATATTATTGTGGCAAGTTCCTGGATTTCCAAAGTGTGGTAAGTTTGATGAACTATTTTGAGTAGAAAACGGTTATAGTATAGAGAGCATTGATGAATTTGAAGATTGATAGAATGGTTAAGTAATGAAGTAATGAAGTAAAGATTGAAGTTGATGGATACCTATTCTAAATCTACTAGCAATGCTAGACTTTTGAAATTTATTGACTTCGTGCTGATGTCTGCACTTCTATTTTCTTAAAAAACATTGGATCAAATGATGAAACCAATGAGATTTAAAAATAATATCGTTATTCGTATGTCTAAGCTAATTGTTTTGGCTAGATAAAAATGATTTGAAATATATCAAAATATATTTTTTTTATATCATCAATACATCATGGAGCCTGGTGTAGAGATGATAAAAACAATGGAGTCATCAATGCAATATTACTTAGTGTTGGATGTAATCTAAGGATCGTCAGCCCACTATAGTATTATGTAGTATGATAAAATCACCAAATGACGGAATCCTCAAACGGACTATAAATACAGTGCGGTATCATGACGTCATAAAAAGATTTTTGAGATTTTTTTAAGATATGAGAATATACATATGTATATGTATATTTCGATTGATGCCCGAATTATTGTAGAAGTCTATGCTATTTGATTCAGCTAGACGAATATTGAAAGATGTTCATGGAATTCAAGCGTTCTTTGTCAAACTATGCCAAACCAAATTGTTTTGGTGCGGATTCAGATGTTGAAAAACTGAGATGAACAACCCTTTGATAGGGGATTACGCGGAGGCATTTAGATGTTTGTGCACAATACATTGTACGAAGGACTAATCCCCCTAAGTACGAGGAGTCTCTATAGTCTTATGACTGTTAAAGTTTAAGTTGAAAGATTACTTATAACTATGGACATACGCATAACGTTTAAATATTTGTGCACAATACATCGTACGAAGGGCTTATTAACACCCAAAGTACGGGAGTCCCTATAGTCTAATGACTGTTAAGGTTTAAGTTGAAATAGTATTTATAACCGTGTATGTAGTTCAAGGTCTTATGACCCTCAGCATGATTTGGAATCTTTTAAATTCATGAGTTATTCATATTGCTTCCCAATTATTGAGCAATTGTGGAAGATTCTTTCTATTCTAAAAGGCGAATTTGGTAAAGATGATATTCCTTAGAAAGAAGTAAGTCATAAAATGCGACACTGGATGATGGTTATGTTGAATAACTGAGAAAAGAAATTTTAAAATGAGAAGGAGATGAGTTATGAAAGAATAATGTAAAACTTTTAATAGAAAAGTTAATAATCGTAGAAAGATCTTTGTGGAAAGAAAGTGGTTATAGAACCTAATGACTGAACAAAGTATTAACGTAAAATCTATTTTGATAGATTGAATTAATAAAGATTAATAGATAAAATTTTGAGGACGAAATTCTTAGAAGAAAGTGTGAATGTAATATCCCGAGTAAATTTTGAAAAGAGATTTAGTGAAAACCGAGTAAGGGAGTTTTCTTTGATTCCGAGGATGAAATCCTTATAAGGAGGAAAGGATGTGACAACCCGAATTTTTATAAATTACTAAAATAAGAATTTAATAATTAAAATTCTTATTATGAGGTGTATATATTTTGAATTATATGATTTGGTGTGAAGAGAATTATATATTCATATGTTGGAGAATGTAAGATTTAATAGTTGATTAAACTATTAAAGAAATTAAATAATATTAGTTAATTTAATTAAGTTGAGATTATGTTATGAGATAATATAATTTTAATTATTATACCTTGTGGGAAATGAAAATTATTATGAGTTAAGTTTCATAAATAGTGTAAATAATTCACTTAATTAAAATAGTGAATTAATACAAGTATAATTGATTTAATAAAGTGAAAAGGTAATATATTGCATGAAAATATAAATGTTAGTATAATGCGAGTAAAATATTTATTAAGTACATTAAATATTTTAGTTGGAAACTTTATGGAATAAAGTGAATATTTATGATATTAAATAAATATTTGATGAAAATTGTTATGAGATAGTTTATTTAAGTGTGATAAAATAGATGAGATTTATACGTATTATATTACACGAGTACAATTGTGATATTCTAATTTAATTAAATAATTAAATTAGAGGAGTGAGAATTTGTTAAATAATGTTATGATTATAATGGCTGAATAGAAATTATAATTTTACTAATAAGGTTAATTTTATTTCTTAAGGAATTAAAGGTACATAATCTAGTTTATGTGTTCTTGAGTTTCTTTTAAAATTGGAGTTTTGGTTAATGAATTTGTGGGTTACGATGTTATATATGTTATTAGATATTTATAATTTGATAGTGGTCATCTAGAAACAAATTTTCAGAAATCAAATTCATGTATTTATACTAAAGAAGAGGAATTTGGGTTTTGATTGTAATGTGTGTTTTGGTGTACTTTGGGACTAAAGTTGATGATGAATTCGTGATGGAAACTTTAAATTGATGGATGATTGTTGTTCTCCTCTATAAAACGAAAACAACGCAACTTGAACGGATCGAATTGGTTAAGAAACAAATTCGTGATGAATGAATACACTCAGCATGTTGAAAATAGGAAAAATTAGTATAAACAAATTAGAATTAGTATAAACCAAGTCTCACATCAACTAAATTGAGAACTTTACCCTTTGCTAAACCTATAAATAGAAGGGCTTGATCCCTTGTTTCATTCACCAACAATAAGGCCTCCACTTTTGAGAAAGGCTTTGTTGTGGGAGGATTTTTTTTATAAAGATCTTCTTAGTTAAATTTTGGTCGAGTACGTATTTAGTTTGTGGAATTCATATTTTTGGGTATGTTTATTATTTAATTTTTGGTAATGTTATTATTTTAAATATTATATTTAGTTTGTTAGTTAAGGTTTGTATTTTGGAAGTTTAGTTAGTTTTGTTAGTAAACTAGTTAGTTTACTATGTTGATTTTGGCTTGTAATTGATTATGTAAATGAGTTCTAATGATTGTAATTAGAGATATGAAGCCTTAACATCATCCAAGTGTAACCAAAACTCACAAAATAAAAGATTTACAAAGAACTTTGTTGGGCAGTTTTTGGGACTGAGCTTGAGAACCATTTGTACTTTTGATTTATGTCTAAAAGCTTAATTTGATGATTGTATATTATATCCCTCTAAGTTCTAAAGATTTCCTAACTTGAATGAACCAAAACGGAGTTAAAATGAATCCGTGGTGAAGATTTTTGTAAACCATGTCTAGAAATGAAAACTGAATAAACAATGACTATAGTGTCAAATTCTGGAATAGCTATGTTACCTGAAAAATTCTGAGTTTCTGGGTAGTTGTAGTGCACTGAGTTAGGAAGCCATAGGCTTTGGAATGACCTCATTTCGACCTCGGATGAGGGAGTTACGGTGATTGGAAAGAAATATGTCAAATTTGTCAAACTAAAAGTCAGCAGCGGGACGTGCTATTCGGAACACTGTTTCGATCAGTTAATATTTCCAGAAACTTTTGGGCTTTTGGTATGTTATATTACACTGAATTAGCTTGGACTGATGTGTCCCTCCCCTCCACATTTGAAGCATATGATAGGTGGTCGTTCTCCTTCCTTAACGACATGTGTTAATGCTGACGTCTTTCCATCATTGTTGAATCTCATCTTCTTGAAATGTCCATTCTTATAGTTTTGGCCATGATTACCACCGAAGTGGTTACCATTTCTGGCATGTTGATTCCCTTCACGCTTATTGTCACCGCTTCGATGACTATTATCACTGGTATTATCATTTTGTCGGCTGCTCTCTTTTGGTTAGGTTGACTCATTATCGCGCTACAATAACTGAGCCTTATTAACAACATCTGAATACAAACACAGTTTATGAGAGATAAGATATTGACGTATTTCGGGTTTCAAACCTCTTAGAAACATTCACGTGATTCTCTCCTCATTATCAACCAAATGAGATGCAAACCGGGACAACTCGGCAAACTTGGCTTTGTACTGCAACACGGTCGTGTTGTTTTGCTCCAGTTTAATGAACTCTACCTCTTTCATGTGACGAACACTTTCGGGAAAGTACTTGTCGTTGAACAGTTCTTAAAACTTCTCCCAATACATCATGAGTACGGTAGGTTGGGTACGCTTTACAGATTCCCACCAGTAATCAGCCTCTGCCCGCAACATGAAGGTGGCGAATGGAACCTTTTGCTCCTCGAAGCAACCCAAGACATCAAATATCTTGTTGATTTGCTTTATCCACGTTTTAGCCTTAAGTGGTTTTGGCTCTCCAAAAAACTCTGGTGGTCCCAGCTCCTTGAACTATTTGGCGGTGACCGTCCGAGAGTTGTCAGTGTTTCCACCTGTATTTTGGAAAGGAGCCGCTCTCACCTGATGTTGCATGAATTGCATGAAGCCTCGGAACATCCCATCGTTCATCATTTGGTCAGTGTTGTTGTTTGCATGAGGATTGTCGCCTTCCTGATGCACATTATCCTGATTATTGATCTGTGGAGACTCAACGGTCTCCTGTGCTACATTGATGTTCTCAACATTCTCGGATGTCATTTTTAAATACTGCCACAAAACAAGGGTTAATTAACATATCACATATTATCTTTATACTCTGACCGACCAATTAAATACCAAATAAACTTAGGTAGGTCATACTAGCGAAGGAATTCCCCGTCTCTCTCCTCCTAGTTCTTGTCTCACATCTTAGCCAGGGATCATATCCCTAAGCTTTGATACCAACTGTGACGCCCCCAAAATAGGTATACATCACCCATCTTGAGTTTCCAAATACATATGGTACAAAATTCAAATACAACTTAATAATACAACTGTCGTGTAAAATACGACAAAATACAAACTGTGAGTTTTAATACAAATACCGTCTTCTAGACAATATCCACTCTCAGAATAAGTCCTCATTACATTTATTGTTACACTATTTAACAGAATAGTGAGGACTACTAATACTATCATCTGGTCCATCACTCTGTTCCCCGACCCGTCCCAGCTATATTCTCATTTCCTGAAGAGAACAGTGAAAGAAAGGGTGAGCTCAACTAGCCCAGTAAGAAATATTATGACTAAGATAATGCAGAATAAATTATCATTAGTCTACAAAAATGTTAAATTGATAAAATAAAATAGACATCCAGTTTAACTGCAGCGGAACAAGCAATCCATTAAAAGAGTCAAGTAGAGAATAAAATCTACTATCTTTTATGATTTAAAAGGTTTTCATCACTTTTATCGCTGAGACTCAACTTAATAAATAATGCATATCATCGAATCATCCCTGCACTACGGCCAAGGATATTCTTTAGTATCACGACCACAAATTATCTATACACTACGGGCCAAAGACATTCGTGTATGCATCAATGGTATTGTTCATGCCAACAACTGTCCATCAATGAACTACGGGCCAATGAGGACTTTTACCACATCATTTGTAACATTACGGTCATGATTACACCGAATAATCCCTGGTCATAATCATACCAAGTCCATCTATGCACTACAGTCCACAGATGACTTTCAACAAAATATAAACATGAGGATGATGACAATGATATAAGAATTCAATAAAAAAAGTTCAAGAATTAATTTATCCAGTAACTAATAATGTCCAAATTGTCAACATGATACTTCTTTGTAGAGTAAAATTCAAGAATGCTCAGAAGAATATTTTCATGAAAAGATACTGGATCAAACGCAAATATCAAGGATATTCCACTAATTTCATGGAGTATAGAAGCTAAAACTTTAACCAACTGAGTATAATAAAGAATGAAATAACAAAAGAAATCACCAGGCATTCGATAGACCGCACAGGCAGGTTATTCCAACAAAATAATAAAGACGGAACCAGGTCTGGCGTAAATCGCACAGACATGATATTTCAACAGAATAATAAAGACGGGACTAGGTCCGGCGTAAAACGCACAGACAAAATATTCCAATCGAATAATAAAGACGGAACCATGTCCGACGTAAAATTCACAGATAGGATATTCCAACAGAATAATAAAGACGGAACTAGGTCCGGCGTAAAACGCATAGACAAGATATTCCAACAGTATAATAAAGAATGGAATAACAGAAGAATTTCATCAAGTATGCGGTACTTCGCATAGATAGGTTATTCCAACATAATAATAAAGAATGGAATAACAAAAGTTCTCTTCATGAAGACGAAAGAAAGAAATAATACCCCTTACCTCAGAAGAAACCGGATACTGGAATAGTGAGATAGCAGACTTCTCTTCTTCTATAGATTTTCTCTCTACAATTTCCCTCTATAATAATTGCTCTATAGCTTTAGTGAATTGGTGAGAAATGAAGGAAGAATGAGCTTCTATTTATAGAAAAATATAATTTCAATAATTGCACGTTTTGGGGCTTAAAAAATTACAGCACAATACCTCCAACTTTTCCTTTATTTTTAATTTAGTCATGTAAGTATTATCAAACTTGAAACACCCCCCCTAATAGTAAATAATGTGATTCAATAGTAAATCATGTGAATCAATAGTTCTAGACATGTGAAAATACGAATTACAGTATAGTACTTCCATCTATACCTCCATTTTTAACTTAGTCATGCAAGTATTATCAATCTTGCACCAACTCCCCTAATAGTAACAAGAATGTGAAAAAATAGTATACACATGTGAACAAATAGTTATAATCATGTGAAATAATAGCAATCAATTGCTCATTTATCCGGTTAAATACCCGATTAGTTAATATAACCTCTAGACATCAATTTTTATCGAAATAAATATCGATTTTCACTAACACAATTAATTCCAACACAATGACACTATTTTTATCAATAATATAAATTTTGAAATTTTGAAGTTTGACTTTTTCGGAAAAAGTCAACTTTTGACTTTTTGACCAAAAAGTTAATCCCAGAAAATTTTGAGTTTATAGACTATTTTTACTAATTTCATCGTTCCGGACTCAAATATCACGTCTGCGTCTCCAAATTCAACTCCGAACATAAATTCAATTTTAATAACATTCATCATTAATATTATAACTCACAATATTTATCAACCAGGTCTTTTCCAGGAAAGAGGGGGCTTTCCAATAAGGATTTCTCCCTATTGGCGCGCAGTTAGGTGACCAAATCTCTCCTTGACAGAACTTCTAGACATTGTAAATATTGCAATGTAATAATATGAATAACTTTGTCGTCTCAATTATTGATTTAATAAAATAACATATTATGCAGATGATACTGTGACAATAATCGAATCAATAATATGACAGATATGATGCAACAATTACTGTAGCAATAATTATCTATACCTGAGTGACTTCTCACGTAAGCATCAATAATCAATACCGTTTGCTACTATGCAACCACCCGTATTACTGTACTTTTACTACCGAGTAGTTCAACAGTACTAACGGTAAAACTTCCGCCGTTATTTTCATAAATATATTTTTGTCGTTTTCTCAATTCGACAATAATTCTGTTGTTGGGTCCACCAATGATTGTGCAGATGTACGAATATTCCCTGCTAAAATGAATATTTTTCGACCAATCGAATATAATATAACAACTTGGGTACTTTGAAAAATTTGCAAATACTACTCACAACTATAACATTATATCAAATTCTTTCTATAATATTTAAAAATGATATTTATAGAAAAATCATCTTTATTAAAAAGTTGGGGTCTTACAGTAACTGCGCGCCCGTGCAAAGCAATGCGCCCGGGCGAGAACCGCGCGCCAGACCATGCGCCCGCGCGATGCCTCAGTTCCAGTTTTTACAGACGCGAACTAATATTCTGTTATAGGCCAAAAATCCCAATTCTACAGAATTTCTCCCAAATTAAACATCTTAAACTTTGGAATATCCTAGTTAAACAGAGTAAACACCATTCTATATACAAAAACATTACATAAACATCATTTTGAAGAATCAAAACAATATTTTCCCAAATTTCCTCATTTTTATACTTTTAACGAATTCGATCACCATGAATTCGTTTCTTAATCATTTGACACGATTCGAACTACGCCGCTTTCGCTTCTTAATATATTATCACAATCCACCAATAAATTACAGATTACATCACATATTGGACAAGAAATTTGGTACTTTCTAAGGCTATTTTTCAAATATGAACACTGTTAGTTTTATTTCCTTCTTACAATTCAATTTCACGTGTTTGGGTATTCCAATAACACCCAAATATGGTGGCTAACAAACTCTACCAAACTATATGTACACATATATACAATCACAAATGATAACCAACCAATTTATCAAGAGTATACATATATTCAATCATCCACGTGACTTAATAATTTATAGAAAATTTTCACAGAGAACTCAAAACATAAAAATTAGAACTACAATATACCTTAATCCTTGTTTATTGAAGCAATTGATATGTAGTGGCTTCAATCCCATCTACAGCAAAACCCTCAATCTCTTGGCAATTCTCTCTGTGTTTTTCTCTCTTCTTCCGAGCTCTCTCTCAACTCTTTACTGATAACTAGACTTAGGGAAAAAATAAGACGCATATGCAATATAACTGGCCTCTCCCACGTACGTCAGGTAAAAACCCAACAGGTTTGCGTCAATTGAATAAGCCAAAGGCCACAAGGCCTTGTTTGGCTAATCACATAAACTCCCAACTAGATTATTTAAATAATATTTATATCATATAGTTTCCAATTGTCACACTTTTAAATTAGTTAATTTAAATAACTTTAGTTTAGCTAATTTAGTTAGCTTATAATACTAATAAAATTCTTATTATCATTATATCTTATAATTAATAAATCATTATATATCTAATTTAATTAATAAATTAGACACATCACTTTATTTAATTTATTTATTTAATATTAAACAATTCACTTAATTTAATTATCTACTTAAATATTAAGCAATTGATTTAATTTAATTATTTCCTTAAATTAAATCCTCCGATAAATTATCATTACTCAATTTAATTTACACTAATCAATTTAATTACTAAATTGATTCACCACAATTCATCAATTATTTATTTTCCTCAATAAATAAATTATTTAAAATTATTATTTAATTCAATAAACATTTAAATTAAATTACAAATTTCTCGATCGTTACAGCAGTAACCGAAAGCGTATTTTAATTGCGAAAGAGAAGGTCACCTAGCTCAATTTTTTCGTGTAGTGAAGTCAAGTCAATCATAAACCATTAGTTTAAGTGAGAGCGTTTGTCGAGAAACCCGAACGAAGTTATCACGGGTAAGTTAATCATAAACTCTTGCGAAGTCTATACCTTATTCGGTACTGGTTCTACCCATTCTTTTATTTCACCTAGTTGTGTTCAACGTTTGAACTTGACTCTTAAGAAATTAGACTTTGACTTATCTGTTGAAACTCCGTTATGAGAAATCTTCGTTACCTCCACTATTTATAAATCTTGTTTGATTCAAATAGACACTTTCACGTTACTTGTCTATCTCATCTCTTTAAAAACACCTGCCTTTGATATATATTTAGGAATTGACTGGTTAACTATTCATCATGCTAAAATTGATTATTTTCGTAAAGTTGTTAGCTTTCATATACCTAACCAACCTGTTATACGAATTCAAGCAACCAAACCACTAAAGTTAATCACTGTTATATCAAGCCATAAGTAAAGAGCTCCGAGCTTTTATCTGGTGACTTCCTTCAGTGGGATGCACCCAAGCCAGACCTTCCATAAAGGGACGCCGTGAATAACGATGGCAAGTTGATAGGTATCAATGTGACGTTTTATTCGAGTCTTGAATAAGAGTCACAGTTTTGTATGATATCTCTATCGTTAATAAATTTCCTTACGTATTCCCTAAAGACTTCCTGGCCTACCCCTAGAGCGTGAAATCGAATTTTGTATTGACCCCAGTACAAAACCCATTTCTAAAACCCTCAAATATTTCTTCAACTAAAATGAACGTAACATGTGCCAAAGATGTTGGCTCGAACTATTGAAGATTAAGACCATACCATTCAATAACATCGTGGAAGAGCGAACGTTGTAGCTGACGCGTTGAATAGAAGATCGTATGCGGTTACGAGTGCGACGTTGTTAACACAAAGACCCATTTGTACGATTTACAAAGGATGAAGATAGAGTTAAAGACTCCAAGAACCTACGTGAAGATAGCGAATATACGATTAGAACCGACTTTAATCGATAAAGTTAAAGCCTCTCTAGCTACAGACTCAGAGCTGATGAATGTGAAGAAGAAAGTGCAATAAGGCGTTATTCTATAAGCAAGAGTCGATGAAGAGAGGAAATCTCAACCTCGATTTTATTGGCCCATTTGAAATCCTCTATCGAGTAGGAACTGTGGCCTATAGACTTGTCTTACCGCTAAGTATGTCACGTGTTCATAACATTTTTCATGTATCGATGTTACTTAAATATGTGGACGACCTGAACCACATTATTGAATTAGAACTAGACGAGATAACAGAAGATCTAATGTATGAGGAGATACTTGTTAAAATCTTGGATAAGAAAGATCATATTCTACGCTCAAAGGTTATACCTCAAGAGTTAGAATCTAACGAGGTATTCTCACCTCTTTGACATACCAGGTACGTACGTCAATTTCGAGGACGAAATTTTATAAGAAGGGGAGGTTGTAAGACCCCAAATTTTATGAATAAAGATTTAATTTCTCGAAATATTTTTTTTGAATATTATGGTGTGGATTTGATATAATGTTATAGTTGTGGGTAATATTTATAAATTTTCAAAGTATGCAAGTTGTTATAAAATATTCGATTGGTCGGGGAATATTCGTTTTATCAGGGAATATTCGTACAACGATGCAATCATTGCTGGACCCCATAACGAAATTATTATCGGAATGAGAAAACGACAGAAATATCTTTTTATAAAAATAATTAACTGTTGAAATACCTGGTGGTAAAAGTACAGTAATATGCGTGGTTGTATAGTAGCACACGATATTGATTATTGATGCTTACGTAAGAAGTCACTCAGTTTTATTCATTTATTGCTACAATAATTGTTGCATAGTATCTCACGTTATTTGATTCAATTATTGTCAATATTTTATATATTATTAAATCAATAATTGAGACGATACAATTATTCATATTATTATTTATAATATTGACGATGTCTAGAACTTTTTGTCGAGAAGAGGTTTGGTCACCTAATTGTGCGCCAATAGAGAGAAATCCTTATCGGAAAACATCCTCTTTCTTGGGAATGATCTGGTTGTTAAATATTGCGAATAATAATAGTGATGAATAAATGTTGTTAAAAATATTGAGGGGATTTTATGAAGTATTTGTTGTAAATATTGGCGTATTATTTGGACCCCCATTTACCCATTTTTTAAAATAGTCGGTAGAAATTTATTCTTTATAATAAAGGTGGGGGCTACATGTGGGGCCCACGTGTGGAAGAAATGATTTTGGAAATGGGGGAGATAGTATACGTAAAGGGGAGGGAATATATATATATATATATATATATATATATATATATATATATATATATATATATATATATATATATATATATATATATATATATATATATATATAATGTGTGTGTGAATGAAAAGTGGTGGAAAAGGAGTGAAAGTGATAGGTAGAAGAAATGTGTTGGTGTGTAGAAAAAAAGAAGAAGAGAAATTGTGTATGTGTTATGGAATGAAAAGGGGGGGTGGGGAAGATGCCTTGGGGGGAAGGGAATGTGTGTGTGTGTATAGAATAATGTGACGCCCCCAAAATAGGTATATATCACCCATCTTGAGTCACTAAATACATGGTACAAAATACAAATACAAACTTAAATATACAACATGAGCTGTGAGTTTTAATACAAATATTGTCTTCTAGACAGTATTCAAACTCAAAATAAGTCCTCAATACATTTATTATCACACTATTTCACAGAATAATGAGGACTACTAATGCAACCATCTGGACCGTCATTTCATTCCCCGACTAGTTCCAGCTATATTCTAATTTCCTGAAGAGAACATTGAAAGAAAGGGTGATCTCAACTAGCCCAGTAAGAAATATTATGACTAAGATAATGCAGAATAAATTATCGTTAGCCTTCAACAGTACAACAACTGATAGAATACAATTGACAACAAGTTTTAGATCAACAACTGTAGCGGAATAAGCAATCCATTAGAAGAGTCAAGTAAAGCATAATATCTATCATCTTCTATGATTTATAAAGTTTATCATCAATTTTATCGCTGAGACTCAGCTTAATAAATAATTCACATCATCGAGTCATCCCTGCACTACGGGCCAAGGATATTCTTTAGTATCACGACCATAAATTATCCATGCACTACGGGCCAAAGATAATCGTGTTTTCATCAATGGTCATGATCATGCCATAAAATAATTCCTCTTTGCACCCTTGGCCGAAGAGAATCCATGGTCATAATCATACCAAAAACTGTCCATCAGTGCACTACGGGCCAATGAGGATTTTTGCCACATCATTTGTAACATTACGGTCATGATTATACCGAATAATACCTGGTCATAATCATACCAAGTCCATGCACTACGGCCAAAGATGACTTTCATAATAATATAAGCATGAGGATGATGACAATGACATAATAATTCAATAAAATAAGTTCAAGGATAAATTTTAAAGATTTATAATTTAATTTATCCAGAATTCAATAACGTTCAAATTGTCAACATGATACTGCTTTATGGAGTAAAATTCAAGAATAATATTGTACCAATAATGATTTGGACCGAAAACTAATCAATTTTTATCATGAATAGTACCCCGTGTGAATAGTACTCAAGTGAATAGTACACCGTGAATAGTACTTCGTGAATAGTAACCCGTGAATAGTACTCTAACATGAAAAAGTTAAAACTTATCAAGACTGCTTAGAATAATATTTCCATAAAAAGATACTGGATGAAGCGGAAATATCAAAGATATTCTACTAATTTCATGGAGTATAGAAGCCAAAACTTTAACCAAATAAGTATAGAATTCGAAAACTGAAACGAAATAATATTACTTACATACTACAGAGTATGGAAGAAAATATTATTTCAAGCTAATATTGAACAAAAATAACATCCCTTACGAATATTAAATGAAAATAATATTCATTACGAATATTAAACGAAAATAATATTCATTACGAATATTAAACGAATAAAATATTTCTTGCGAGTATTGAACGAAATAAAATTTCTTATGAATATTGAACGGAAATAATATTCATACAAATACGAAAAATAATATCTCTTCAGAATGTGAAATAAATAATACCCCTTATCTCAAAAATAAAATTATTCCAACTGGTATAGCGGGGATATTCTTGAAGAAAACTTTCACTATTTTCTACACTCAAAGCTTTCTAAAACTTGAAAGAAATACGCTCAATATTATAGAAGAAAAATTCTCTGATTCTGGTGTGATTTTAAATTCTAAATAAGCATCCTATTTATAGCAGAATGGAAAGGATACTATTTGAATGCATAGTGAAGGAAAATGTCACGGGCGAATTCATTGGCTGAAACGTTTGAAAATTTTGAGTTACTATGCAACACTAAAAAATAAAATATTCTAATAAAATAAAAACTTTTAAATAAATTATATATATATATATATATATATATAACACATGCTCCTTTCTTAAATTCACGGGATTCAATCCCGTGATATCACCTGCCCCACCAGACAAATATTGCATTATATAATAATAATAATAATAATAATAATAAATAAAAAAAATTAAAATTAAAATTAAAATAAAAATAAAAATAAAAATAAAAATAAAAATAATGATATAGTGCTCCATCTTGTAATACTAAAATTCCCCCCCACTCCACCATTTTTGATGACTAAGACATATCATATGTTTTATAATGTTCATTCACGGGATGCACCCGTGATTCCCCCACACACTCTCTCTCTCTCTCTCTCTATATATATATATATATATATATATATATATATATATATATATATATTGGATAACTTTCTACCAATTATTTTGAAAAATGGGTAAGTGGAGGTCCAAATAATACACCACATTTTACAACAAATACTTCATAAAAAATCCCCTCAATATTTTTAACAACATTTATCATCATTATTATAATTCGCAATATTTAACAACCAGGTCGTTCTCAGGAAAGAGGGGGCTTTTCAATAAGGATTTCTCCTTATTTGCGTGCAATTAGGTGACCAAACCTCTCATTGACAGAACTTCTAGACATTGTCAATATTGTAAATAATAATATGAATAACTTTGTCGTCTCATTTATTGATTTAATAAATAAAATATTATGCAGATGATACTATGACAATAATTGAATCAATAATATGAGAGATATGATGTAGCAATTACTGTAGCAATAATTGAGCCAAACTGAGTGACTTCTCACGTAAGCATCAATAATCAATACCGCGTGCTACTATGTAACCATGCGTATTACTGTACTTTACTACTGGGTAGTTCAACAGTTTAATAGTAAAACTTCCGCCATTATTTTTATAAAAAGATATTTTTGTCGTTTTCTTATTCCGACAATAATTCCATTGTGGGGTCCACCAATGGTTATGCTGTCGTACGAATATTCCCTGTTAAAATGAATATTTTATGACAACTTGCATACTTTGCAAAATTTATAAATACTACCCACAACTATAACATTATCTCAAATCCACACCATAATATTAAAAAAAATTATTTCGAGAAAATTAAATATGTATTCATAAAATTTGGGGTCTTACAGTCTCCCCTCCTTATGAAATTTCGCCCTCAAAATTTACAGGCGTACCTGGTATGCTGAACAGATGACGATACCTCGTCAGATTCTAACTTTTGAGGTATAACCTTTGAGCGTAGAATATATTCCTTATTATCCAAGATTTTAATAGGTACATCTTCATACGTTAAACTTCCACTATCTCATCCGGTTCTAAATAAATAATGTGGTTCGGGTCGTCCACATATTTACGTAACATTAATGCGTGAAAAATATTATGAACACGCGACATACTTAGCGTTAAGGCGAGTCTATAGGCCACAGTTCATACTCAATCGAGGATATCAAATGGGCCAATTAAATCGAGGGTTGAGATTTTCTCTCTTCATCAACTCTTGCTTCTAGAATAACGCCTTCTTGAACCTTCTTCTTCATATTCATCAGCTCTGGGTTTGTAGCTTGAGCGACTTTAACATTATCGATTTAAAGTTGGTTATAATCGTATATTCACTATTTTCATGTAGGTTCGTATATTCGCACTCGTAAATGCATACGATCTTCTACTCAACGCGTTAGCTATCACTTTCGCTTTTCTAGGATGGTATTGAATGGTATGGTCGTAATCTTCAACAGCTCGAGCCAACATCTTCAGCGCATAATACGTTTGTTTTGGGTGAAGAAATACTTGAGGGTTTTAGAAATGGGGTTTTGTACTAGGGTCAATACAAAATTTAATTTCACGCTCTGTGGTAGACTAAGAAGTCTTCAGGGAATACGTCAGGAAATTTATTAATAATAGAAATATCATTCAAAACTGTGACTCTCATTCAAGACTTGGATAGCACGTCACATTGATACTTATCAACTTGCCACCGTTATTCACGATGTCGCCTACAAAAAGTCTGGTTTCGGTGCATTCCACACAAGGAAGTCAACAACGAAAGGATCGGGGTTCTTTATTTATGGCTTGATATGACAGTGATTGACTTTAGTGGTTTGGTTACTTGAATTCACATAACAGGTTGGTTAGGAAAATGAAAGCTAACAACCATACGAAAATAATCAATTTTAGCATGAAGAATAGTTAACTAGATGATTCCTAAAATTACATCAAAGGCAAGTTTTTTCAAAGAGATAAGATTGACAGGTAACATGAAAGTGTCAGTTTGAATCAACAAAATTTATAAACCGTGGATGTAACAAAGGTTTCTCCGAACGGAGTTTCAACAGATAAGTCAAAGTCTAATTTCTCCGGAGTTAAATTTAAACGTTGAGTGCAAGTAGGAGAAATAAAAGAATAGGTAGAACCGGTATCGAATAAGGTATAGACTTCGTAAGAGTTTATGATTAGCTTACCCGTGATAACTTCGTTTGGGTTCCTCGATAAATGTATTAACTTAAACTACCAGCTTTGACTTGTCTAGGAAATCGTTTGGCATCACTATCCCAACTGGACTTGACTTCACTACACGAGAAAATCGAGCTAGGTGACCTTCTCTTCTACAATTGAAACACGCTTTGGGTTACTGCGTATAGTTTAGACGGATGTGTCCCTCCTGTCTGCATTTGAAATATACGACCGGTGGTCGTTCTTCTTCCTTTGAAATGGGTGCTGGTGCTGCTGTCATTCCATCATTATTGAACCATCTCTTCTTTAAATTTCCGCTTCTATTATCTTGGCCAAGATTACCATCGAAGTGCTTACCATTCTTGGCATGATAATTTCCCCCATAATGGTTATCATTTTTTTGATGGCCATTGCCACCGGTAAGATTATTATCGTGTTGTTGGGCGTTACCTTTTGGTTTTGATGACTCATTATCGCGCTCCACTAACTGAGCTCTATTCACAACATCTGAATATAAACAAAGTCTGTGAGAAATGAGGTATTGATGTATTTTGGGTTTCAAACCTCTTAGAAACATTCGCGTCATTCGTTCCTCATTATCTACCAAATGGGATGCAAACCGGAACAACTCCGCAAACTTAGTCTCGTACTGCAACACGGTCATATTGTTTTGCATCAGTTTGATGAATTTTACCTCCTTCTTGTGACGAATACTTTCGGGAAAGTACTTGTCGTTGAATAATTCTTGGAACTTCTCCCAAGACATCTTGAGTGCGTCAGGCTGGGTACGTTTTACAGATTCTGTAAGACCTTAACTTATTATTCAATAAAATTGAATTTCCTCTATTTATTATTTTGAAATTGTAAGGGTTGATTTGATTAATGTGGTTAGTATGGGTAAAATACGCAAATATTTCAAATAAGCAAGTGGTTATAAAATATTCATTTTTTCGGAGAATATTCATTTGGTCGTGGAATATTCTTACTATCGGGGAATATTCATACGACGGCGCAGCCTTGTGTGGGCCCCATAACGAAAAGTGATTGGATGAAGGAAAACGACAAATATAAGTTGTTTATAAATAACAGCGTAGTTGTTACCGTTAATACTGTTGGAATACCCGGTGGTTAAAACACAGTAGCACACGGTATTGCACCAATTATTGATTCTTACGTAAGAAGACACTACTTAATAATTGTTACAGTAATTACTGTTCAATATTTTATTTTATTGATTCAATAATTGCTACGTTGATATTTTATTATTGTTGTTTCAATAATTGTCATTACACAGTATTTTTCTTTATCGAATCAATAATTCATATTATTTGAATAATATTATTAGATAGAATTATTGGCAATGTCTAGAAAATTCTGTATAAGGAGAGATTTAGTCACCTAATTGCGCGCCAGTAAGGAGAAATCCTTATTGGAAAGCCCTCTCTTTTCTGGGAACGGCCTGGTTGTCGATATTGTGATTCTGTAATATTATTTGTGAATAATTAATTGTTGATTTATATGATAAGGAAAATATTCATTTTATGTGGATATAGATGGAGAAAATTTTAAAGTGACAATTGTTGAAAATTTGATATTTTATCTTTTCTGATAAAACAATTCATTTAAATATATTATTATATTTTAATAATATAATAATGGTGATATTTTTACAATGAATGTGAGATACATGAATATATGAGGAGGAAGAATATTTTTGTTGCAAAAGTTGTTTAAAACATGTTAAACATGTCTGTGGGCCCATTTCTTGACTGAAATTTGATTATAGCCTGTAAAAAAGTCTGTATTTGGATTTCGGTCAATTTCTATTTGGAATTTGAAAAAACTATCTTCTGTAAAGTTGTAGAGAATGAAATTTTCTATGGAAAGGACATAAGGTTTGAATTTTTCTGATAAAAGGGCTATTTATTAAGAATTATTTAAGTTCTGTAGTTCCGAAATAATTGATTTTTGAAAGTTTTAATTATTTTTAATAACAAAAACGTTTTTTTTTTTGTTTTTATCATTATTGGTGGCTGAATTTAGATGGTCAAGGTGGGCGTAAGAATTTAAATAAATAATATTAATATTTTATTAAATTTTCTGTTTTGGTGTTCTAAGCAATTTCCTATAAATAAGGTGCTTAGGTTAGAATTGAAAATCACACCAGAAACTGAAGTTTTTTCTCTCTATATTATCGAGCGTATTCTTGTGAGTATTTTAATACTTTGAGTGTTGCTATACGGTGCAAGTTCCTTCAGCGTTATATCTGATATTCCAGCCAGAAGTACTATTCTTTTCGAGGTAAGGGATATTTTTTTTTAAGAATGATATTATTTATTCTAATATCATTATGCTGGAATAATGGTAAGATTTTTCTTGTGAAATTCTTATCTTTTAGTGTCAGGGTTACTATTCACGTATACGGCACTATTCACGAATACGTCACTATTCACAGAAAAATTAAATTTTTGTTTTTCGTCCAAAATATCTATTATGGATACTAGCTTTGATTGTATCCATGTTTTGATCATTCTTGAATTTTACTCAACTATGATTATTTATGAGGTATTTTGGACATGGATAAATTGAAATACGAATCCTTAATATTTATTCTTTTATTTCACTGGATTCGTTTTCTTTAAAATATTTTTCATTATGCTCAGTCCTAAATGATGATATAACTGAATATCTTTGGCCTGTAGTGCAAAGACAAATGATTTTCTTATGAATATCTTTGGCCGTAGTGCAAAGATGTATAGGTGTTGAGATGAACATGACCGACTGATGAATATCTTTGGCCTGTAGTGTAAAGATGAAAATTTGATTCAAGATGAATATTGATTGATGTTACAGGGATAAAATATTAATGATGGACAGTTAAATTCATAGATAATAGTAGATTTCATTCTCTACGTAACTCATCTATGAATTATTATTTCCGCATCAAATATTGATCTAAAACTTGATGTCTATTGTATTTTATCAGATTTTTCTTTGTTGAAGACTAACGATAATTTGTTCTATATTATCTTAGTCATAATATTCTTTACTGGGCTATTTGAGCTCACCCTTTTCCTTTTTGTTTAATTTTTCTTCTTAGGAGGCGAGAATGTAGCGAGTACTAGTCGGGGTATGGAATAAAGGTTCTAGAAAGTCGTTTTAGTAGTCCTCACCATTTTTGTAAAATAATGTATCAATAATTGTAATGAGGACTTATTTGGGTGTGAATATTGTCTAGATGACAATATTTGTATTTAAACTCATAGTTTATGTGTTGTATTAAGAAAGTTGTAGTTGTTTCTGTACCATGTTATTGACACTTCAAAATGGGTGATGTATACCTATTTTGGGGGTGTCACAAATTCCCACCAATGATCTGCTTCTTCACGCAACATAAAGGTCGCGAATGGAACCTTTTGCACTTCTGAGCATTCCAAGACATCAAATATCTTGGTGATCTGTTTTATCCACGTCTCTGCCTTAAGTGGTTCTGGCTTTCCCAAAAACTCCGGTGGTCCCAGCTCCTTGAATTGCTTAGCGGTGACCAACCGTGGGATGCCATTGTTTCCACCTGCATTATAAACAGGAGTCTCTCTTGTTTGGTGTTGCATGAATTATGAAAAACTTCTAAACGTACCATCGTTCGTGATTTGATCAGTGTTGTTGTTTGAATGAGGATTGTCGCCTTCCTGATGCACATTATCCTGATTATTGATCTGTGGAAACTCAACAGTCTCCTGTGCACCATTGCTATTCTCAACATTCTCGGATGTCATTTTCAAATACTGCCACAAAACAAGGGTTAATTGACATGTCACATATTATCCCTATACTCTGACCGACCAATTAAATACCAAATAAACTTAGGTAGGTTATACTAGCGAAGGAATTCCCCGTCTCTCTCATCCTAATTCTTGTCTCACATCTCAGCCAGGGATCATATCCCTAAGCTTTGATACCAACTATGACGCCCCCAAAATAGGTATACATCACCCATCTTGAGTCGCCAAATACATGGTACAACATATAAATACAAACTTAAATATACAACATGAGCTGTGAGTTTTAATACAAATATTGTCTTCTAGACAGTATTCAAACTTAAAATAAGTCCTCAATACATTTATTATCACACTATTTCACAGAATAGTGAGGACTACTAATACAACCATCTAGACCGTCATTTCATTTCCAGACTAGTCCTAGATATATTCTCATTTCCTGAAGAGAACATTGAAAGAAAGGGTGATCTCAACTAACCCAGTAAGAAAATATTATGACTAAGATAATGCAGAATAAATTATCGTTAGCCTTCAACAGTATAACAACTGATAGAATACAATAGACAACAAGTTTTAGATCAACAACTGCAGCGGAATAAGCAATCCATTAGAAGAGTCAAGTAGAGCATAATATCTACCATCTTCTATGATTTAAAAAGTTTATCATCAATTTTATTGCTGAGACTCAGCTTAATAAATAATCCACATCATCGAGTCATCCCTGCGCTACGGGCCAAGGATATTCTTTAATATCACGACCACGAATTATCCATGCAATACGAGCCAAAGATAATCATATTTTCATCAACGATCATGATCATGCCATAAAACAATTCATCTTTGCACCCTTAGCCGAAGAGAATCCATGACCATAATCATACCAAACACTGTCCATCGATGCACTACGGGCCAATGAGGATCTTTACCACATCATTTGTAACATTACGGTCATGATTATACCGAATAATCCCTGGTCATAATCATACCAATTCCATCTATGCACTACGGCCAAAGATGACTTTCATAACAATATAAGCATGATGATGATGACAATGACATAATAATTCAATAAAACAAGTTCAAGGATAAATTTTAAAGATTTATAATTTAATTTATCCAGAATTCAATAACGTTTAAATTGTCAACATGATACTGCTTTGTGGAGTAAAATTCAAGAATAATATTGTACCAAAAATGATTTGGACCTAAAATGAATCAATTTTTATCATGAATAGTACCTCGGGTGAATAGTACTCAAGTGAATAGTACCCCGTGAATAGTACTCCGGCATAAAAAAGTTAAAACTTATCAAGAATGCTTAGAATAATATTTCCATAAAAAGATACTGGATGAAACGGAAATATCAATGATATTATACTAATTTCATGGAGTATAGAAGCCAAAACTTTAAACAAATGAGTATAGAATTCGAAATCTGAAACGAAATAATATTACTTACATACTACAGAGTATGGAAGAAAATATTATTTCAAGTGAATATTGAACAAAAATAACATCCCTTACGAATATTAAACGAAAATAATATTCATTACGAATATTAAACGAAAATAATATTTCTTGCGAGTATTAAACGAAATAAAATTGCTTATGAATATTGAACGAAAATAATATTCATACGAATACGAAAAATAATATCTCTTCAGAATGTGAAATAAATAATACCCCTTACCTCAAAAATAAAAGTATTCCAATTGGTATAGCGGAGATATTCTTGAAGAAAACTTTCACTATTTTCTACACTCAAAGCTTTCTAAAACTCGAAAGAAATACGCTCAATATTATAGAAGAAGAATTCTCTGATTCTGGTGTGATTTTCAATTCTAAATAAGAATCCTATTTATAGGAGAATGGAAAGGATACTATTTGGATGCATAGTGAAGGAAAATGTCACAGGCGAATTCATCGGCTGAAACGTTTAAAAATTTTGATTTACTATGTAGCACTATGCAATAAAATATTCTAATAAAATAAAAATTTAAATAAAATATTATATATATATATATATATATATAATAATGATATAGTGCTCCATCCTGTAATACTAAAATTCCCCCCACTCCACCAATTTTGATGACTAAGACATATCATATGTTTTATAATGTTCATTCACAACCTTCTACCGATTATTTTGAAAAATGGGTAAGTGGGGGTCCAAATTATACGCCACATTTTACAACAAAAACTTCATATAAAATCTCCTCAATATTTTTAACAACATTTATCATTATTATTATAATTCGCAATATTTAACAACCAGGTCGTTCCCAGGAAAGAGGGGGCTTTCCAATAAGGATTTCTCCTTATTGGCGTGCAATTAGGTGACCAATGTGACGCCCCCAAAATAGGTATACATCACCCATCTTGAGTCGCCAAATACATGGTACAAAATTCAAATACAACTTAATAATACTGTTGTCATGTAAAATATGACAAAACATATGCTGTGAGTTTTAATACAAATATTGTCATCTAGACAATATCCACACTCAATGGAGTCCTCATTACATTTATTATTAAACTATTTCACAGAATAGTGAGGACTACTAAAGCACCATCTAGGATGAAATCCTTATAAGGAGGAAAGGATGTGACAACCCGAATTTTTATAAATTACTAAAATAAGAATTTAATAATTAAAATTCTTATTATGAGGTGTATATATTTTGAATTATATGATTTGGTGTGAAGAGAATTATATATTCATATGTTGGAGAATGTGAGATTTAATAGTTAATTAAACTATTAAAGAAATTAAATAATATTAGTTAATTTAATTAAGTTGAGATTATGTTATGAGATAATATAATTTTAATTATTATACCTTGTGGGAAATGAAAATTATTATGAGTTAAGTTTCATAAATAGTGTAAATAATTCACTTAATTAAAATAGTGAATTAATACAAGTATAATTGATTTAATAAAGTGAAAAGGTAATATATTGCATGAAAATATAAATGTTAGTATAATGCGAGTAAAATATTTATTAAGTACATTAAATATTTTAGTTGGAAACTTTATGGAATAAAATGAATATTTATGATATTAAATAAATATTTGATGAAAATTGTTATGAGATAGTTTATTTAAGTGTGATAAAATAGATGAGATTTATACGTATTATATTACACTAGTACAATTGTGATATTCTAATTTAATTAAATAATTAAATTAGAGGAGTGAGAATTTGTTAAATAATGTTATGATTATAATGGTTGAATAGAAATTATAATTTTACTAATAAGGTTAATTTTATTTCTTAAGGAATTAAAGGTACATAATCTAGTTTATGTGTTCTTGAGTTTCTTTTAAAATTGGAGTTTTGGTTAATGAATTTGTGGGTTACGATGTTATATATGTTATTAGATATTTATAATTTGATAGTGGTCATCTAGAAACAAATTTTCAGAAATCAAATTCATGTATTTATACTAAAGAAGAGGAATTTGGGTTTTGATTGTAATGTGTGTTTTGGTGTACTTTGGGACTAAAGTTGATGATGAATTCGTGATGAAAACTTTAAATTGATGGATGATTGTTGTTCTCCTCTATAAAACGAAAACAACGCAACTTGAACGGATCGAATTGGTTAAGAAACAAATTCGTGATGAATGAATACACTCAGCATGTTGAAAATAGGAAAAATTAGTATAAACAAATTAGAATTAGTATAAACCAAGTCTCACATCAACTAAATTGAGAACTTTACCCTTTGCTAAACCTATAAATAGAAGGGCTTGATCCCTTGTCTCATTCACCAACAATAAGGCCTCCACTTTTGAGAAAGGCTTTGTTGTGGGAGGATTTTTTTATAAAGATCTTCTTAGTTAAATTTTGGTCGAGTACGTATTTAGTTTGTGGAATTCATATTTTTGGGTATGTTTATTATTTAATTTTTGGTAATGTTATTATTTTAAATATTATATTTAGTTTGTTAGTTAAGGTTTGTATTTTGGAAGTTTAGTTAGTTTTGTTAGTAAACTAGTTAGTTTACTATGTTGATTTTGGCTTGTAATTGATTATGTAAATGAGTTCTAATGATTGTAATTAGAGATATGAAACCTTAACATCATCCAAGTGTAACCAAAACTCACAAAATAAAAGATTTACAAAGAACTTTGTTGGGCAGTTTTTGGGACTGAGCTTGAGAACCATTTGTACTTTTGATTTATGTCTAAAAGCTTAATTTGATGATTGTATATTATATCCCTCTAAGTTCTAAAGATTTCCTAACTTGAATGAACCAAAACGGAGTTAAAATGAATCCGTGGTGAAGATTTTTGTAAACCATGTCTAGAAATGAAAACTGAATGAACAATGACTATAGTGTCAAATTCTGGAATAGCTATGTTACCTGAAAAATTCTGAGTTTCTGGGTAGTTGTAGTGCACTGAGTTAGGAAGCCATAGGCTTTGGAATGACCTCATTTCGACCTCGGATGAGGGAGTTACGGTGATTGGAAAGAAATATGTCAAATTTGTCAAACTAAAAGTCAGCAGCGGGACGTGCTATTCGGAACACTGTTTCGATCAGTTAATATTTCCAGAAACTTCTGGGCTTTTGGTATGTTATATTACACTGAATTAGCTTGGACTGATGTGTCCCTCCCCTCCACATTTGAAGCATATGATAGGTGGTCGTTCTCCTTCCTTAACGACATGTGTTAATGCTGACGTCTTTCCATCATTGTTGAATCTCATCTTCTTGAAATGTCCATTCTTATAGTTTTGGCCATGATTACCACCGAAGTGGTTACCATTTCTGGCATGTTGATTCCCTTCACGCTTATTGTCACCGCTTCGATGACTATTATCACTGGTATTATCATTTTGTCGGCTGCTCTCTTTTGGTTAGGTTGACTCATTATCGCGCTACAATAACTGAGCCTTATTAACAACATCTGAATACAAACACAGTTTATGAGAGATAAGATATTGACGTATCTCGGGTTTCAAACCTCTTAGAAACATTCACGTGATTCTCTCCTCATTATCAACCAAATGAGATGCAAACCGGGACAACTCGGCAAACTTGGCTTTGTACTGCAACACGGTCGTGTTGTTTTGCTCCAGTTTAATGAACTCTACCTCTTTCATGTGACGAACACTTTCGGGAAAGTACTTGTCGTTGAACAGTTCTTAAAACTTCTCCCAATACATCATGAGTACGGTAGGTTGGGTACGCTTTACAGATTCCCACCAGTAATCAGCCTCTGCCCGCAACATGAAGGTGGCGAATAGAACCTTTTGCTCCTCGAAGCAACCCAAGACATCAAATATCTTGTTGATTTGCTTTATCCACGTTTTAGCCTTAAGTGGTTTTGGCTCTCCAAAAAACTCTGGTGGTCCCAGCTCCTTGAACTATTTGGCGGTGACCGTCCGAGAGTTGCCAGTGTTTCCACCTGTATTTTGGAAAGGAGCCGCTCTCGCCTGATGTTGCATGATTTGCATGAAGCCTCGGAACATCCCATCGTTCATCATTTGGTCAGTGTTGTTGTTTGCATGAGGATTGTCGCCTTCCTGATGCACATTATCCTGATTATTGATCTGTGGAGACTCAACGGTCTCCTGTGCTACATTGATGTTCTCAACATTCTCGGATGTCATTTTTAAATACTGCCACAAAACAAGGGTTAATTAACATATCACATATTATCTTTATACTCTGACCGACCAATTAAATACCAAATAAACTTAGGTAGGTCATACTAGCGAAGGAATTCCCCGTCTCTCTCCTCCTAGTTCTTGTCTCACATTTTAGCCAGGGATCATATCCCTAAGCTTTGATACCAACTGTGATGCCCCCAAAATAGGTATACATCACCCATCTTGAGTTTCCAAATACATATGGTACAAAATTCAAATACAACTTAATAATACAACTGTCGTGTAAAATACGACAAAATACAAACTGTGAGTTTTAATACAAATACCGTCTTCTAGACAATATCCACTCTCAGAATAAGTCCTCATTACATTTATTGTTACACTATTTAACAGAATAGTGAGGACTACTAATACTATCATCTGGTCCATCACTCTGTTCCCCGACCCGTCCCAGCTATATTCTCATTTCCTGAAGAGAACAGTGAAAGAAAGGGTGAGCTCAACTAGCCCAGTAAGAAATATTATGACTAAGATAATGCAGAATAAATTATCATTAGTCTACAAAAATGTTAAATTGATAAAATAAAATAGACATCCAGTTTAACTGCAGCGGAACAAGCAATCCATTAAAAGAGTCAAGTAGAGAATAAAATCTACTATCTTTTATGATTTAAAAGGTTTTCATCACTTTTATCACTTTTTTCGCTGAGACTCAACTTAATAAATAATGCATATCATCGAATCACCCCTGCACTACGGTCAAGGATATTCTTTAATATCACGACCACAAATTATCCATACACTACGGGCCAAAGACATTCGTGTATGCATCAATGGTATTGTTCATGCCAACAACTGTCCATCAATGAACTACGGGCCAATGAGGACTTTTACCACATCATTTGTAACATTACGGTCATGATTACACCGAATAATCCCTGGTCATAATCATACCAAGTCCATCTATGCACTACAGTCCACAGCTGACTTTCAACAAAATATAAACATGAGGATGATGACAATGATATAAGAATTCAATAAAAAAAGTTCAAGAATTAATTTATCCAGTAACTAATAATGTCCAAATTGTCAACATGATACTTCTTTGTAGAGTAAAATTCAAGAATGCTCAGAAGAATATTTTCATGAAAAGATACTGGATAAAACGCAAATATCAAGGATATTCCACTAATTTCATGGAGTATAGAAGCTAAAACTTTAACCAACTGAGTATAATAAAGAATGAAATAACAAAAGAAATCACCAGGCATTCGATAGACCGCACAGGCAGGTTATTCCAACAAAATAATAAAGACGGAACCAGGTCCGGCGTAAATCGCACAGACATGATATTTCAACAGAATAATAAAGACGGGACTAGGTCCGACGTAAAACGCACAGACAAAATATTCCAATAGAATAATAAAGACGGAACCATGTCCGACGTAAAATTCACAGATAGGATATTCCAACAGAATAATAAAGACGGAACTAGGTCCGGCGTAAAACGCATAGACAAGATATTCCAACAGTATAATAAAGAATGGAATAACAGAAGAATTTCATCAAGTATGCGGTACTTCGCATAGACAGGTTATTCCAACATAATAATAAAGAATGGAATAACAAAAGTTCTCTTCATGAAGACGAAAGAAAGAAATAATACCCCTTACCTCAGAAGAAACTAAATACTGGAATAGTGAGATAGCAGACTTCTCTTCTTCTATAGATTTTCTCTCTACAATTTCCCTCTATAATAATTGCTCTATAGCTTTAGTGAATTGGTGAGAAATGAAGGAAGAATGAGCTTCTATTTATAGAAAAATATAATTTCAATAATTGCACGTTTTGGGGCTTAAAAAATTACAGCACAATACCTCCAACTTTTCCTTTATTTTTAATTTAGTCATGTAAGTATTATCAAACTTGAAACACCCCCCCTAATAGTAAATAATGTGATTCAATAGTAAATCATGTGAATCAATAGTTCTAGACATGTGAAAATACGAATTACAGTATAGTACTTCCATCTATACCTCCATTTTTAACTTAGTCATGCAAGTATTATCAATCTTGCACCAACTCCCCTAATAGTAACAAGAATGTGAAAAAATAGTATACACATGTGAACAAATAGTTATAATCATGTGAAATAATAGCAATCAATTGCTCATTTATCCGGTTAAATACCCGATTAGTTAATATAACCTCTAGACATCAATTTTTATCGAAATAAATATCGATTTTCACTAACACAATTAATTCCAACACAATGACACTATTTTTATCAATAATATAAATTTTGAAATTTTGAAGTTTGACTTTTCCGGAAAAAGTCAACTATTGACTTTTTGACCAAAAAGTTAATCCCAGAAAATTTTGAGTTTATAGACTATTTTTACTAATTTCATCGTTCCGGACTCAAATATCACGTCTGCGTCTCCAAATTCAACTCCGAACATAAATTCAATTTTAATAACATTCATCATTAATATTATAACTCACAATATTTATCAACCAGGTCTTTTCCAGGAAAGAGGGGGCTTTCCAATAAGGATTTCTCCCTATTGGCGCGCAGTTAGGTGACCAAATCTCTCCTTGACAGAACTTCTAGATATTGTAAATATTGCAATGTAATAATATGAATAACTTTGTCGTCTCAATTATTGATTTAATAAAATAACATATTATGCAGATGATACTGTGACAATAATCGAATCAATAATATGACAGATATGATGCAACAATTACTGTAGCAATAATTATCTATACCTGAGTGACTTCTCACGTAAGCATCAATAATCAATACCGTTTGCTACTATGCAACCACCCGTATTACTGTACTTTTACTACCGAGTAGTTCAACAGTACTAACGGTAAAACTTCCGCCGTTATTTTCATAAATATATTTTTGTCGTTTTCTCAATTCGACAATAATTCTGTTGTTGGGTCCACCAATGATTGTGCAGATGTACGAATATTCCCTGCTAAAATGAATATTTTTCGACCAATCGAATATAATATAACAACTTGGGTACTTTGAAAAATTTGTAAATACTACTCACAACTATAACATTATATCAAATTCTTTCTATAATATTTAAAAATGATATTTATAGAAAAATCATCTTTATTAAAAAGTTGGGGTCTTACAGTAACTGCGCGCCCGTGCAAAGCAATGCGCCCGGGCGAGAACCGCGCGCCAGACCATGCGCCCGCGCGATGCCTCAGTTCCAGTTTTTACAGACGCGAACTAATATTCTGTTATAGGCCAAAAATCCCAATTCTACAGAATTTCTCCCAAATTAAACATCTTAAACTTTGGAATATCCTAGTTAAACAGAGTAAACACCATTCTATATACAAAAACATTACATAAACATCATTTTGAAGAATCAAAACAATATTTTCCCAAATTTCCTCATTTTTATACTTTTAACGAATTCGATCACCATGAATTCGTTTCTTAATCATTTGACACGATTCGAACTACGCCGCTTTCGCTTCTTAATATATTATCACAATCCACCAATAAATTACAGATTACATCACATATTGGACAAGAAATTTGGTACTTTCTAAGGCTATTTTTCAAATATGAACACTGTTAGTTTTATTTCCTTCTTACAATTCAATTTCACGTGTTTGGGTATTCCAATAACACCCAAATATGGTGGCTAACAAACTCTACCAAACTATATGTACACATATATACAATCACAAATGATAACCAACCAATTTATCAAGAGTATACATATATTCAATCATCCACGTGACTTAATAATTTATAGAAAATTTTCACAGAGAACTCAAAACATAAAAATTAGAACTACAATATACCTTAATCCTTGTTTATTGAAGCAATTGATATGTAGTGGCTTCAATCCCATCTACAGCAAAACCCTCAATCTCTTGGCAATTCTCTATGTGTTTTTCTCTCTTCTTCCGAGCTCTCTCTCAACTCTTTACTGATAACTAGACTTAGGGAAAAAATAAGACGCATATGCAATATAACTGGCCTCTCCCACGTACGTCAGGTAAAAACCCAACAGGTTTGCGTCAATTGAATAAGCCAAAGGCCACAAGGCCTTGTTTGGCTAATCACATAAACTCCCAACTAGATTATTTAAATAATATTTATATCATATAGTTTCCAATTGTCACACTTTTAAATTAGTTAATTTAAATAACTTTAGTTTAGCTAATTTAGTTAGCTTATAATACTAATAAATTCTTATTATCATTATATCTTATAATTAATAAATCATTATATATCTAATTTAATTAATAAATTAGACACATCACTTTATTTAATTTATTTATTTAATATTAAACAATTCACTTAATTTAATTATCTACTTAAATATTAAGCAATTGATTTAATTTAATTATTTCCTTAAATTAAATCCTCCGATAAATTATCATTACTCAATTTAATTTACACTAATCAATTTAATTACTAAATTGATTCACCACAATTCATCAATTATTTATTTTCCTCAATAAATAAATTATTTAAAATTATTATTTAATTCAATAAACATTTAAATTAAATTACAAATTTCTCGATCGTTACAGCAGTAACCGAAAGCGTATTTTAATTGCGAAAGAGAAGGTCACCTAGCTCAATTTTTTCGTGTAGTGAAGTCAAGTCAATCAAAACCATTAGTTTAAGTGAGAGCGTTTGTCGAGAAACCCGAACGAAGTTATCACGGGTAAGTTAATCATAAACTCTTGCGAAGTCTATACCTTATTCGGTACTGGTTCTACCCATTCTTTTATTTCACCTAGTTGTGTTCAACGTTTGAACTTGACTCTTAAGAAATTAGACTTTGACTTATCTGTTGAAACTCCGTTATGAGAAACCTTCGTTACCTCCACTATTTATAAATCTTGTTTGATTCAAATAGACACTTTCACGTTACTTGTCTATCTCATCTCTTTAAAAACACCTGCCTTTGATATAATTTTAGGAATTGACTGGTTAACTATTCATCATGCTAAAATTGATTATTTTCGTAAAGTTGTTAGCTTTCATAAACCTAACCAACCTGTTATACGAATTCAAGCAACCAAACCACTAAAGTTAATCACTGTTATATCAAGCCATAAGTAAAGAGCTCCGAGCTTTTATCTGGTGACTTCCTTCAGTGGGATGCACCCAAGCCAGACCTTCCATAAAGGGACGCCGTGAATAACGATGGCAAGTTGATAGGTATCAATGTGACGTTTTATTCGAGTCTTGAATAAGAGTCACAGTTTTGTATGATATCTCTATCGTTAATAAATTTCCTTACGTATTCCCTAAAGACTTCCTGGCCTACCCCTAGAGCGTGAAATCGAATTTTGTATTGACCCCAGTACAAAACCCATTTCTAAAACCCTCAAATATTTCTTCAACTAAAACGAACGTAACATGTGCCAAAGATGTTGGCTCGAACTATTGAAGATTAAGACCATACCATTCAATAACATCGTGGAAGAGCGAACGTTGTAGCTGACGCGTTGAGTAGAAGATCGTATGCGGTTACGAGTGAGACGTTGTTAACACAAAGACCCATTTGTACGATTTACAAAGGTTGAAGATAGAGTTAAAGACTCCAAGAACCTACGTGAAGATAGCGAATATACGATTAGAACCGACTTTAATCGATAAAGTTAAAGCCTCTCTAGCTACAGACTCAGAGCTGATGAATGTGAAGAAGAAGGTGCAATAAGGCGTTATTCTATAAGCAAGAGTCTATGAAGAGAGGAAATCTCAACCTCGATTTTATTGGCCCATTTGAAATCCTCTATCGAGTAGGAACTGTGGCCTATAGACTTGCCTTACCGCTAAGTATGTCACGTGTTCATAACATTTTTCATGTATCGATGTTACTTAAATATGTGGACGACCTGAACCACATTATTGAATTAGAACTAGACGAGATAGCAGAAGATCTAATGTATGAGGAGATACTTGTTAAAATCTTGGATAAGAAAGATCATATTCTACGCTCAAAGGTTATACCTCAAGAGTTAGAATCTAACGAGGTATTCTCACCTCTTTGACATACCAGGTACGTACGTCAATTTCGAGGACGAAATTTTATAAGAAGGGGAGGTTGTAAGACCCCAAATTTTATGAATAAAGATTTAATTTCTCGAAATATTTTTTTTGAATATTATGGTGTGGATTTGATATAATGTTATAGTTGTGGGTAATATTTATAAATTTTCAAAGTATGCAAGTTGTTATAAAATATTCGATTGGTCGGGGAATATTCGTTTTATCAGGGAATATTCGTACAACGATGCAATCATTGCTGGACCCCATAACGAAATTATTGTCGGAATGAGAAAACGACAGAAATATCTTTTTATAAAAATAATTAACTGTTGAAATACCCGGTGGTAAAAGTACAGTAATATGCGTGGTTGTATAGTAGCACACGATATTGATTATTGATGCTTACGTAAGAAGTCACTCAGTTTTATTCATTTATTGCTACAATAATTGTTGCATAGTATCTCACGTTATTTGATTCAATTATTGTCAATATTTTATATATTATTAAATCAATAATTGAGACGATACAATTATTCATATTATTATTTATAATATTGACGATGTCTAAAACTTTTTGTCGAGAAGAGGTTTGGTCACCTAATTGTGCGCCAATAGAGAGAAATCCTTATCGGAAAACATCCTCTTTCTTGGGAATGATCTGGTTGTTAAATATTGCGAATAATAATAGTGATGAATAAATGTTGTTAAAAATATTGAGGGGATTTTATGAAGTATTTGTTGTAAATATTGGCGTATTATTTGGACCCCCATTTACCCATTTTTTAAATTAGTCGGTAGAAATTTATTCTTTATAATAAAGGTGGGGGCTACATGTGTGGCCCACGTGTGGAAGAAATGATTTTGGAAATGGGGGGGATAGTATACGTAAAGGGGAGGGAATATATATATATATATATATATATATATATATATATATATATATATATATATATATATATATATATATATATATATATATATATATATATATATATATATATATATAATGTGTGTGTGAATGAAAAGTGGTGGAAAAGGAGTGAAAGTGATAGGTAGAAGAAATGTGGTGGTGTGTAGAAAAAAAAGAAGAAGAGAAATTGTGTATGTGTTATGGAATGAAAAGGGGGGTGGGGAAGATGCCTTGGGGGGGAAGGGAATGTGTGTGTGTGTATAGAATAATGTGACGCCCCCAAAATAGGTATATATCACCCATCTTGAGTCGCTAAATACATGGTACAAAATACAAATACAAACTTAAATATACAACATGAGCTGTGAGTTTTAATACAAATATTGTCTTCTAGACAGTATTCAAACTCAAAATAAGTCCTCAATACATTTATTATCACACTATTTCACAGAATAATGAGGACTACTAATGCAACCATCAGGACCGTCATTTCATTCCCCGACTAGTTCCAGCTATATTCTAATTTCTTGAAGAGAACATTGAAAGAAAGGGTGATCTCAACTAGCCCAGTAGGAAATATTATGACTAAGATAATGCAGAATAAATTATCGTTAGCCTTCAACAGTATAACAACTGATAGAATACAATTGACAACAAGTTTTAGATCAACAACTGTAGCGGAATAAGCAATCCATTAGAAGAGTCAAGTAGAGCATAATATCTATCATTTTCTATGATTTATAAAGTTTATCATCAATTTTATCGCTGAGACTCAGCTTAATAAATAATTCACATCATCGAGTCATCCCTGCACTACGGGCCAATGATATTCTTTAGTATCACGACCATAAATTATCCATGCACTACGGGCCAAAGATAATCATGTTTTCATCAATGGTCATGATCATGCCATAAAATAATTCCTCTTTGCACCCTTGGCCGAAGAGAATCCATGGTCATAATCATACCAAAAACTGTCCATCAGTGCACTACGGGCCAATGAGGATTTTTGCCACATCATTTGTAACATTACGGTCATGATTATACCGAATAATACCTGGTCATAATCATACCAAGTCCATGCACTACGGCCAAAGATGACTTTCATAATAATATAAGCATGAGGATGATGACAATGAATAATAATTCAATAAAATAAGTTCAAGGATAAATTTTAAAGATTTATAATTTAATTTATCCAGAATTCAATAACGTTCAAATTGTCAACATGATACTGCTTTATGGAGTAAAATTCAAGAATAATATTGTACCAATAATGATTTGGACCGAAAACTAATCAATTTTTATCATGAATAGTACCCCGTGTGAATAGTACTCAAGTGAATAGTACACTGTGAATAGTACTTCGTGAATAGTAACCCGTGAATAGTACTCTAACATGAAAAAGTTAAAACTTATCAAGACTGCTTAGAATAATATTTCCATAAAAAGATACTGGATGAAGCGGAAATATCAAAGATATTCTACTAATTTCATGGAGTATAGAAGCCAAAACTTTAACCAAATAAGTATAGAATTCGAAAACTGAAACGAAATAATATTACTTACATACTACAGAGTATGGAAGAAAATATTATTTCAAGCTAATATTGAACAAAAATAACATCCCTTACGAATATTAAATGAAAATAATATTCATTACGAATATTAAACGAATAAAATATTTCTTGCGAGTATTGAACGAAATAAAATTTCTTATGAATATTGAACGGAAATAATATTCATACAAATACGAAAAATAATATCTCTTCAGAATGTGAAATAAATAATACCCCTTATCTCAAAAATAAAATTATTCCAACTGGTATAGCGGGGATATTCTTCAAGAAAACTTTCACTATTTTCTACACTCAAAGCTTTCTAAAACTCGAAAGAAATACGCTCAATATTATAGAAGAAGAATTCTCTGATTCTGGTGTGATTTTCAATTCTAAATAAGCATCCTATTTATAGCAGAATGGAAAGGATACTATTTGAATGCATAGTGAAGGAAAATGTCACGGGCGAATTCATCGGCTGAAACGTTTGAAAATTTTGAGTTACTATGCAACACTATAAAATAAAATATTCTAATAAAATAAAAACTTTTAAATAAATTATATATATATATATATATATATATATATATATATATATATATATATATATATATATATATATATATATAACACATGCTCCTTTCTTAAATTCACGGGATTCAATCCCGTGATATCACCTGCCCCACCAGACAAATATTGCATTATACAATAATAATAATAATAATAATAATAATAATAATAAAAAATTAAAATAAAAATAAAAATAAAAATAAAAATAAAAATAAAAATAAAAATAAAAATAATTATATAGTGCTCCATCCTGTAATACTAAAATTCCCCCCCACTCCACTATTTTTGATGACTAAGACATATCATATGTTTTATAATGTTCATTCACGGGATGCACCCGTGATTCCCCCACACGCACACTCTCTCTCTCTCTCTATATATATATATATATATATTGGATAACTTTCTACCAATTATTTTGAAAAATGGGTAAGTGGAGGTCCAAATAATACGCCACATTTTACAACAAATACTTCATAAAAAATCCCCTCAATATTTTTAACAACATTTATCATCATTATTATAATTCGCAATATTTAACAACCAGGTCGTTCTCAGGAAAGAGGGGGCTTTTCAATAAGGATTTCACCTTATTTGCGTGCAATTAGGTGACCAAACCTCTCATTGACAGAACTTCTAGACATTGTCAATATTGTAAATAATAATATGAATAACTTTGTCGTCTCATTTATTGATTTAATAAATAAAATATTATGCAGATGATACTATGACAATAATTGAATCAATAATATGAGAGATATGATGTAGCAATTACTGTAGCAATAATTGAGCCAAACTGAGTGACTTCTCACGTGAGCATCAATAATCAATACCGCGTGCTACTATGTAACCATGCGTATTACTGTACTTTTACTACTGGGTAGTTCAACAGTTTAACAGTAAAACTTCCGCCATTATTTTTATAAAAAGATATTTTTGTCGTTTTCTTATTCCGATAATAATTCCATTGTGGGGTCCACCAATGGTTATGCTGTCGTACGAATATTCCCTGTTAAAATGAATATTTTATGACAACTTGCATACTTTGCAAAATTTATAAATACTACCCACAACTATAACATTATCTCAAATCCACACCATAATATTAAAAAAAATATTTCGAGAAAATTAAATATGTATTCATAAAATTTGGGGTCTTACAGTCTCCCCTCCATATGAAAATTCGCCCTCAAAATTTACAGGCGTACCTGGTATGCTGAACAGATGACGATACCTCGTCAGATTCTAACTTTTGAGGTATAACCTTTGAGCGTAGAATATATTCCTTATTATCCAAGATTTTAATAGGTACATCTTCATACGTTAAACTTCCACTATCTCATCCGGTTCTAAATAAATAATGTGGTTCGGGTCGTCCACATATTTACGTAACATTAATGCGTGAAAAATATTATGAACACGCGACATACTTAGCGTTAAGGCGAGTCTATAGGCCACAGTTCATACTCAATCGAGGATATCAAATGGGCCAATTAAATCGAGGGTTGAGATTTTCTCTCTTCATCAACTCTTGCTTCTAGAATAACGCCTTCTTGAACCTTCTTCTTCATATTCATCAGCTCTGGGTTTGTAGCTTGAGCGACTTTAACATTATCGATTTAAAGTTGGTTATAATCGTATATTCACTATTTTCATGTAGGTTCGTATATTCGCACTCGTAAATGCATACGATCTTCTACTCAACGCGTTAGCTATCACTTTCGCTTTTCTAGGATGGTATTGAATGGTATGGTCGTAATCTTCAACAGCTCGAGCCAACATCTTCAGCGCATAATACGTTTGTTTTGGGTGAAGAAATACTTGAGGGTTTTAGAAATGGGGTTTTGTACTAGGGTCAATACAAAATTTAATTTCACGCTCTGTGGTAGACTAAGAAGTCTTCAGGGAATACGTCAGGAAATTTATTAATAATAGAAATATCATTCAAAACTGTGACTCTCATTCAAGACTTGGATAGCACGTCACATTGATACTTATCAACTTGCCACCGTTATTCACGATGTCGCCTACAAAAAGTCTGGTTTCGGTGCATTCCACACAAGGAAGTCAACAACGAAAGGATCGGGGTTCTTTATTTATGGCTTGATATGACAGTGATTGACTTTAGTGGTTTGGTTACTTGAATTCACATAACAGGTTGGTTAGGAAAATGAAAGCTAACAACCATACGAAAATAATCAATTTTAGCATGAAGAATAGTTAACTAGATGATTCCTAAAATTACATCAAAGGGAAGTTTTTTCAAAGAGATAAGATTGACAGGTAACATGAAAGTGTCAATTTGAATCAACAAAATTTATAAACCGTGGATGTAACAAAGGTTTCTCCGAACGGAGTTTCAACAGATAAGTCAAAGTCTAATTTCTCCGGAGTTAAATTTAAACGTTGAGTGCAAGTAGGAGAAATAAAAGAATAGGTAGAACCGGTATCGAATAAGGTATAGACTTCGTAAGAGTTTATGATTAGCTTACCCGTGATAACTTCGTTTGGGTTCCTCGATAAATGCATTAACTTAAACTACCAGCTTTGACTTGTCTAGGAAATCGTTTGGCATCACTATCCCAACTGGACTTGACTTCACTACACGACAAAATCGAGCTAGGTGACCTTCTCTTCTACAATTGAAACACGCTTTGGGTTACTGCGTATAGTTTAGACGGATGTGTCCCTCCTGTCTGCATTTGAAATATACGACCGGTGGTCGTTCTTCTTCCTTTGAAATGGGTGCTGGTGCTGCTGTCATTCCATCATTATTGAACCTTCTCTTCTTTAAATTTCCGCTTCTATTATCTTGGCCAAGATTACCATCGAAGTGCTTACCATTCTTGGCATGATAATTTCCCCCATAATGGTTATCATTTTTTTGATGGCCATTGCCACTGGTAAGATTATTATCGTGTTGTTGGGCGTTACCTTTTGGTTTTGATGACTCATTATCACGCTCCACTAACTGAGCTCTATTCACAACATCTGGATATAAACAAAGTTTGTGAGAAATGAGGTATTGTTGTATTTTGGGTTTCAAACCTCTTAGAAACATTCGCGTCATTCGTTCCTCCTTATCTACCAAATGGGATGCAAACCGGAACAACTCCGCAAACATAGTCTCGTACTGCAACACGGTCATATTGTTTTGCATCAGTTTGATGAATTTTACCTCCTTCTTGTGACGAATACTTTCGGGAAAGTACTTGTCGTTGAATAATTCTTGGAACTTCTCCCAAGACATCTTGAGTGCGTCAGGCTGGGTACGTTTTACAGATTCTGTAAGACCCCAACTTATTATTCAATAAAATTGAATTTCCTCTATTTATTATTTTGAAATTGTAAGGGTTGATTTGATTAATGTGGTTAGTATGGGTAAAATACGCAAATATTTCAAATAAGCAAGTGGTTATAAAATATTCATTTTTTCGGAGAATATTCATTTGGTCGTGGAATATTCTTACTATCGGGGAATATTCATACGACGGCGCAGCCTTGTGTGGGCCCCATAACGGAAAGTGATTGGATGAAGGAAAACGACAAATATAAGTTGTTTATAAATAACAGCGTAGTTGTTACCGTTAATACTGTTGGAATACCCGGTGGTTAAAACACAGTAGCACACGGTATTGCACCAATTATTGATTCTTACGTAAGAAGACACTACTTAATAATTGTTATAGTAATTACTGTTCAATATTTTATTTTATTGATTCAATAATTGCTACGTTGATATTTTATTATTGTTGTTTCAATAATTGTCATTACACAGTATTTTTCTTTATCGAATCAATAATTCATATTATTTGAATAATATTATTAGATATAATTATTGGCAATGTCTAGAAAGTTCTGTATAAGGAGAGATTTAGTCACCTAATTGCGCGCCAGTAAGGAGAAATCCTTATTGGAAAGCCCTCTCTTTTCTGGGAACGGCCTGGTTGTCGATATTGTGATTCTGTAATATTATTTGTGAATAATTAATTGTTGATTTATATGATAAGGAAAATATTCATTTTATGTGGATATAGATGGAGAAAATTTTAAAGTGACAATTGTTGAAAAATTGATATTTTATCTTTTCTGATAAAACAATTCATTTAAATATATTATTATATTTTAATAATATAATAATGGTGATATTTTTACAATGAATGTGAGATACATGAATATATGAGGAGGAAGAATATTTTTGTTGCAAAAGTTGTTTAAAACATGTTAAACATGTCTGTGGGCCCATTTCTTGACTGAAATTTGATTATAGCCTGTAAAATAGTCTGTATTTGGATTTCGGTCAATTTCTATTTGGAATTTGAAAAAACTATCTTCTGTAAAGTTGTAGAGAATGAAATTTTCTATGGAAAGGACATAAGGTTTGAATTTTTCTGATAAAAAGGCTATTTATTATGAATGATTTAAGTTCTGTAGTTCCGAAATAATTGATTTTTGAAAGTTTTAATTATTTTTAATAACAAAAATGTTTTTTTTTGTTTTTGTCATTATTGGTGGCTGAATTTAGATGGTCAAGGTGGGCGTAATAATTTAAATAAATAATATTAATATTTTATTAAATTTTCTGTTTTGGTGTTCTAAGCAATTTCCTATAAATAAGGTGCTTAGGTTAGAATTGAAAATCACACCAGAAACTGAAGTTTTCTCTCTCTATATTATCGAGCGTATTCTTGTGAGTATTTTAATACTTTGAGTGTTGCTATACGGTGCAAGTTCCTTCAGCGTTATATCTGATATTCCAGCCAGAAGTACTATTCTTTTCGAGGTAAGGGATTTTTTTTTTAAGAATGATATTATTTATTCTAATATCATTATGCTGGAATAATGGTAAGATTTTTCTTGTGAAATTCTTATCTTTTAGTGTCAGGGTTACTATTCACGTATACGGCACTATTCACGAATACGTCACTATTCACAGAAAAATTAAATTTTTGTTTTTCGTCCAAAATATCTATTATGGATACTAGCTTTGATTGTATCCATGTTTTGATCATTATTGAATTTTACTCAACTATGATTATTTATGAGGTATTTTGGACATGGATAAATTGAAATACGAATCCTTAATATTTATTCTTTTATTTCACTGGATTCGTTTTCTTTAAAATATTTTTCATTATGCTCAGTCCTAAATGATGATATAACTGAATATCTTTGGCCTGTAGTGCAAAGACAAATGATTTTCTTATGAATATCTTTGGCCGTAGTGCAAAGATGTATAGGTGTTGAGATGAACATGACCGACTGATGAATATCTTTGGCCTGTAGTGTAAAGATGAAAATTTGATTCAAGATGAATATTGATTGATGTTACAGGGATAAAATATTAATGATGGACTGTTAAATTCATAGATAATAGTAGATTTCATTCTCTACGTAACTCATCTATGAATTATTATTTCCGCATCAAATATTGATCTAAAACTTGATGTCTATTGTATTTTATCAGATTTTTCTTTGTTGAAGACTAACGATAATTTGTTCTATATTATCTTAGTCATAATATTCTTTACTGGGCTATTTGAGCTCACCCTTTTCCTTTTTGTTTAATTTTTCTTCTTAGGAGGCGAGAATGTAGCGAGTACTAGTCGGGGTATGGAATAAAGGTTCTAGAAAGTCGTTTTAGTAGTCCTCACCATTTTTGTAAAATAATGTATCAATAATTGTAATGAGGACTTATTTGGGTGTGAATATTGTCTAGATGACAATATTTGTATTTAAACTCATAGTTTATGTGTTGTATTAAGAATGTTGTAGTTGTTTCTGTACCATGTTATTGACACTTCAAAATGGGTGATGTATACCTATTTTGGGGGTGTCACAAATTCCCACCAATGATCTGCTTCTTCACGCAACATAAAGGTCGCGAATGGAACCTTTTGCACTTCTGAGCATTCCAAGACATCAAATATCTTGGTGATCTGTTTTATCCACGTCTCTGCCTTAAGTGGTTCTGGCTTTCCCAAAAACTCCGGTGGTCCCAGCTCCTTGAATTGCTTAGCGGTGACCAACCGTGGGATGCCATTGTTTCCACCTGCATTATAAACAGGAGTCTCTCTTGTTTGGTGTTGCATGAATTCTGAAAAACTTCTAAACGTACCATCGTTCATGATTTGATCAGTGTTGTTGTTTGAATGAGGATTGTCGCCTTCCTGATGCACATTATCCTGATTATTGATCTGTGGAGACTCAACAGTCTCCTGTGCACCATTGCTATTCTCAACATTCTCGGATGTCATTTTCAAATACTGCCACAAAACAAGGGTTAATTGACATGTCACATATTATCCCTATACTCTGACCGACCAATTAAATACCAAATAAACTTAGGTAGGTTATACTAGCGAAGGAATTCCCCGTCTCTCTCATCCTAATTCTTGTCTCACATCTCAGCCAGGGATCATATCCCTAAGCTTTGATACCAACTGTGACGCCCCCAAAATAGGTATACATCACCCATCTTGAGTCACCAAATACATGGTACAACATATAAATACAAACTTAAATATACAACATGAGCTGTGAGTTTTAATACAAATATTATCTTCTAGACAGTATTCAAACTTAAAATAAGTCCTCAATACATTTATTATCACACTATTTCACAGAATAGTGAGGACTACTAATACAACCATCTAGACCGTCATTTCATTTCCAGACTAGTCCTAGATATATTCTCATTTCCTGAAGAGAACATTGAAAGAAAGGGTGATCTCAACTAACCCAGTAAGAAAATATTATGACTAAGATAATGCAGAATAAATTATCGTTAGCCTTCAACAGTATAACAACTGATAGAATACAATAGACAACAAGTTTTAGATCAACAACTGCAGCGGAATAAGCAATCCATTAGAAGAGTCAAGTAGAGCATAATATCTACCATCTTCTATGATTTAAAAAGTTTATCATCAATTTTATTGCTGAGACTCAGCTTAATAAATAATCCACATCATCTAGTCATCCCTGCGCTACGGGCCAAGGATATTCTTTAATATCACGACCACGAATTATCCATGCAATACGAGCCAAAGATAATCATATTTTCATCAACGATCATGATCATGCCATAAAACAATTCATCTTTGCTCCCTTAGCCGAAGAGAATCCATGACCATAATCATACCAAACACTGTCCATCGATGCACTACGGGCCAATGAGGATCTTTACCACATCATTTGTAACATTACGGTCATGATTATACCGAATAATCCCTGGTCATAATCATACCAATTCCATCTATGCACTACGACCAAAGATGACTTTCATAACAATATAAGCATGATGATGATGACAATGACATAATAATTCAATAAAACAAGTTCAAGGATAAATTTTAAAGATTTATAATTTAATTTATCCAGAATTCAATAACGTTTAAATTGTCAACATGATACTGCTTTGTGGAGTAAAATTCAAGAATAATATTGTACCAAAAATGATTTGGACCTAAAATGAATCAATTTTTATCATGAATAGTACCTCGGATGAATAGTACTCAAGTGAATAGTACCCCGTGAATAGTACTCCGGCATAAAAAAGTTAAAACTTATCAAGAATGCTTAGAATAATATTTCCATAAAAAGATACTGGATGAAACGGAAATATCAATGATATTATACTAATTTCATGGAGTATAGAAGCCAAAACTTTAACCAAATGAGTATAGAATTCGAAATCTGAAACAAAATAATATTACTTACATACTACAGAGTATGGAAGAAAATATTATTTCAAGTGAATATTGAACAAAAATAACATCCCTTACGAATATTAAACGAAAATAATATTCATTACGAATATTAAACGAAAATAATATTTCTTGCGAGTATTAAACGAAATAAAATTGCTTATGAATATTGAACGAAAATAATATTCATACGAATACGAAAAATAATATCTCTTCAGAATGTGAAATAAATAATACCCCTTACCTCAAAAATAAAAGTATTCCAATTGGTATAGCGGAGATATTCTTGAAGAAAACTTTCACTATTTTCTACACTCAAAGCTTTCTAAAACTCGAAAGAAATACGCTCAATATTATAGAAGAAGAATTCTCTGATTCTGGTGTGATTTTCAATTCTAAATAAGAATCCTATTTATAAGAGAATGGAAAGGATACTATTTGGATGCATAGTGAAGGAAAATGTCACAGGCGAATTCATCGGCTGAAACGTTTAAAAATTTTGATTTACTATGTAGCACTATGCAATAAAATATTCTAATAAAATAAAAACTTAAATAAAATATTATATATATATATAATAATGATATAGTGCTCCATCCTGTAATACTAAAATTCCCCCCACTCCACCAATTTTGATGACTAAGACATATCATATGTTTTATAATGTTCATTCACAACCTTCTACCGATTATTTTGAAAAATGGGTAAGTGGGGGTCTAAATAATACGCCACATTTTACAACAAAAACTTCATAAAAAATCTCCTCAATATTTTTAACAACATTTATCATCATTATTATAATTCGCAATAATTAACAACCAGGTCGTTCCCAGGAAAGAGGGGGCTTTCCAATAAGGATTTCTCCTTATTGGCGTGCAATTAGGTGACCAATGTGACGCCCCCAAAATAGGTATACATCACCCATCTTGAGTCGCCAAATACATGGTACAAAATTCAAATACAACTTAATAATACTGTTGTTATGTAAAATATGACAAAACATATGCTGTGAGTTTTAATACAAATATTGTCATCTAGACAATATCCACACTCAATGGAGTCCTCATTACATTTATTATTAAACTATTTCACAGAATAGTGAGGACTACTAAAGCACCATCTAGGACCATCACTCTGTTCCCCGACTAGTCTCAGCTACGTTCTCATTTCCTAAAGAGAACAGTGAAAGAAAGGGTGAGCTCAACTAGCCCAGTAAGAAATATTATGACTAAGATAATGCAGAATAAATTATCATTAGTCTTCAACATTGTTAAACTGATAAAATATAATAGACATCAAGTTTAACTGCAGCGGAACAAGCAATCCATTAAAAGAGTCAAGTAGAGAATAAAATCTACTATCTTTTATGATTTAAAAGGTTTTTCATAACTTTTATCGCTGAGACTCAGCTCAATAAATAATCCACATCATCAAATTATCCCCGCACTACAGTCCAAAGATATTCTTTAGTATCACGACCATGAATTATCCATGCACTACGAGCCAAAGATAATCGTGTTTTCATCAACGGTCCTGATCATGCCATAAAATAATTCATCTTTGCACCCTTGGCCGAAGAGAATCCATAGCCATAATCATACCAAAAATTGTCCATCAATGCATTACGGGCTAATGAGAAATTTTTTTTTCCACATCATTTGTAACATTGCGGTCCTAATTATACCGAATAATCCCTGGTCATAATCATACTAAGTCCATGTATGCACTACAGGCCACAGATGACTTTAAAAAAAATATATAAACATGAGGATGATGACAATGATATAAGAATTCAATAAAACAAGTTCAAGAATTAATTTATTCAGGAACTAATAACGTCCAAATTGTCAACATGATACTTCTTTGTAGAGTAAAATTCAAGAATGTTCAGAAGAATATTTCCATGAAAAGATACTGGATGAAGCGCAAATATCAAGGATATTCCACTAATTTCATGGAGTATAGAAGTTAAATCTTTAACCAACTGAGTATAATAAAGAATAACAACAGAATAATAAAGAATGGAATAACAACAGAAATCACCATGTATGCGGTACTTTGCATAGACAGGTTATTCCAACAAAATAATAAAGACAGAACCAGGTTCGGCGTAAAACGCACAGACAGGATATTTTAACAGAAAAATAAAGAATGGAATAACAACAGAAATCACTATGCATGCGGTACTTCGCATAGACAAGTTAGTCCAACAGAATAATAAAGACGGAACCAAGTCCGGCGTAAAATGCACAGACAGGATATTCCAACAGAATAATAAAGACGGAACCAGGTCCGGCGTAAAACGCACAGACAGGATATTCCAATAGAATAATAAAGAATGGAATAATAGAAGAATTTCACCAAGTATAGGGTAGCCCGCGTATACAGGTTATTCCAACAGAATAATAAAGAATGGAATAACAGAAGTTCTCTTCATGAATACAAAAGAAATAATACCCCTTACTTCAAGAAGAAGAGTACTGGATGTAGGAGTAGTGAAGTAGCAAAATACTTTTCTTCTTTCTCTCTATAATTTATCTCTCTTGAGTTTTAGTGAATTTGTAAGAATAAATGAAGGAATGAGCTTCTATTTATAGAAGAATGGACTGCATAGTAACTAATTTATGAACGATCCAGATTGATTTACTTTTAATCGGACAGTCCATATTTAAAACAAAATCTTTTAAATAAAATATAATATATTCTATTTATAATCTAATAAAATGAATAACTTTATAAAAGTATTCTATTTTATATAAAAAGATTTTACTATACAAAACACTATGCAACACTATGCATAATAAAATATAATATATTCTATTTATAGAATAACTTTATAAAAGTATTCTGTTTTATATAAAAAGATTTTACTATACAAAACACTATGCATAATAGAATATAATATATTCTATTTATAGAATAACTTTATAAAAGTATTCTGTTTTATATAAAAAGCTTTTCTGTTTTATTACATTAATAATACCAAGAAAATAAAACTGAGTGACTTATCATATAAGCATCAATAATCAATACCGTGTGCTACTATGCAACCATGCGTATTACTGTACTTTTACTACCGAGTAGTTCAACAGTATTAACGGTAAAACTTCTGCCATTATTTTCATAAAATATTGTTGTCGTTTTCTCAATCCGACAATAATTCGGTTGCGGGGTCCAACAATGATTATGCCGTTGTACGAATATTCCCTGTTAAAACGAATATTCCCCGACCAATCGAATATTATATAACAACTTACGTACTTTGCAAAATTTTTAAATACTACCCACAACTATAACATTATATCAAATTCACACCATAATATTCAAAAAAATTATTTCGAGAAAATTAAATATTTATTCATAAAATCTGGGTTCTCACAATCTCCACTCCTTATGGAATTTCGCCCTCGAAATTTACGTGCGTACATGGTATGTCGAAGAGGTGAGGATACCTTGACTTAATTTCATATTCCAACTCTTGAGGTATAACCTTGAATACCTTTATCGTCGAAAACATTACACATTGTATACTTGCATTCCCGATGTCCTCTGATTGCATCTGAATGCACATCAGTCCCTAAAATAGCCATTTTAGGACTTTATACCGACCTCAAATCTCAAAACATAAAGAAGGAAAGTTATAGGTCTACTCGTTTTCGTTCTGAATTATCCTGAATCACCTCAATCGGAGTTTGTATGAAAAAGTTATGCCCAATTTACTAAAGGACGTCCGGACATATTTTGGCTTAACACATGACCAGGGCCTAGGCGCCCAAATTTTGCCTTGGGCAAGCGACTAGGTGCCCAAGAACAGAATGTGAGCGCCGAGTCTAGCGCCTAGGCGTTCGACTCTTGGCACTTAACTCCAATTTTCCAGATTTTGCAACTTTTAATGCACATACTTCAGATCTTCATAAATTCTTCATCCGTTATCGAAATTAGTCTGTTTTCAAGGCTATGGAAAGCTTGTAACATGCTCTACAAAACCCCATGATTTCATAATTTTTCAGATTAATTAATTATTCTAAAATTTGGCTCCAAAGCCCCCCAAGACTAAATTTTTACTAACAACGATACGTGAAAAACGTTATGAACACGCGACATACTTGGCGGTAAAACGAGTCTATAGGACATAGTTCCTACTCGATCAAGGATTTCAAATGGGCCAATTAAATCGAGGGTTAAGATAATGCCTTCTTGAACCTTCTTCACATTCATCAGCTTCGGGTGTGCAGTTTGAGCGGCTTTAACTTTATCGATTAAAGTCGATTCTACTTGTATATTCGTTATCTTCACGTGGGATCTTATATTCGCACTTGTAACCGCATAAGATCTTCTACTCAACACATCAGCTACCATGTTCGCTTTTCTTACGATGATATTGAATGGTACGATCGTAATCTTCAACAGCTTGAGTCAACGTCTTTGGCGCATGTTACGTTCATTTTAGTTGAAGAAATATTTGAGGGTTTAAGAAATGGGTTTTGTACCGGGGTCAATACAAAATTTGATTTCACGCTCTAGGGGTAGGCTAAGAAGTCTTCAGGAACATGTCAAGAAATTTATTAACGATAGAAATATCATTCAAAACTGTGACCCTCATCCAAGACTTGGATAGTACGTCACATTGATACCTATCAACTTGCCACTGTTATTCACGATGTTGCCTACAGAATTTCTGGCTTCTGTGCATTCCATACAAGAAAGTCATCAACGAAAGGATTGGGGCTCTTTACTTATGGCTTGATATGATAATGATTGACTTTAGTGGTTTGGATACTTTGAATTCGCATAACAGGTTGGTTAGGAGTATGGAAGCTAATAACTTTACAAAAAACAGGATGAGTAGTTACCCAATCGATTCCTAAAATCACATCAAAGGCAAGTATTTTCAAAGAGATACGATCGAAAAGTAACGTGAAAGTGTTGATTTGAACAATATTTATAAATAGTGGAGGTAACGAAGATTTCTCCCAACTAAGTTTAGATATATTAAAGTCTAACTTCTCCGGAGTTAACTTCCAACATTAAACACAACTAGGTGAAATAAAAGAGTGAGTAGAACCGACATCTACCACGGTATAGACTTCGCAAGAGTTTATGACTAACATACCCGTGATAATTTTATTCAGGTTCCTCGTCACGAAAAAAAATATGCTCTCTTAAACTACCGGCTTTGGCTTGTCTGGGACATCCTTTTGCATCACTATCCCAGCTGGACTTGACTTCACCATACGACAAAATCGAGCTAGGTGACCTTCTCTTTCGCAATTAAAACACGCTTTGGATTGCTGCGTAAAGTTTGGACAGGTGTGTCCCTCCTGTCCGCATTTGAAACATACGACCGCTGGTCGTTCCTTTTCCTTAGAAACGGGTGCTGGTACCGATGTCTTCACGTCATTGTTGAACCTTCTCTTCTTGAAATTTCCACTTCTATTATCTTGGCCATGATTACCACCGAAGTGGTTACCATTCTTGGCATGATAATTTCCCCCATGATGGTTATCATTGTTCCGATGGCCATTGCCACCGGTACGATTATTATCGTGTTGTTGGTCGTTGCCTTTTGGTTTTACTGACTCATTATCGCGCTCCAATAACTAAGCCCTATTAACAACATCTGAATACAAACACAGTTTATGAGAGATAAGATATTGACGTATCTCAGGTTTCAAACCTCTTAAAAACATTCACGTCATTCTCTCCTCATTATCAACCAAATGGGACGTCAACTGGGATAACTCGACAAACTTGGCTTCATACTGCGATACAGTCATGTTGTTTTGCTTCAGCTTGATAAACTCCACCTCCTTCATGTGACGAATACTTTCGGGAAAGTACTTGTCATTGAACAACTCTTGGAACTTCTCCCAAGACATCTTGAGTGCGTCAGGCTGGGTATGTTTTACAGATTCCCACCAGTAATCTGCCTCTTCACACAACATAAAGGTGGCAAAGGGAACCTTTTGCTCCTCGGAGCATCCCAAGACATTAAATATCTTGGTGATCTGCTTTAACCATGTCTTTGCCGTAAGTGGTTCTGGCTTTCCCAAAAACTCCGGTTGTCCTAGCTCCTTAAATTTCTTAGCGGTGACCGACCGTCGGTTGCCATTATTTTTACCTGCATTATGAATAGGAGCCACCTTCGCCTGATATTGCATGAATTCTAAAAAGATCCTAAACGTACTATCATTCGTCAATTTATCAGTGTTGTTATTTACAGGAAGATTATCGCTATCCTGTTGCACATTATCCTGATTATTAATCTGTGGAGACTCAACGGTCTCCTGTGCTCCATTACTTATCTCAACATTTTCGGATGCCATTTTCAAATACAGCCACAAAATAAGGGTTAATTAACATATCACATATTATCTCTATACTCTGACCGACCAATTAAATACCAAATAAACTTAGATAGGTCATACTAGCGATGGAATTTCTCGTCTCTCCCCTCCTAGTTCTTGTCTCACATCTCAGCCAAGGATCATATCCCTAAGCTTTGATACCAACTGTGACGCCCCCAAAATAGGTATACATCACCCAACTTAAGTCGCAAAATACATGGTAGAAAATTCAAATACAACTTAATAATACAGCTGTCGTGTAAAATACGACAAAACATATGTTGTAAGTTTTAATACAAATATTGTCATCTAGGCAATATCCACACTCAATGGAGTCATCATTACATTTATTATTAAACTATTGCACAGAATAGTGAGGACTACTAAAGCACCAACTAGACATCAAGAAAGGGTGAGCTCAACTTGCCCAGTAAGAAATATTATGACTAAGATAATGCAGAATAAATTATCATTAGTCTTCAACAATGTTAAACTGATAAAATATAATAGACATCAAGTTTAACATCAGCGGAACAAGCAATCCATTAAAAGAGTCAAGTAGAGAATAAAATCTACTATCTTTTATGATTTAAAAGGTTTTTCATCACTTTTATCGCTGAGACTCAGCTCAATAAATAATCCACATCATCAAATCATCCCTGCATTACACGCCAAGGATATTCTTTAGTATCACGACCACGAATTATACATGCACTACGGGCCAAAGATAATCGTGTTTTCATCAACGGTCCTGATCATGCCATAAAATAATTCATCTTTGCACCCTTGGCCAAAGAGAATCCATAGCCATAATTATACCAAAAACTGTCCATCAATGCATTACGGGCCAATGAGGAATTTTTTTTCTACATCATTTGTAATATTACGGTCATGATTATACCGAATAATCCTTGGTCATAATCATACCAAGTCCATCTATGTACTACATGCCATAGATGACTTTCAAAATAATATAAACTTGAGGATGATGACAATGACATAATAATTCAATAAAACAAGTTCAAGAATTAATTTATCCAGGAACCAATAACGTCCAAATTGTCAACATGATACTTCTTTGTAGACTAAAATTCAAGAATGCTCAGAAGAATATTTCCATGAAAAGATACTGGATGAAGCACAAATATCAAGGATATTCCACTAATTTCATGGAGTATAGAAGTAAAAACTTTAAACAACTGAGTATAATAAAGAATGGAATAACAAGAGAAATCACCATGCATGAGGTACTTCGCATAGACAGGTTATTCCAACAGAATAATAAATAACGAAACCAGGTCAGGCAAAATTCGCACCGACATGATGTTCCAACAGAATAATAAAGAATGGAATAACAACAGAAATCACCATGCATGCGGTACTTCATATAGACAGGTTAATCCAACAGAATAATAAAGATGAAACCAGGTCCGGCGTAAAATGCACAGACAGGATATTCGAATAGAAAAATAAAGAATGGAATAACAACAGAAATCACCATGCATGCGGTACTTCACATAGACAGGTTATTCCAACAGAATAATAAAGACGGAACCAAGTCTGGCGTAAAATGCACAGACATGATATTCCAACATAATAATAAAGACGGAACCAGGTCCGACGTAAAATGCACAGACGGGATATTCCAACATAATAATAAAGAATGGAATAACAGAAGAATTTCACCAAGTATAGGGTAGCCCGCGTATACAGGTTATTCCAATAGAATAATAAAGAATGGAATAACAGAAGTTCTCTTTATGATTACAAATGAAATAATACCTCTTACCTTAATTAGAAGAGTACTAGATGTAGGAGTAGTGAAGTAACAGAATACTTTTCTTCTTTTTCTCTATAATTTCTCTTTCTAGAGTTTCAGTGAATTCGTAAGAAATAATGAAGGAATGAGCTTCTATTTATTGAAGAATGGACTGCATAGTAACTAATTCATGAACGGTCTAGATTTATTTACTTTTAATCTGACGGTCCATATTTAAAGTAAAATCTTTTAAATATAATATAATATATTCTATTTATAATCTAATAAAACGAATAACTTTATAAAAGTATTCTGTTTTATATAAAAAGATTTTACTATGTAAAACACTATACAGACACTATGCAACACTATGTATAATAAAATATAATATATTCTATTTATAGAATAACTTTATAAAAGTATTCTATTTTATATAAAAAGATTTTACTATGCAAAATACTATGTATAGTAGAATATAATATATTCTATTTATAGAATAACTTTATAAAAGTATTCTGTTTTATATAAAAAGCTTTTCTATTTTATTACATTAATAATACCAATAAAACAAAACTGAGTGACTTATCACATAAGCATCAATAATCAATACCGTGTGCTACTATGCAACCACGCGTATTACTGTACTTTTAATACCGAGTAGTTCAACAGTATTAACGGTAAAACTTTCACCGTTATTTTCATAAAATATTTTTGTCATTTTCTCAATCCGATAATAATTCTATTGCGGGGTCCACTAATGATTGTGCCGTTGTACGAATATTCCCTGTTAAAATGAATATTCCCCGACCAATCGAATATTATATAACAACTTGCGTACTTTGCAAAATTTATAAATACTATCCACAAGTATAACATTTTATCAAATCCACACCATAATATTAAAAAAATTATTTCGAGAAAATTAAATATTTATTCATAAAATCTGGGTTCTGACAACCAAACCTCTACTTGACAGAGCTTCTAGACATTGTCAGTATTGCAAATAATAAATAACTTTGTCGTCTAAATTATTGATTTAATAAATAAAATATTAAGCAGATGATACTGTGACAATAATTGAATCAATAATATGAGAGATATGATGCAGCAATTACTGTAGCAATAATTGAGCAAAACTGAGTGACTTCTCACGCAAGCATCAATAATCAATACCGTGTGGTACTATGCAACCACGCGTATTACTGTACTTTTACTACTGGGTAATTCAACAGTTTAACGGTAAAACTTCCGCCATTATTTTTATAAAAAGATATTTTTGTCATTTTCTCATTCCGACAATAATTTCGTTGTGGGGTCCACCAATGATTGAGTCATCGTACGAATATTCACTGTTAAAACAAATATTCCCCGATCATTCGAATATTTTATGACAACTTGCATACTTTGTAAAATTTATAAATACTACCCACAACTATAACATTATCTCAAATCCACACCATAATATTAAAAAGGAAATTAAATCTGTATTCATAAAATTTGGGGTTTTACAATCTCCCTCCTTATGATATTTCGCCCTCAAAATTTACATATGTACCTGGTATGCCGGGTAGATGAGGATACCTCGTCAGATTCTAACTCTTGAGGTATAACCTTTGAGCGTAGAATATATTCCTTCTTATCCAAGATTTTAACATGTACATCTTCATACGTTAAATCTTTCGCTATCTCGTCCGGTTCTAAATTAATAATGTGGTTTGGGTCATCCACATATTTACGTAACATCGATGCGTGAAAAACGTTATGAACACGCGACATACTTAGCGTTAAGGAGAGTCTATAGGCCACAGTTCCTACCTAATCGAGGATATCAAATGGGCCAATTAAATTGATGGTTGAGATTTTCTCTCTTCATCGACTCTTACTTCTAGAATAACGCCTTCTTAAACCTTCTTCTTCGTATTCATCCGCTTCGAGTTTGTAGCTTGAGCGGCTTTAATATTATCGATTTAAAGTTGGTACTAATCGTATATTCGCTATCTTCATGTAGGTTTATATATTCGCACTCGTAAACGCATACGATCGTCTACTCAACGTTAGCTACCACATTCGCTTTTCTAGGATGGTATTGAATGGTATGGTCATAATCTTCAACAGCTCGAGCCAACGTCTTCAGCGCATAATACGTTCATTTTGGGTGAAGAAATACTTGAGGGTTTTAGAAATGGGGTTTTGTACTGGGGTCAGTACAAAATTCGATTTCACTCTCTGGGGTAGACTAAGAAGTCTTTAAGGAATACGTCAGGAAATTTTTTAATAATAGAAATATCGTTCAAAACTGTGACTCTCATCCAAGACTTGGATAGCACGTCACATTGATACTTATTAACTTGCCACCGTTATTCACGATGTCGCCTATGGAAAGTCTGGCTTCGGTGCATTCCATACAAGGAAGTTAACAACGAAAGGATCGAGGTTCTTTACTTATGGCTTGATATGACAGTGATTGACTTTAGTGGTTGGGTTACTTGAATTCACATAACAGGTTGGTTAGGAATATGAAAGCTAACAACCTTACGAAAATAATCAATTTTAGCATAAAGAATTGTTAACCAGATGATTCCTAAAATCACATCAATGGCAAGTATTTTCAAAGAGATAAGTGCTCCATATCATATTCGCTTACGATATTAATTTTCGTATTTTTAAGAAATTTTATTTCGTTCAATATTCGCAAGAAATATTATTTTCATTTAATATTCGTAAGGAATATTATTTTGTTCAGTTTTCGTAAGAAATAATATTTTCTTCCATACTCTATAGTATGTAAGTAATATTATTTCGTTTCAGATTCCAAATTCTACACTTATTTTGTCAAAGTTTTGGCTTCTATATTCCATGAAATTAGTAGAATATCCTTGATATTTGTGATTCATCCAGTATCTTTTTATGAAAATATTGTTCTAAGCATTCTTGATAAGTTTTAATCTTTTCATGCTGAGTTACTATTCACGGGGTACTATTCTTGAAGTTACTATTCACGGGATACTATTCACCCGAGGTACTATTCATGACAAAAATTAATTTCTTTTCTGTCCAAATTATTTTTGATACATTATTATTCTTGAATTTTACTCCACAAAGTAGTATCATGTTGATAATTCGGACATTATTGAATTTTGGATAAATTAAATTGTTAGTCTTTAATATTTATCCTTGATCTCGTTTGATTGAATATTTATATCATTGTCATCATCCTCATGCTTATATTATGATGAAAGTTATCTGTGGCCGTAGTGCATAGATGGAATTGGTATGATTATGACTAGGGATTATTCAGTATAATCATGACCGTAATGTTACAGATGATGTGGTAAAAGTCCTCATTGGCCCGTAGTGCATTGTAGATATCATGCTCTACTTGACTCTTCTAATGGATTGCTTATTCTGCTGTAGTTGTTGATCTAAAACTTGTTGTCTATTATATTCTATCAGTTGTTATACTGTTAAAGGCTAAGGTTAATTTATTCTGCATTATCTTAGTCATAATATTTCTTACTGGGCTAGTTGAGCTCACCCTTTTCTTTCATTGTTCTCTTCAGGAAACGAGAATATTGCAGGGACTAGTCGGGGAATGGATTGACGGTCCAGATGGTTGTTTATTAGTCCTCACTATTCTGTGAAATAGTGTGATAATAATTGTAATGAGATTAAATTTGAGTGTGGTTATTGTCTAGAAGACAGTATCCGTGTTAAAACTCTCAGCTATGTTTTGTCATATTTTACTCGACAGATGTATAATTAAGTTATAGTTGTATTCTGTATCATGTATTTGGCGACCCAAGATGGGTGATGTATACCTATTTTGGGGGCATCACAGAACATGTATGACAAAACATTAGCATATTTTTATTTTTACAAAATCCTATTTGGCATTGCAAATTTTGAACCGGAAAGTTGTACAATAACTTAAATTCTGTTTTAAAATTTCTTGGGTTCTCCTCCTCTATTGAAAATTATAAGAATCAAAAGATATGTATCTCATGACTATAACAGAGCTAAATGTGAACAAAAAAATTCAATTTTTCCCATAAATCTAGGTTTCAAAATTATATAACTTTGAAACTTCCAAGAAAATATAAAATAAAAAATTACAAAAATACAATCGATCTATAGATAAAGAATGAATTGCATGTTTAGATTCAAATTTTGGATATTAAACTTCAAACTTACCTGCGAATACTGTTTGGAAGAACAAGGTTTAATTTCGAGAACTTGTTGTCGAATTGCAGATGATTACTTCTAAGGTTCTTCCGGTTCGCCCAATCCGCTAGACATACTAGAAGAAATTTTGGCACTGTATATCTATACCTTTGTTACCTTTTCGATTTGCAGATGATTGCTTCTAGGGTTCTTCCGGTTCTTCCAATTTGCAGAACACGGATAATAACCTTTGTTACCTTTCCCCCTTTGAGTTAATTAAGCCGTCCACTAGTATGTCTAGCAGATTGTGTAATTTTTGTCGATTTGTCTTGGCTAAGTGGGAAAGTGGGGGCATAAGCATCCAAAAATCATACTTAATACGTCCGCTATTAAGTCTAGCGGACGGTTTTTCTCCCAATCATATCACAGCCATTCATTAATTAGACGGATGATATAGATGCTATATGCCACTTTTTATTCCATGGCATATAAATGCAATGGATCATTCCCATATATATATATATAAATATATATATATATATATATATATATATATTATAAACTTAAATCTTTATAATCAAAATTCTCTTTGCTTTTTCAAAATTATCTTCTTCCTCAGCGTTCTGAAATCACCTTACTTACCTGTAGTCCACCTAGTTCGTGTCTAACCTTTGTAAGTCTCCAAGGTGTGAGCAGTGTCGGGTTATAGAACATATATGAGTCTACTTTGGGTAAACGGGGTATGTATGAATGAACAGTGAGTAAGATTTTATTTTGAAACAGTCTAGATGAGTAGATTATTCAGATCCAGCTCTTCAGTTAGTAACAGGTCAGCTTTTCCTCATGTCCCGGACATAGTAAACCAAGAAGAACATAGTTACGAAAACATTAATCAAGTATTACACAATTGGAACATACCTAGAGTATCTCCAAAAGATATTTATCAGTTAACCTTTTCAGATAAATTCAAAACTGACTATAATGTCAAAATAGTTGAAAGAGTTTATGCAATTAACAAAGAATATGAAAATTGTAGTTTGTTATCACCTGAAGTTATCAAAAAACACAGGAAGAAGGGTTACAATTTTATTCACATAGGTCTCGTTCAAGTTGCAGTCAAACCACTCAACAGAAAATGAATTAATTCATCTATCTACCTCTTCCTTAGAGATGCTAGATTTTTGAATTATTATCCAAGTATAATTGGTGCCATGGAAGCAAGTTTGCATAATGGACCAATTCATTTCAATTACTTTCCTGATTTCACTTTGAGTCTTAGTGATCAAAACTTATTTAAAGCTTTATCATTAAATATTAAAACTGATGGTGAGATTACTCAAATGATTGAAGGATCTCAACCAATTGCTTTGATTTACAGGATTTATTATAAGACAATGAAGTCAAATTTAAACGTTCATGCTCTTAATAAAAGTCAAAAAGATCAAACAGTTTTAATTCAAAGTTCAACTAGTGATGCTAATATCCAGATCCCAAGAACAATTCTTTGGAAGGATATTACCTTACCTAATCAATGGACTTTACCGAATGAATTACCATAACAGCCCATAGTTAACAATTTGTTAAATATTGAAAACATCCAACAGTTTTCTGATGGAACTGTTAAAATTAGTTTTGAACGTACTAGAACACCAGTTATTATTGAAGACATTTTCATTTCTTCAGTCCCTTCAGTTATTCACACTAGAAGAGACGCTGAAGTCCTTAGTAATCCTTCGGTTAGAGATATCAAACTTAAAGGTATCCTTAATCAAGGGTAAGTTAGTCATCCTTGCTATACTCATAATGATACCGTAGAAGATGAAGGTTCTTCTTCTCCGGCGTCTTTAGTATATCCCACACAGTCTGATATTAATGCTCCAATTCATACCAATTAAGAGTCATTAAAAAGAATTTTGTTTTAGATTGGGATAACTTAGTAGAAGATTTTAATTCAAAATCTAATAAAGAAAAAAGACATCTATTCAGATCTAATCATCCAATTGAAAAGGAAAAAGATAAGATAGTAAATAGATGGAAAAGATTCATTAAAAATGAAGAAATTAATATTACTTTTTACGATTGGTTTGAACAATATCAAAGTAAATGTAATGTTATTAGTAAAACTCAATGGATTAAAGAAGACAGATCTAAAGTATCGTCTAGTCATCCCCCTTTAGAGACAGTTCTAATCCCAGTTAAAAACACTTCGGTTATCGCTAGTCCCTTCAAAATTCCAAATGGAACTAATGATGATAAAAAAATAATTGAACAATTAAATTTTAGTAATCAATATCTAGCAACAGTAGGAAAATAACTAGATAGGATTGAAGAAAAATTTGAAGAAAATGTTATTAAAAAACTTGATTCAAAGATTGAACAGCCTTTAATTAAATTACCAGAGAACAAATATAATTTAAGTATACCTATTAAAGAAAGTGAATTAGTTCAATCTATTGAAAAATTATTTAAAAAACTTAAAACAGAACCCGGCCCAAGTGGGACTATTGCTGTTATCAATCATGTGGAATCTGATGATAACGAATGCTCTTCTGATCACTCTAATCACTCCTCTATTTCAAACCTTAATGAACAACTAAATAAATTAACTGTCAATAACACAAGTATTACCAGAAATTGGTACTCTAGACCAACTCCTCCGGATCTACAGTTCGAAGAGAGAAATCTAGCTAAACAGTTTTCTGTGTCCTCTAATAAAATTTATGAATGGAATATTGATGGATTTAGTGAACAAGAAATCCTTAATAAACTTAATCATATGTCTATGGTAGCCAACAACTATATCACCAAATTCAACACTTTATCTCAACCAGATATAGTTGAATTATTAGCTAGTGGTTTTACTGGTATTCTTAGATCTTGGTGGGAAAACATCTCACAGAAGACATTAGAATATCCATAGTTCATGCTATTCAAAGAGATAATGAAGGCAATCCCATCTTTGATGAAGATGCTGGTATTGTTCTTCCTGATGGAGTTAATACTTTAATATTTACTATAATTAAACATTTTGTTGGAACCCCTAGTAATATTACAGAAAGAATTCATGATCAATTAAGTAATCTTACTTGTCCCACTCTAAGTGATTTTAGATGGTACAAAGATGTATTTACTTCTAGAGTCATGATGAGAAATGACAGTAATAAACCATTTTGGAAAGAGAAATTCGTAAATGGTTTACCGTCTTTATTTGCTCACAAAGTTAGAGAAGAGTTAAGTAAAAATTTAGGATATATTGATTACGATAATTTAACCTATGGTGATATTATTAGTCATATTCAAAAAATAGGATTAAAAATGTGTATTGATTTTAAATTAGCCAAACAAGCCAGTAAAGATAGAAAAAAGCCAAATACGAGTAAGAAACATTTTACATTTACTTTTACATGGGTAAATATAAGAAACATTTAACTAAGTTAAAAACATTTAACTTAAGTAAACGCAAAAGTTATTCTTTTACTTTTACTTTTACTTTTACATTTACTAAAGTAAAAGAGATGATGGCGTGGGCCATCACCTGTCGGTGACTGAAGATGCCTCTGGCGTTGTATGTGGATGGTGACTCATCTGAGAAGATAATCAATAGCACCTTCCGGCATCCACAGGAGATGGACCAGTTAACGAAAAAGACGCCAGAGGCATCTTCAGTCACCAACAAGTGATGGCCCATGCCATCATCTCTTTTACGTTAGTTAAAATGTAAAAGTAAAAGTAAAAGAATAAAACTTTTGCTTTTACTTAAGTTAAATTTTTTAACTTAGTTAAATGTTTCTTACATTTACGCATGTAAAAGTAAATGTAAAATGTTTCTTACGTTTTACTTTTACTTAAGTAAATTACTTTTACTTCAGTTAATGTAATAGTGAATCCTGCGTGATTCAATAGTAATTTACTTTTTAGTTTTCTATTTAAACAACTCGAAGTGTTTAGAGTTGTTTAAGGCTTAATTCAATGAAGCCTCAGAGCTTCTCTCTCTAGAGAGCTCTTCCGAGGTCCTCTCCCTTCTCTCTTAATTAGCCGGAGACGAAGTTTTCAGCTTCGATCTTCTTAGTTAAAGATGAAGACAAAGTCCTTAATACTTCGATCTTCCCTCTTAAACATTTAGATCTAGGATATACTGTAATCCCTTCCTTAAAAGTTTATAAATAAAAGAAAGAGATTACTTTACCGATTCATCGGTCATCTTCTTAATCTTTTCTTTTTTCTGTTTAAGTTTTTCTTTAAAAAACTTATCCCACTGTTATATGGTATCAGAGCCACATGGTTGGTTCATGATGCTATCGGTTGTTTCGATTAAAAATAGTTTGATTTGTTTACTTAAATGTTTTTTCAAACTTTTATTTTTCTTTCTCTGCTTTTAATCACCCGACCTTCGCCGTAAACCACCCAAGATCGCCATAAGTCCCGACTAATGCCGTTTGTAAGTCTCAATTGGGAGCAGTGTAAGGCTAAAGGGAATCTTTTAGATCTACGGGTATGTGTACAAGGCAAGTAAGGTTTGAGTCTAAGTGGACCTTCAAGAGAAAGAATTTTTGTTTAAACAATTAACAAATTAGTCTTCTGTTTAGATCGATTTCACTGATAGATCAGGACCAATCGAGTGATCCTTTGTTTTAGATTTCAGTCTGATTTGTTTTTAAACAAAAAATCTTTTCAAAAATTAAAGAAATTTTGAAGATCTGACCAGTTTTTCAGTGAAAAAATTTTCTCCTCCTTTATAAACCAAATTTTTGTGGGTGAAAGGGTTATTTCCTGGATAAAAATTTTAAGGTGGAAATGTATGGGGATGGTGACTCATCTGAGAAGATGATAAACAGCACCTTCCGGCATCCACAGGAGACGGACCAGTCAACGAAGAAGACGCCCGAGGCATCTTCAAGTCACAGACAGGTGATGGCCCAGCCATCATCTCAGCTTTTGGTTTCCGTAAAGCAAAAGTCTTTTACTTTAGTAAATGTAAAAGAAAAAGTAAAAGAATAACTTTTTCTTTTAATTAAGTTAAATGTTTTTAACTTTAGTTAAATGTTTTTAACATTTATCAATGTAAAAGTAAATGTAAAATGTTTCTTATGTTTTACTTTTACTTAAGTAAATTACTTTTACTTCAGTTAATGTAATAGTGATTCCTGCGTGAATCATATAGTAATTTACTTTCCTGTTTTCTATTTAAACAACTCGAAGTGTTTAGAGTTGTTTAGGCTTAATTCAATGAAACCTCAGAGCTTCTCTCTCTAGAGAGCTCTTCCGAGGTCCTCTCCCTTCTCTCTTAGTTAGCCGGAGACGAAGCTTTCAGTTTTGGTCTTCTTAGTTAAAGATGAAGACGAAGTCCTTAATACTTCGATCTTCCCTCTTAAACATTTAGATCTAGGATATACTGTAATCCCTTCCTCAAATGTTTATAAATAAAAGAAAGAGATTACTTTACCGATTCATCGGTCATCTTCTTAATCTTTTCTTTTTTCTGTTTAAGTTTTTCTTTAAAAAACTTATCCCGCTGTTATATGGTATCAGTGCCACACGGTTGGTTCATGATGCTATCGGTGGTTTCGATTAAAAATAGTTTGATTTGTTTACTTAAATGATTTTTCAAACTTTTATTTTTCTTGCTCTGCTTTTAATCACCCGACCTTCGCTGTAAACCACCCAAGATCGCCTTAAGTCCCAACTAATGCCATTTGTAAATCTCAATTGGGAGTAGTGTAAGGCTAGAGGAAATCTTTTAGATCTACAGGTATGTGTTCAAGGCAAGTAAGGTTTGAGTCTAAGTGGACCTTCAAGAGAAAGAATTTTTGTTTAAACAGTTAACAAATTAGTCTTCTGTTTAGATCGATTTCACTGATAGATCAGGACCAATCTAGTGATCCTTTGTTTCAGATTTCAGTCTGATTTATTTTTAAACAAAAAATCTTTTCAAAAATTAAAGAAATTTTGAAGATCTGACCAACTTTTCGGTGAAAAATTTTTCTCCTCCTTTATAAACCAAATTTTTGGGGGTGAAAGGCTTATTTCCTGGATAAAAAATTTTAAGGTGAAAATGTATATGGATGGTGACTCATCTGAGAAGATGATCAACATCACCTTCCGGCATCCACAGGAGATGGACCAGTCAACGAAGAACACGCCAGAGGCATCTTCAAGTCACAGACAGGTGATGGCTCAACCATCATCTTAGCTTTTGCTTTCCGTAAAGAAAAAGTCTTTTACTTTAGTAAATGTAAAAGTAAAAGTAAAAAAATAACTTTTGCTTTTAATTAAGTTAAATGTTTTTAACTTTAGTTAAATGTTTTTAACATTTACCAATGTAAAAGTAAATGTAAAATGTTTCTTATGTTTTACTTTTACTTCAGTAAATTAATTTTACTTCAGTTAATGTAATAGTGATTCCTGCGTGAATCATATAGTAATTTACTTTTCTGTTTTCTATTTAAACAACTCGAAGTGTTTAGAGTTGTTTAGGCTTAATTCAATGAAGACTCAGAGCTTCTCTCTCTAGAGATCTCTTCTGAGGTCCTCTCCCTTCTCTCTTATTAGCCGGAGACGAAGCTTTCAGCTTTGATCTTCTAAGTTAAAGATGAAGATGAAGTCTTTAATACATCAATCTTCCCTCTTAAACATTTAGATCTAGGATATACTGTAATCCCTTCCTCAAAAGTTTATAAATAAAAGAAAGAGATTACTTTACCGATTCACCGGTCATCTTCTTGATCTTTTATTTTTTCTGTTTAAGTTTTTCTTTAAAAAACTTATCCCGCTGTTATATGGTATCAGAGCCACATGGTTGGTTCATGATGCTATCGGTGGTTTCGATTAAAAATAGTTTGATTTGTTTACTTAAATTTTTTTTTCAAACTTTTATTTTTCTTTCTCTGCTTTTAATCGCCCGACCTTCGCCGTAAACCACCCAAGATCGCCTTAAGTCCCGACTAATGTCGTTTGTATGTCTCAATTGGGAGCAGTGTAAGGCTAAAGGGAATCTTTTAGATCTACGGGTATGTGTACAAGGCAAGTAAGGTTTGAGTCTAAGTGGACCTTCAAGAGAAAGAATTTTTGTTTAAACAATTAACAAATTAGTCTTCTGTTTAGATCGATTTCACTGATAGATCAGGACCAATCAAGTGATCCTTTGTTTTAGATTTCAGTCTGATTTGTTTTTAAACAAAAACTCTTTTCAAAAATTTAAAAAATTTTGAAGATCTGACCAATTTTTCGGTGAAAAAATTTTCTCTTCCTTCTTTATAAACCAAATTTTTGAGGGTGAAAGGGTTATTTCCTAGATAAATATTTTAAGGTGGAAATGTATGGGGATGGTGACTCATCTGAGAAGATGATCAACAGCACCTTCCGGCATCCACAGGAGACGGACCAGTCAACGAAGAAGACGCCAGAGGCATCTTCAAGTCACATACAGGGGATGGCCCAGCCATCATCTCAGCTTTTGCTTTCCGTAAAGCAAAAGTCTTTTACTTTAGTAAATGAAAAAGAAAAAGTAAAAGAATAACTTTTGCTTTTAATTAAGTTAAACGTTTTTAACTTTAGTTAAATGTTTTTAACATTTACCAATGTAAAAGTAAATGTAAAATGTTTCTTACGTTTTACTTTACTTAAGTAAAGTACTTTTACTTCAGTTAATGTAATAGTGATTCCTGCGTGAATCATATAGTAATTTACTTTTCTATTTTCTATTTAAACAACTCGAAGTGTTTAGAGTTGTTTAGGCTTAATTCAATGAAGCCTCAGAGCTTCTCACTCTAGAGTCACTTTAGAGAGCTCTTCCGAGGACCTCTCCCTTCTCTCTTAGTTAGCCGGAGACGAAGCTTTCAGCTTTGATCTTCTTAGTTAAAGATGAAGACGAAGTCCTTAATACTTCGATCTTCCCTCTTAAACATTTAGATCTAGGATATACTGTAATCCCTTCCTCAAATGTTTATAAATAAAAGAAAGAGATTACTTTACCGATTCACTAGTCATCTTCTTAATCTTTTCTTTTTTCTGTCTAAGTTTTCTGAATTAAAACTTATCCCGCTGTTATATGGTATCAGAGCCACACGGTTGGTTCTTGATGCTATCGGTGGTTTCAATTAAAAATAGTTTGATTTGTTTACTTAAATGTTTTTTCAAACTTTTATTTTTCTTGCTCCGCTTTTAATCGCCCGACCTTCGCCGTAAACCACCCAAGATCGCCTTAAGTCCCGACTATTGCCGTTTGTAAGTCTTAATTGGGAGCAGTGTAAGGCTAAAGGGAATCTTTTAGATCTATGGGTATGTGTTCAAGGCAAGTAAGGTTAGAGTCTAAGTGGACCTTCAAGAGAAAGAATTTTTGTTTAAACAGTTAACAAATTAGCCTTCTGTTTAGATCTATTTCACTAATATATCAGGACCAATCGAGTGATCCTTTGTTTCAGATTTCATTCTGATTTGTTTTTAAACAAAAAATTTTTCAAAAATTAAAGAAATTTTGAAGATCTAACAAATTTTTCGGTGAAATTTTTTTTCCTCCTTCTTTATAAACCAAATTTTTTGGGGGTGAAAGAGTTATTTTCTGGATAAAAATTTTTAGGTGGAAATGTGTGGGGATGGTGACTCACCTTAGAAGATGATCAACAGCACCTTCCGACATCCACAGGAGACGGACCAGTCAACGAAGAAGACGCTAGAGGCATCTTCATTCACCGACAGGTGATGGCCCACGCCATCATCTCTTTTACTTTAGTTAAAATGTAAAAGTAAAAGTAAAAGAATAAAACTTTTTCTTATAGTTAAGTTAAATGATTTTAACTTAGTTAAATGTTTCTTACATTTACCCATGTAAAAGTAAATATAAAATGTTTCTTACGTTTTACTTTTACTTAAGTAAATTACTTTTAATTCAGTTAATGTAATAGTGAATCCTGCGTGATTCAATAGTAATTTACTTTTCGGTTTATATTTAAACGACTCAAAGTGTTTAGAGTTGTTTAAGGCTTAATTCAATGAAGCCTCAGAGCTTCTCTCTCTAGAGAGCTCTTCCGAGGTCCTCTCTCTTCTCTCTTAGTTAGCCGGAGACAAAGCTTTCAACTTTGATCTTCTTATTTAAAGATGAAGACGAAGTCCTTAATACTTCGATCTTCCCTCTTAAACATTTAGATCTAGGATATACTGTAATCCCTTCCTCAAATGTTTATAAATAAAAGAAAGAGATTACTTTACCGATTCACCGGTCATCTTCTTAATCTTTTCTTTTTTATGTTTAAGTTTTTCTTTAAAAAACTTATCCCGCTGTAAAAGAAATTACCCTCCCACGGGTATGTATTCAAGGCAATAAGGTTAGAGTCTAAGTGGACCTTCAAGAGAAAGAATTTTTGTTTAAACAGTTAACAAATTAGTCTTCTGTTTAGATCGATTTCACTGATAGATCAGGACCAATCTATTGATCCTTTGTTTCAGATTTCAGTCTGATTTATTTTTAAACAAAAAATCTTTTCAAAAATTAAAGAAATTTTGAAGATCTGACCAACTTTTCGGTGAAAAATTTTTCTCCTCCTTTATAAACCAAATTTTTGGGGGTGAAAGGCTTATTTCCTGGATAAAAAATTTTAAGGTGAAAATGTATATGGATGGTGACTCATCTGAGAAGATGATCAACATCACCTTCCGGCATCCACAGGAGATGGACCAGTCAACGAAGAACACGCCAGAGGCATCTTCAAGTCACAGACAGGTGATGGCTCAACCATCATCTTAGCTTTTGCTTTCCGTAAAGCAAAAGTCTTTTACTTTAGTAAATGTAAAAGTAAAAGTAAAAAAATAACTTTTGCTTTTAATTAAGTTAAATGTTTTTAACTTTAGTTAAATATTTTTAACATTTACCAATGTAAAAGTAAATGTAAAATGTTTCTTATGTTTTACTTTTACTTCAGTAAATTAATTTTACTTCAGTTAATGTAATAGTGATTCCTGCGTGAATCATATAGTAATTTACTTTTCTGTTTTCTATTTAAACAACTCAAAGTGTTTAGAGTTGTTTAGGCTTAATTCAATGAAGACTCAGAGCTTCTCTCTCTAGAGATCTCTTCTGAGGTCCTCTCCCTTCTCTCTTATTAGCCGGAGACGAAGCTTTCAGCTTTGATCTTCTAAGTTAAAGATGAAGATGAAGTCTTTAATACATCAATCTTCCCTCTTAAACATTTAGATCTAGGATATACTGTAATCCCTTCCTCAAAAGTTTATAAATAAAAGAAAGAGATTACTTTACCGATTCACCGGTCATCTTCTTGATCTTTTATTTTTTCTGTTTAAGTTTTTCTTTAAAAAACTTATCCCGCTGTTATATGGTATCAGAGCCACATGGTTGGTAAATGATGCTATCGGTGGTTTCGATTAAAAATAGTTTGATTTGTTTACTTAAATGTTTTTTCAAACTTTTATTTTTCTTTCTCTGCTTTTAATCGCCCGACTTTCGCCGTAAACCACCCAAGATCGCCTTAAGTCCCGACTAATGCCGTTTGTATGTCTCAATTGGGAGCAGTGTAAGGCTAAAGGGAATCTTTTAGATCTACGGGTATGTGTACAAGGCAAGTAAGGTTTGAGTCTAAGTGGACCTTCAAGAGAAAGAATTTTTGTTTAAACAATTAACAAATTAGTCTTCTGTTTAGATCGATTTCACTGATAGATCAGGACCAATCGAGTGATCCTTTGTTTTAGATTTCAGTCTGATTTGTTTTTAAACAAAAACTCTTTTCAAAAATTAAAGAAATTTTGAAGATCTGACCAATTTTTCGGTAAAAAAATTTTCTCCTCCTTCTTTATAAACCAAATTTTTGAGGGTGAAAGGGTTATTTCCTAGATAAATATTTTAAGGTGGAAATGTATGGGGCTGGTGACTCATCTGAGAAGATGATCAACAGCACCTTCCGACATCCACAGGAGACGGACCAGTCAACGAAGAAGACGCCAGAGGCATCTTTAAGTCACATACAGGGGATGTCCCAGCCATCATCTCAGCTTTTGCTTTCCGTAAAGCAAAAGTCTTTTACTTTAGTAAATGAAAAAGAAAAAGTAAAAGAATAACTTTTGCTTTTAATTAAGTTAAACGTTTTTAACTTTAGTTAAATGTTTTTAACATTTACCAATGTAAAAGTAAATGTAAAATGTTTCTTACGTTTTACTTTACTTAAGTAAAGTACTTTTACTTCAGTTAATGTAATAGTGATTCCTGCGTGAATCATATAGTAATTTACTTTTCTGTTTTCTATTTAAACAACTCGAAGTGTTTATAGTTGTTTAGGCTTAATTCTATGAAGCCTCAGAGCTTCTCACTCTAGAGTCACTTTAGAGAGCTCTTCCGAGGACCTCTCCATTCTCTTTTAGTTAGCCGGAGACGAAGCTTTCAGCTTTGATCTTCTTAGTTAAAGATGAAGACGAAGTCCTTAATACTTCAATATTCCCTCTTAAACATTTAGATCTAGGATATACTGTAATCCCTTCCTCAAATGTTTATAAATAAAAGAAAGAGATTACTTTACCGATTCACCAGTCATCTTCTTAATCTTTTCTTTTTTCTGTCTAAGTTTTCTGAATTAAAACTTATCCCGCTGTTATATGGTATCAGAGCCACACGGTTGGTTCTTGATGCTATCGGTGGTTTCAATTAAAAATAGTTTGATTTGTTTACTTAAATGTTTTTTCAAACTTTTATTTTTCTTGCTCCGCTTTTAATCGCCCGACCTTCGCCGTAAACCACCCAAGATCGCCTTAAGTCCCGACTATTGCCGTTTGTAAGTCTTAATTGGGAGCAGTGTAAGGCTAAAGGGAATCTTTTAGATCTATGGGTATGTGTTCAAGGCAAGTAAGGTTAGAGTCTAAGTGGACCTTCAAGAGAAAGAATTTTTGTTTAAACAGTTAACAAATTAGTCTTCTGTTTAGATCTATTTCACTAATATATCAGGACCAATCGAGTGATCCTTTGTTTCAGATTTCATTCTGATTTGTTTTTAAACAAAAATTTTTTCAAAAATTAAAGAAATTTTGAAGATCTAACAAATTTTTCGGTGAAATTTTTTTTCCTCCTTCTTTATAAACCAAATTTTTTGGGGGTGAAAGAGTTATTTTCTGGATAAAAATTTTTAGGTGGAAATGTGTGGGGATGGTGACTCACCTTAGAAGATGATCAACAGCACCTTCCGACATCCACAGGAGACGGACCAGTCAACGAAGAAGACGCTAGAGGCATCTTCAGTCACCGACAGGTGATGGCCCACGCCATCATCTCTTTTACTTTAGTTAAAATGTAAAAGTAAAAGTAAAAGAATAAAACTTTTTCTTATAGTTAAGTTAAATGATTTTAACTTAGTTAAATGTTTCTTACATTTACCCATGTAAAAGTAAATATAAAATGTTTCTTACGTTTTACTTTTACTTAAGTAAATTACTTTTACTTCAGTTAATGTAATAGTGAATCCTGCGCGATTCAATAGTAATTTACTTTTCGGTTTATATTTAAACGACTCAAAGTGTTTAGAGTTGTTTAAGGCTTAATTCAATGAAGCCTCAGAGCTTCTCTCTCTAGAGAGCTCTTCCGAGGTCCTCTCTCTTCTCTCTTAGTTAGCCGGAGACAAAGCTTTCAACTTTGATCTTCTTATTTAAAGATGAAGACAAAGTTCTTAATACTTCGATCTTCCCTCTTAAACATTTAGATCTAGGATATACTGTAATCCCTTCCTCAAATGTTTATAAATAAAAGAAAGAGATTACTTTACCGATTCACCGGTCATCTTCTTAATCTTTTCTTTTTTATGTTTAAGTTTTTCCTTAAAAAACTTATCTCGCTGTAAAAGAAATTACCCTCCCACGGGTATGTATTCAAGGCAATAAGGTTAGAGTCTAAGTGGACCTTCAAGAGAAAGAATTTTTGTTTAAACAGTTAACAAATTAGTCTTCTGTTTAGATCGATTTCACTGATAGATCAGGACCAATCTAGTGATCCTTTGTTTCAGATTTCAGTCTGATTTATTTTTAAACAAAAAATCTTTTCAAAAATTAAAGAAATTTTGAAGATCTGACCAGCTTTTCGGTGAAAAATTTTTCTCCTCCTTTATAAACCAAATTTTTGGGGGTGAAAGGCTTATTTCCTGGATAAAAAATTTTAAGGTGAAAATGTATATGGATGGTGACTCATCTGAGAAGATGATCAACATCACCTTCCGGCATCCACAGGAGATGGACCAGTCAACGAAGAACACGCCAGAGGCATCTTCAAGTCACAGACAGGTGATGGCTCAACCATCATCTTAACTTTTGCTTTCCGTAAAGCAAAAGTCTTTTACTTTAGTAAATGTAAAAGTAAAAGTAAAAAAATAACTTTTGCTTTTAATTAAGTTAAATGTTTTTAACTTTAGTTAAATATTTTTAACATTTACCAATGTAAAAGTAAATGTAAAATGTTTCTTATGTTTTACTTTTACTTCAGTAAATTAATTTTACTTCAGTTAATGTAATAGTGATTCCTGCGTGAATCATATAGTAATTTACTTTTATGTTTTCTATTTAAACAACTCAAAGTGTTTAGAGTTGTTTAGGCTTAATTCAATGAAGACTCAGAGCTTCTCTCTCTAGAGATCTCTTCTGAGGTCCTCTCCCTTCTCTCTTATTAGCCGGAGACGAAGCTTTCAGCTTTGATCTTCTAAGTTAAAGATGAAGATGAAGTCTTTAATACATCAATCTTCCCTCTTAAACATTTAGATCTAGGATATACTGTAATCCCTTCCTCAAAAGTTTATAAATAAAAGAAAGAGATTACTTTACCGATTCACCGGTCATCTTCTTGATCTTTTATTTTTTCTGTTTAAGTTTTTCTTTAAAAAACTTATCCCGCTGTTATATGGTATCAGAGCCACATGGTTGGTTCATGATGCTATCGGTGGTTTCGATTAAAAATAGTTTGATTTGTTTACTTAAATGTTTTTTCAAACTTTTATTTTTCTTTCTCTGCTTTTAATCGCCCGACTTTCGCCGTAAACCACCCAAGATCGCCTTAAGTCCCGACTAATGCCGTTTGTATGTCTCAATTGGGAGCAGTGTAAGGCTAAAGGGAATCTTTTAGATCTACGGGTATGTGTACAAGGCAAGTAAGGTTTGAGTCTAAGTGGACCTTCAAGAGAAAGAATTTTTGTTTAAACAATTAACAAATTAGTCTTCTGTTTAGATCGATTTCACTGATAGATCAGGACCAATCGAGTGATCCTTTATTTTAGATTTCAGTCTGATTTGTTTTTAAACAAAAACTCTTTTCAAAAATTAAAGAAATTTTGAAGATCTGACCAATTTTTCGGTGAAAAAATTTTCTCCTCCTTCTTTATAAACCAAATTTTTGAGGGTGAAAGGGTTATTTCCTAGATAAATATTTTAAGGTGGAAATGTATGGGGATGGTGACTCATCTGAGAAGATGATCAACAGCACCTTCCGACATCCACAGGAGACGGACCAGTCAACGAAGAAGACGCCAGAGGCATCTTTAAGTCACATACAGGGGATGTCCCAGCCATCATCTCAGCTTTTGCTTTCCGTAAAGCAAAAGTCTTTTACTTTAGTAAATGAAAAAGAAAAAGTAAAAGAATAACTTTTGCTTTTAATTAAGTTAAACGTTTTTAACTTTAGTTAAATGTTTTTAACATTTACCAATGTAAAAGTAAATGTAAAATGTTTCTTACGTTTTACTTTACTTAAGTAAAGTACTTTTACTTCAGTTAATGTAATAGTGATTCCTGCGTGAATCATATAGTAATTTACTTTTCTGTTTTCTATTTAAACAACTCGAAGTGTTTATAGTTGTTTAGGCTTAATTCAATGAAGCCTCAGAGCTTCTCACTCTAGAGTCACTTTAGAGAGCTCTTCCGAGGACCTCTCCCTTCTCTCTTAGTTAGCCGGAGACGAAGCTTTCAGCTTTGATCTTCTTAGTTAAAGATGAAGACGAAGTCCTTAATACTTCAATATTCCCTCTTAAACATTTAGATCTAGGATATACTGTAATCCCTTCCTCAAATGTTTATAAATAAAAGAAAGAGATTACTTTACCGATTCACCAGTCATCTTCTTAATCTTTTCTTTTTTCTGTCTAAGTTTTCTGAATTAAAACTTATCCCGCTGTTATATGGTATCAGAGCCACACGGTTGGTTCTTGATGCTATTTGTGGTTTCAATTAAAAATAGTTTGATTTGTTTACTTAAATGTTTTTTCAAACTTTTATTTTTCTTGCTCCGCTTTTAATCGCCCGACCTTCGCCGTAAACCACCCAAGATCGCCTTAAGTCCCGACTATTGCCGTTTGTAAGTCTTAATTGGGAGCAGTGTAAGGCTAAAGGGAATCTTTTAGATCTATGGGTATGTGTTCAAGGCAAGTAAGGTTAGAGTCTAAGTGGACCTTCAAGAGAAAGAATTTTTGTTTAAACAGTTAACAAATTAGCCTTCTGTTTAGATCTATTTCACTAATATATCAGGACCAATCGAGTGATCCTTTGTTTCAGATTTCAGTCTGATTTGTTTTTAAACAAAAAATTTTTCAAAAATTAAAGAAATTTTGAAGATCTAACAAATTTTTCGGTGAAATTTTTTTTCTTCCTTCTTTATAAACCAAATTTTTGGGGGTGAAAGGGCTATTTCCTGGATTAAAAATTTTAGGTGGAAATGTGTGGGGATGGTGACTCATCTTAGAAGATGATCAACAGCACCTTCCGACATCTACAGGAGACGGACCAGTCAACGAAGAAGACGCCAGAGGCATCTTCAGTCACCGACAGGTGATGGCCCACGCCATCATCTCTTTTACTTTAGTTAAAATGTAAAAGTAAAAGTAAAAGAATAAAACTTTTGCTTTTACTTAAGTTAAATGATTTTCACTTAGTTAAATATTTCTTACATTTACCCATGTAAAAGTAAATATAAAATGTTTCTTACGTTTTACTTTTACTTAAGTAAATTACTTTTACTTCAGTTAATGTAATAGTGAATCCTGCGTGATTCAATAGTAATTTACTTTTTGGTTTATATTTAAACGACTCAAAGTGTTTAGAGTTGTTTAAGGCTTAATTCAATGAAGCCTCAGAGCTTCTCTCTCTAGAGAGCTCTTCCGAGGTCCTCTCTCTTCTCTCTTAGTTAGCCGGAGATAAAGCTTTCAACTTTGATCTTCTTAGTTAAAGATGAAGACGAAGTCCTTAATACTTCGATCTTCCCTCTTAAACATTTAGATCTAGGATATACTGTAATCCCTTCCTCAAATGTTTATAAATAAAAGAAAGAGATTACTTTACCGATTCACCGGTCATCTTCTTAATCTTTTCTTTTTTATGTTTAAGTTTTTCTTTAAAAAACTTATCCCGCTGTAAAAGAAATTACCCTCCCACGGGTATGTATTCAAGGCAATAAGGTTAGAGTCTAAGTGGACCTTCAAGAGAAAGAATTTTTGTTTAAATAGTTAACAAATTAGTCTTCTGTTTAGATCGATTTCACTGATAGATCAGGACCAATCTAGTGATCCTTTGTTTCAGATTTCAGTCTGATTTGTTTTTAAACAAAAAATCTTTTCAAAAATTAAAGAAATTTTGAAGATCTGACCAACTTTTCGGTGAAAAATTTTTCTCCTCCTTTATAAACCAAATTTTTGGGGGTGAAAGGCTTATTTCCTGGATAAAAAATTTTAAGGTGAAAATGTATATGGATGGTGACTCATCTGAGAAGATGATCAACATCACCTTCCGGCATCCACAGGAGATGGACCAGTCAACGAAGAACACGCCAGAGGCATCTTCAAGTCACAGACAGGTGATGGCTCAACCATCATCTTAGCTTTTGCTTTCCGTAAAGCAAAAGTCTTTTACTTTAGTAAATGTAAAAGTAAAAGTAAAAAAATAACTTTTGCTTTTAATTAAGTTAAATGTTTTTAACTTTAGTTAAATATTTTTAACATTTACCAATGTAAAAGTAAATGTAAAATGTTTCTTATGTTTTACTTTTACTTCAGTAAATTAATTTTACTTCAGTTAATGTAATAGTGATTCCTGCGTGAATCATATAGTAATTTACTTTTCTGTTTTCTATTTAAACAACTCAAAGTGTTTAGAGTTGTTTAGGCTTAATTCAATGAAGACTCAGAGCTTCTCTCTCTAGAGATCTCTTCTGAGGTCCTCTCCCTTCTCTCTTATTAGCCGGAGACGAAGCTTTCAGCTTTGATCTTCTAAGTTAAAGATGAAGATGAAGTCTTTAATACATCAATCTTCCCTCTTAAACATTTAGATCTAGGATATACTGTAATCCCTTACTCAAAAGTTTATAAATAAAAGAAAGAGATTACTTTACCGATTCACCGGTCATCTTCTTGATCTTTTATTTTTTCTGTTTAAGTTTTTCTTTAAAAAACTTATCCCGCTGTTATATGGTATCAGAGCCACATGGTTGGTTCATGATGCTATCGGTGGTTTCGATTAAAAATAGTTTGATTTGTTTACTTAAATGTTTTTTCAAACTTTTATTTTTCTTTCTCTGCTTTTAATCGCCCGACTTTCGCCGTAAACCACCCAAGATCGCCTTAAGTCCCGACTAATGCCGTTTGTATGTCTCAATTGGGAGCAGTGTAAGGCTAAAGGGAATCTTTTAGATCTACGGGTATGTGTACAAGGCAAGTAAGGTTTGAGTCTAAGTGGACCTTCAAGAGAAAGAATTTTTGTTTAAACAATTAACAAATTAGTCTTATGTTTAGATCGATTTCACTGATAGATCAGGACCAATCGAGTGATCCTTTGTTTTAGATTTCAGTCTGATTTGTTTTTAAACAAAAACTCTTTTCAAAAATTAAAGAAATTTTGAAGATCTGACCAATTTTTCGGTGAAAAAATTTTCTCCTCCTTCTTTATAAACCAAATTTTTGAGGGTGAAAGGGTTATTTCCTAGATAAATATTTTAAGGTGGAAATGTATGGGGATGGTGACTCATCTGAGAAGATGATCAACAGCACCTTCCGACATCCACAGGAGACGGACTAGTCAACGAAGAAGACGCCAGAGGCATCTTTAAGTCACATACAGGGGATGTCCCAGCCATCATCTCAGCTTTTGCTTTCCGTAAAGCAAAAGTCTTTTACTTTAGTAAATGAAAAAGAAAAAGTAAAAGAATAACTTTTGCTTTTAATTAAGTTAAACGTTTTTAACTTTAGTTAAATGTTTTTAACATTTACCAATGTAAAAGTAAATGTAAAATGTTTCTTACGTTTTACTTTACTTAAGTAAAGTACTTTTACTTCAGTTAATGTAATAGTGATTCCTGCGTGAATCATATAGTAATTTACTTTTCTGTTTTCTATTTAAACAACTCGAAGTGTTTATAGTTGTTTAGGCTTAATTCCATGAAGCCTCAGAGCTTCTCACTCTAGAGTCACTTTAGAGAGCTCTTCCGAGGACCTCTCCCTTCTCTCTTAGTTAGCCGGAGACGAAGCTTTCAGCTTTGATCTTCTTAGTTAAAGATGAAGACGAAGTCCTTAATACTTCAATATTCCCTCTTAAACATTTAGATCTAGGATATACTGTAATCCCTTCCTCAAATGTTTATAAATAAAAGAAAGAGATTACTTTACCGATTCACCAGTCATCTTCTTAATCTTTTCTTTTTTCTGTCTAAGTTTTCTGAATTAAAACTTATCCCGCTGTTATATGGTATCAGAGCCACACGGTTGGTTCTTGATGCTATCAGTGGTTTCAATTAAAAATAGTTTGATTTGTTTACTTAAATGTTTTTTCAAACTTTTATTTTTCTTGCTCCGCTTTTAATCGCCCGACCTTCGCCGTAAACCACCCAAGATCGCCTTAAGTCCCGACTATTGCCGTTTGTAAGTCTTAATTGGGAGCAGTGTAAGGCTAAAGGGAATCTTTTAGATCTATGGGTATGTGTTCAAGGCAAGTAAGGTTAGAGTCTAAGTGGACCTTCAAGAGAAAGAATTTTTGTTTAAACAGTTAACAAATTAGCCTTCTGTTTAGATCTATTTCACTAATATATCAGGACCAATCGAGTGATCCTTTGTTTCAGATTTCAGTCTGATTTGTTTTTAAACAAAAAATTTTTCAAAAATTAAAGAAATTTTGAAGATCTAACAAATTTTTCGGTGAAATTTTTTTTCTTCCTTCTTTATAAACCAAATTTTTGGGGGTGAAAGGGCTATTTCCTGGATAAAAATTTTTAGGTGGAAATGTGTGGGGATGGTGACTCATCTTAGAAGATGATCAACAGCACCTTCCGACATCCACAGGAGACGGACCAGTCAACGAAGAAGACGCCAGAGGCATCTTCAGTCACCGACAGGTGATGGCCCACGCCATCATCTCTTTTACTTTAGTTAAAATGTAAAAGTAAAAGTAAAAGAATAAAATTTTTGCTTTTACTTAAGTTAAATGATTTTAACTTAGTTAAATGTTTCTTACATTTACCCATGTAAAAGTAAATATAAAATGTTTCTTACGTTTTACTTTTATTTAAGTAAATTACTTTTACTTCAGTTAATGTAATAGTGAATCCTGCGCGATTCAATAGTAATTTACTTTTCGGTTTATATTTAAACGACTCAAAGTGTTTAGAGTTGTTTAAGGCTTAATTCAATGAAGCCTCAGAGCTTCTCTCTCTAGAGAGCTCTTCCGAGGTCCTCTCTCTTCTCTCTTAGTTAGCCGGAGACAAAGCTTTCAACTTTGATCTTCTTATTTAAAGATGAAGACGAAGTCCTTAATACTTCGATCTTCCCTCTTAAACATTTAGATCTAGGATATACTGTAATCCCTTCCTCAAATGTTTATAAATAAAAGAAAGAGATTACTTTACCGATTCACCGGTCATCTTCTTAATCTTTTCTTTTTTATGTTTAAGTTTTTCCTTAAAAAACTTATCCCGCTGTAAAAGAAATTACCCTCCCACGGGTATTTATTCAAGGCAATAAGGTTAGAGTCTAAGTGGACCTTCAAGAGAAAGAATTTTTGTTTAAACAGTTAACAAATTAGTCTTCTGTTTAGATCGATTTCACTGATAGATCAGGACCAATCTAGTGATCCTTTGTTTCAGATTTCAGTCTGATTTATTTTTAAACAAAAAATCTTTTCAAAAATTAAAGAAATTTTGAAGATCTGACCAGCTTTTCGGTGAAAAATTTTTCTCCTCCTTTATAAACCAAATTTTTGGGGGTGAAAGGCTTATTTCCTGGATAAAAATTTTAAGGTGAAAATGTATATGGATGGTGACTCATCTGAGAAGATGATCAACATCACCTTCCGGCATCCACAGGAGATGGACCAGTCAACGAAGAACACGCCAGAGGCATCTTCAAGTCACAGACAGGTGATGGCTCAACCATCATCTTAGCTTTTGCTTTCCGTAAAGCAAAAGTCTTTTACTTTAGTAAATGTAAAAGTAAAAGTAAAAAAATAACTTTTGCTTTTAATTAAGTTAAATGTTTTTAACTTTAGTTAAATATTTTTAACATTTACCAATGTAAAAGTAAATGTAAAATGTTTCTTATGTTTTACTTTTACTTCAGTAAATTAATTTTACTTCAGTTAATGTAATAGTGATTCCTGCGTGAATCATATAGTAATTTACTTTTCTGTTTTCTATTTAAACAACTCAAAGTGTTTAGAGATGTTTAGGCTTAATTCAATGAAGACTCAGAGCTTCTCTCTCTAGAGATCTCTTCTGAGGTCCTCTCCCTTCTCTCTTATTAGCCGGAGACGAAGCTTTCAGCTTTGATCTTCTAAGTTAAAGATGAAGATGAAGTCTTTAATACATCAATCTTCCCTCTTAAACATTTAGATCTAGGATATACTGTAATCCCTTCCTCAAAAGTTTATAAATAAAAGAAAGAGATTACTTTACCGATTCACCGGTCATCTTCTTGATCTTTTATTTTTTCTGTTTAAGTTTTTCTTTAAAAAACTTATCCCGCTGTTATATGGTATCAGAGCCACATGGTTGGTTCATGATGCTATCGGTGGTTTCGATTAAAAATAGTTTGATTTGTTTACTTAAATGTTTTTTCAAACTTTTATTTTTCTTTCTCTGCTTTTAATCGCCCGACTTTCGCCGTAAACCACCCAAGATCGCCTTAAGTCCCGACTAATGCCGTTTGTATGTCTCAATTGGGAGCAGTGTAAGGCTAAAGGGAATCTTTTAGATCTACGGGTATGTGTACAAGACAAGTAAGGTTTGAGTCTAAGTGGACCTTCAAGAGAAAGAATTTTTGTTTAAACAATTAACAAATTAGTCTTCTGTTTAGATCGATTTCACTGATAGATCAGGACCAATCGAGTGATCCTTTGTTTTAGATTTCAGTCTGATTTTTTTTAAACAAAAACTCTTTTCAAAAATTAAAGAAATTTTGAAGATCTAACCAATTTTTCGGTGAAAAATTTTTCTCCTCCTTCTTTATAAACCAAATTTTTGGGGGTGAAAGGGTTATTTCCTAGATAAATATTTTAAGGTGGAAATGTATGGGGATGGTGACTCATCTGAGAAGATGATCAACAGCACCTTTCGACATCCACAGGAGACGGACCAGTCAACGAAGAAGACGCCAGAGGCATCTTTAAGTCACATACAGGGGATGTCCCAGCCATCATCTCAGCTTTTGCTTTCCGTAAAGCAAAAGTCTTTTACTTTAGTAAATGAAAAAGAAAAAGTAAAAGAATAACTTTTGCTTTTAATTAAGTTAAACGTTTTTAACTTTAGTTAAATGTTTTTAACATTTACCAATGTAAAAGTAAATGTAAAATGTTTCTTACGTTTTACTTTACTTAAGTAAAGTACTTTTACTTCAGTTAATGTAATAGTGATTCCTGCGTGAATCATATAGTAATTTACTTTTCTGTTTTCTATTTAAACAACTCGAAGTGTTTATAGTTGTTTAGGCTTAATTCAATGAAGCCTCAGAGCTTCTCACTCTAGAGTAACTTTAGAGAGCTCTTCCGAGGACCTCTCCCTTCTCTCTTAGTTAGCCGGAGACGAAGCTTTCAGCTTTGATCTTCTTAGTTAAAGAAGAAGACGAAGTCCTTAATACTTCAATATTCCCTCTTAAACATTTAGATCTAGGATATACTGTAATCCCTTCCTCAAATGTTTATAAATAAAAGAAAGAGATTACTTTACCGATTCACCAGTCATCTTCTTAATCTTTTCTTTTTTCTGTCTAAGTTTTCTGAATTAAAACTTATCCCGCTGTTATATGGTATCAGAGCCACACGGTTGGTTCTTGATGCTATCGGTGGTTTCAATTAAAAATAGTTTGATTTGTTTACTTAAATGTTTTTTCAAACTTTTATTTTTCTTGCTCCGCTTTTAATCGCCCGACCTTCGCCGTAAACCACCCAAGATCGCCTTAAGTCCCGACTATTGCCGTTTGTAAGTCTTAATTGGGAGCAGTGTAAGGCTAAAGGGAATCTTTTAGATCTATGGGTATGTGTTCAAGGCAAGTAAGGTTAGAGTCTAAGTGGACCTTCAAGAGAAAGAATTTTTGTTTAAACAGTTAACAAATTAGCCTTCTATTTAGATCTATTTCACTAATATATCAGGACCAATCGAGTGATCCTTTGTTTCAGATTTCAGTCTGATTTGTTTTTAAACAAAAATTTTTTCAAAAATTAAAGAAATTTTGAAGATCTAACAAATTTTTCGGTGAAATTTTTTTTCTTCCTTCTTTATAAACCAAATTTTTGGGGGTGAAAGGGCTATTTCCTGGATAAAAAATTTTAGGTGAAAATGTGTGGGGATGGTGACTCATCTTAGAAGATGATCAACAGCACCTTCCGACATCCACAGGAGACGGACCAGTCAACGAAGAAGACGCCAGAGGCATCTTCAGTCACCAACAGGTGATGGCCCACGCCATCATCTCTTTTACTTTAGTTAAAATGTAAAAGTAAAAGTAAAAGAATAAAACTTTTGCTTTTACTTAAGTTAAATGATTTTCACTTAGTTAAATATTTCTTACATTTACCCATGTAAAAGTAAATATAAAATGTTTCTTACGTTTTACTTTTACTTAAGTAAATTACTTTTACTTCAGTTAATGTAATAGTGAATCCTGCGTGATTCAATAGTAATTTACTTTTTGGTTTATATTTAAACGACTCAAAGTGTTTAGAGTTGTTTAAGGCTTAATTCAATGAAACCTCAGAGCTTCTCTCTCTAGAGAGCTCTTCCGAGGTCCTCTCTCTTCTCTCTTAGTTAGCCGGAGACAAAGCTTTCAACTTTGATCTTCTTAGTTAAAGATGAAGACGAAGTCCTTAATACTTCGATCTTCCCTCTTAAACATTTAGATCTAGGATATACTGTAATCCCTTCCTCAAATGTTTATAAATAAAAGAAAGAGATTACTTTACCGATTCACCGGTCATCTTCTTAATCTTTTCTTTTTTCTGTTTAAGTTTTTCTTTAAAAAACTTATCCCGCTGTAAAAGAAATTACCCTCCCACGGGTATGTATTCAAGGCAATAAGGTTAGAGTCTAAGTGGACCTTCAAGAGAAAGAATTTTTGTTTAAACAGTTAACAAATTAGTCTTCTGTTTAGATCAATTTCACTGATAGATCAGGACCAATCAAGTGATCTTTTGTTTCAGATTTCAGTCTGATTTGTTTTTAAACAAATTTTTTTTACAAAATCCAACAAAATGTTTAATTATAGTAAATATTAAAGTATTAACTCCATCAGGTAGACCAATACCAGCATCTTCATCAAAGATGGGATTGCCTTCATTATCTCTTTGAATTGCATGAACTATGGATATTCTAATGTCTTCTGTGAGATGTTTTTCCCACCAAGATCTAAGAATACCAGTAAAACCACTAGCTAATAATTCAACTATATCTGGTTGAGATAAAGTGTTGAATTTAGTGATATAGTTGTTGGCTACCATAGACATATGATTAAGTTTATTAAGGATTTCTTGTTCACTAAATCCATCAATATTCCATTCGTAAATTTTATTAGAGGACACAGAAAACTGTTTATCTAGATTTCTCTCTTCGAACTGTAGATCCGGAGGAGTTGGTCTAGAGTACCAATTTCTGGTAATACTTGTGTTATTGACAGTTAATTTATTTAGTTTTTCATTAAGGTTTGAAATAGAGGAGTGATTAGAGTGATCAGAAGAGCATTCGTTAGGAACATTTTGTGAACAGTAGGGTTTACCGCCAGTTGCTCCCTCAAGAAGAAAGCACAGGCATACTAAACATATTGAGTCACATAAAAGTCATAAGCATCGTAATAAAAGATATAATCAAGATAAAAGTAATAATAAGAGTAATAATCAAGATACTTATTATAATAAACCTAAGTCATCTAACAAAAAATCATATAAAAAACCAAAGAAATATGATAAAAGTAAAATTGTCTGTCACAATTGTGGGCAGAAAGGACATTATAAAAGTAATTGTTCAATTACCTATGTTCTATAACCCGACACTGCTCACACCCTGGAGACTTACAAAGGTTAGACACGAACTAGGTGGACTACATGTAAGTAAGGTGATTTCAGAACGCTGAGGAAGAAGATAATTTTGAAAAAGCAAAGAGAAGTTTTATTATAAAGATCTTACTAAACAGTTACTAAAAACATACAACTTGGCTTGGTACCATGAGAGGGCGAAAGGATTGTGGATGAAATATAAAGAAAGAAGTGCGCATACAAACAAAATTAAATTACTAAATAAAACCTTACTCACTGAATAAAAATAGTTTTATTGATGATGACTCAAACTATTTACAAGATGAACAATTAAAATGACTTACAAGTTTACTGAAATAAGAACATTAGATGAAGTGGGTTTAAGTAGGTTAAACAGCGGTTGAGGCTAAAGATTTATCAGAGAAGGATCTCTGAGTCTTTCTAAGTCTGCCTAAACCAAATGAATTCGATTTCCTTTTATAGAACAAGGAAACGAACTATTACAAGAAAACTATTACAATAATTGGGGTAAAGTAAAAGTACAAGTAAAAAACATTTTACTAAAGTAAAAAGAAAAGACACTGCTTTCGGTGGAAATACAGATGTCTCTTTTGACTAATACGGCCGTGGGGCCAGATGCTTGAGTGATTGCTGCTTTCGGTGGAAAAGCTGCTGGTGATTACGCTGCCAGAGCAGGTGCTGGCTGACTGGTAATTAGGCTGCTGGAGCAGGTGCTGGCTGACTGACAGAGGCAGAGAAGATGCCACATCACACTTTGATTGATTACTACAGGACTCAAGAAAATGGATCTTGAGCATCCTGAAGATCGTGCCATAGGGATCACAATCACCTTCGTCTTCAAGGTCTTGACTAGAATTTTCTCCTCTGGATTGAGAAGAAGCTTTGTCTAATTCCTCGTGTAATTGGTCAAGTCTTAAATGAATAGCATCTGCAAGACGCCTTAATTCAGAACTAGAGTAGCTAGAAACGTTAGTAACTTCGTCTAAAACAGGAGGAATAACCGATTTTTCTTTTAACTTATCAGCTGTTTTAGTGACTGTTTTACTGGAAGATGCAACGGCAGGGGCCGTGGTAACTGAAGGAGTGATAACTGGAGGAGTCAATAAAGGAGAAGGCGGAAATTCTTTCTGAACTTGGCCAACTATTCTATTAACACCAAATTTATCCCACCATTTAATGAAAAAACGGCGAGAAACACAAGAAATAGGGGAAAGGTAAGTCTGAGCAGTCTTAATTCCTATGGACGACGGAGACTGAAATACTGTTACTTCTTGAGTAGCTGAAACGACATATTATCATTTGAGAATCCAAGGGATTTTGTATTTACTACATAATATAAGGAAGACTGGAATTTCCTCATATTTGGACTGGTAATTACTATGATGACAAAAATGTTCTAACTGGGCAAGGAGAGGTTTGGGGAAAATATCATGGCACAAACCGTACCTTGTCCACCAAAGGATGAACCATTTGGGAAATTGACTCTTGAACTTGTGGTCAAACTGAAAAAACCACGAATGACTATGATCTTTATTTTGATGAAGCATGATTTTGTGCCAGGCCTCAATATAATCATAATAGCAAAATGAGCTAGTTTGATTAGAGAGAGACTTGAGATCTGGTGGATGACTACCCCAATCTGACAGATTGAGAACTTGTTTAATATACAACGAATGATAAAGGAGCTTTGATTTATCATCGTTGGCATAAATTGGTTTAATGAAGACTGACTCTGTTTCAATAAGAATGTTCTTATAATACACAAGTGACTTATAAGGAGCAAGAGGGAGGAAATGCCATCCAGAAAGAAAAAACTGGGCAGCTAATTGAATTGGGTCATTATTGGGTTTCATAGGTAACTCAATACGAAATAAGTGCTGATCAAAAAATTGACGATAATTGGACACTGGATGACTAGGTTTTAATGAAGTAATTTGGGATTGACTAGCGAAAATATCAAAAGGTTTGGGTTGACTAGCAAGAACAGAAGAGTAGGGCTTGGGGACTGTACCAAGCACCTGGAATTTATTATGTGTTTGTGTAACTAGATGGGGAACAATAGTTCCTTTTGACTGATTAACTGGACCGGCAGAGCGGCCATGACCACGAGAAGATGAACCTCCTCGTACACTCATGATGCTGTAATTGTACCTATTTTAATAAACTCACGAGTGAGAAAATCTGGAACTGAGTTGTTATTACCTTTAATATATTCAATATCAAAATCAAAAATACTTAAAATTGCTTGCCATCTAGCGAATGAATGCTTAGAGGCGACATTCTCAACATCTTTTTCAAGAATAAATTTTGCTGACTTGCAATCTATTCTTACTAGGAATTTTTGGTTCAATAGATCTCTCTGAAACTTCTTTATACATAAAACTAATGATAAAATCTCTTTTTTAATAGTACTGTATTTTAACTGTGTAGTGTTCCATGCGCCAGAATGGAAGCGAACAATTTGTTCATCAGAAGTAGGAGTTAACTTTTGTTTGAGTATGCCACCGAATCCAATGTCAGAAGCATCGGTTTCAACTATTTTGAAAGCTGAATCGTTAGAGATGCCAAGGCAGGGCAAAACCTTAACATATTTTTTAACTTGTTGGATGACAGAAGTATGAATGTCAGTCCATGGAGGTGGATTACTTTGTAAGCGCTGGAAGAGAGGCTTACAAATCTTCCTGAGGTTCTTGTAAAACTGGCCAATATAATTGAGCGAGCCAAGAAACATCTGTAGCTGAGTTTTGTCGGTAATCTTATCTGGGAACTGGTCGGCGAATTGAATAGCTCTGTCAATTGGCCGCGTGAGTCCATGATAGAGGATTAATCCGAGAAACCTGATTTTAGTCAGAAATAGACTACACTTAGAAGGGGAAAGGACAAGAGCATTGGTTTTAACTGTTTTGAAGAACAAATTTAAATGTTTAATATGCTCTTCAATAGTCTTGGAGAATACAAGAATATCGTCGATGTATACAATGATAAAATGACTGAAAGGATTCAAAATATTATTAAGAATATTCTGAAATTAACTGGGTGCATTTTTAAGTCCAAATAACTGAACATTCCATTCTTAGTGTCCGAACGGAGTGGTAAATACAGTTTTGTATCTATCATCTGGATGAATAGCAACTTGCCAGAATCCTGACTTGAGGTCAAATTTACTAAAGAGTGTGGCTACACTTAACCTTCCAAGGAGATCATCCTTGTTGGGCAAAGGGTACCTAATCGATTCTAATACTTTGTTTAATGGTTTATAATTAATGACTAATCGAGGGACACCTCTTTCTTTCTCAGCTTCATTATTAACATAGAAGGTCGGGCAAGACCATGGTGACTTACTATGTCTGATTAATCCCTTACTGAGAAGATCATTAATTTCATTTTTACATAACTCTATTTGTTCATGACTCATTTGAATAGGCCTAGCTTTAGTGGGAATTAAATGTTCTTTAAATTCCTTAGCATAGGGTAATCTAACTGTGTGCTTCTTCCTATGCCAAAAAGCATTGGGAGAATCAGAACATAAATTTTTTATTAAATAATCCTTTAATTCCTTTATTTTTTCTTGAATTCTACTACTCTTAAGTTGCTCTTCAACTTGTTGATACCTAACTTCTTCTTTAAGGAAATTTAGGTGGGTAACTTTACAATTTAACAGATTCAATGATTTAGAAATTGATTCTTCCTGAATAAATTTTAAATCTCTTTCTTTTGGTTTGATTAAGAATTTGAATGTAATCCTTTTTCCTAAATGTTCGCAACTTAAACCTTTATTGCTAGTAGTAAATGGGTATAATAAATAGATAAACGGTAATCCTAAAATGATTTTGTCAGTAAGATTGCGAACTAAAACAAATGAGGTTTTAAAACACATACTTTCTTGACAAATATGTACATTAGGTAATTTATATTTTATTTCCATTTGACTACTGTTGGCTGAATTTAGTTTTTCACTAGTTTTCTTATAATATCGTGTGGGGCTAATACCTTCTTGAATACAGTTCAAATCTACTCCAGTATCAACCAAAGCAGGGAGCTGTACAGAGAAAGTTTTATCTATAACTAAATTAATAGAGATATACCATTTTTGAATAGTAATATCTTTAATTCTTTTAAGGGAGAGACCTTGAATAAAGAGATCAGAATCTTTAGCACCCGATGATTCTGGTTCATCGTGACTTTCATCACTATAAGAAGAATCATGAACTTGAAGAATCACCAGAGGCATCTTCAGTCACCGACATGAGATGACCCATCCATCATCTCAGCTTTTTCTTTCTGTAAAGCAAAAGTCTTTGTAAAAAATTTTTGTTTAAAAACAAATCAGACTGATATCTGAAACAAAGGATCACTCGTTAAAGACTTTTGCTTTACGAAAAGCAAAAGCTGAGATGATGGCTGGGGCCATCACCTGTCGATGACTGAAGATGCCTCTGGTGTCTTCTTCGTTGACTGGTCCGTCCCTGTCGGTGTCAGAAGGTGCTGTTGATCATCTTCTCAGATGAGTAACCATCCCTATATATGTTTCTTACTGAGAAGATGATTAACAGCACCTTCTAGCACCGACAGGGATGGACCAGTCAACGAAGAAGATGCCAGAGGCATCTTCAGTCACCGATAGGTGATGTCCCCAGCCATCATCTCAGCTTTTGCTTTCCGTAAAGCAAAAGTCTTTTACTTTAGTTAAAATGTAAAAGTAAAAGTAAAAGAATAACTTTTGCTTTTACTTAAGTTAAATGTTTTTAACTTAGTTAAATGTTTCTTACATTTACCAATGTAAAAGTAAATGTAAAATGTTTCTTACGTCTTACTTTTACTTTAGTAAATTACTTTTACTTCAGTTAATGTAATAGTGATTCCTGCGTAAATCAAATAGTAATTTACTTTTCAATTTTCTATTTAAACAACTCGAAGTGTTTAGAGTTGTTTAGGCTTAATTCAATGAAGCCTCAGAGCTTCTCTTTCTAGAGAGCTCTTCCGAGGTCCTCTCCATTCTCTCTTAGTTAGTCGGAGACGAAGCTTTCAGTTTCGATCTTCTTAGTTAAAGATGAAGAAGAATAATTTACTTTTGCTTTTACTTAAGTTAAATGTTTTTAACTTAGTTAAATGTTTCTTACATTTACCAAAGTAAAAGTAAATGTAAAATGTTTCTTATGTTTTACTTTTACTTTATTAAGTTACTTTTACTTCAGTTAATGTAATAGTGATTCCTATGTGAATCAAATAGTAATTTACTTTTCAGTTTTCTATTTAAACAACTCAAAGTGTTTAGAGTTGTTTAGGCTTAATTAAATGTAGCCTCAGAGCTTCTCTCTCTAGAAAGCTCTTCCGAGGTCCTCTCCCTTCTCTCTTAGTTAGTCGGAGACGAAGCTTTTAGCTTCGATCTTCTTAGTTAGAAGAAGAAGACGAAGTCCTTAATACTTTGATCTTCCCCCTTAAACATTTAGATCTAGGATCTAATGTAATCCCTTCCCTAAATGTTTATAAATAAAAGAAAGAGATTACTTTATCGATTCACCGATCATCTTCTTAATCTTTTTTTTGTCTAAGTTTTCTGAAAAAGAAAACTTATCCCGCTGTTATATGGTATCAGAGCCACACGGTTGGTTCTTGATGCTATCGGTGGTTTCGATTAAAAACTGTTTGATTTGTTTACTTAAATGTTTTTTCAAACTTTTATTTTTCTTGCTCCGCTTTTAATCGCCCGACCTTCGCCGTGAAACACCCAAGATCGCCTTAAGTCCCGACTAATGCCGTTTGTAAGTCTCAATTGGGAGCAGTGTAAGGCTAAAGGGAATCTTTTAGATCTACGGGTATGTGTTCAAGGAAAGTAAGGCTAGAGTCTAAGTGGACCTTCAAGAGAAAGAATTTTTGTTTAAAAAGTTAACAAATATGTCTTCTGTTTAGATCGATTTCACTGATAGATCAGGACCAATCGAGTGATCCTTTGTTTCAGATTTCAGTCTGATTTGTTTTTAAACAAAAATCTTTTATAAAATCTAAGAAATTTTGAAGATTTTGACCAATTTTTCGGTGAAATTTTTTCCTCCTTCTTTATAAACCAAATTTTTGGGGGTGAAAGGGTTATTTCCTGGATAAATATTTTGAGGTAGAATTGTATGGGGATGGTGACTCATCTGAGAAGATGATCAATAGCACCTTCCGGCACCGACAGGGATGGACCAGTCAACGAAGAAGACGCCAGAGGCATCTTCAGTCACCGACAGGTGATCGCCCCAGCCATCATCTCAGCTTTTGCTTTCCGTAAAGTAAAAGTCTTTTACTTTAGTTAAAATATAAAAGTAAAAGTAAAAGAATAACTTTTGATTTTACTTAAGTTAAATGTTTTTAACTTAGTTAAATGTTTCTTACATTTACCAATGTAAAAGTAAATGTAAAATATTTCTTACGTTTTACTTTTACTTTAGTAAATTACTTTTACTTCAGTTAATGTAATAGTCATTCCTGCGTGAATCAAATAGTAATTTACTTTTCAGTTTTCTATTTAAACAAATCAAAGTGTTTAGAGTTGTTTAGGCTTAATTCAATGAAGCCTCAGAGCTTCTCTCTCTAGAGAGCTCTTTCGAGGTCCTCTCCCTTCTCTCTTAGTTAGTCGGAGACGAAGCTTTCAGCTCTAAACACTTCGAGTTGTTTAAATAGAAAACTGAAAAGTAAATTACTATTTGATTCACGCAGGAATCACTATTACATTAACTGCAGTAAAAGTTATTTACTAAAGTAAAAGTAAAACGTAAGAAATATTTTACATTTACTCTTACATTGGTAAATGTAAGAAACATTTAACTAAGTTAAAAACATTTAACTTAAGTAAAAGCAAAAGTTATTCTTTTACTTTTACTTTTAAATTTTAACTAAAGTAAAAGACTTTTGCTTTACGAAAAGCAAAAGCTGAGATGATGGCCGGGGCCATCACCTGTCGGTGACTGAAGATGCCTCTGGCGTCTTCTTCGTTGACTGGTCCGTCCCTGTCGATGCCGGAAGGTGCTGTTGATCATCTTCTCAGATGAGTCACCATCCCCATACGATATATATATATATATATATAAGTGTCGGGCCTCTTATAGGCATGAAAGTCATCGACGTGACCCGAGCACCACAAACCATAATTAGATTATGTCAAGGCCTTAAATCCGTATCCCTGCTTTAAGGCCCAGGGTTACATTTACAAGAGGCTGCAAGCTATCTATATAACTCAAATATGTCTATTGTGACGCCCCCAAAATAAGTACACACAACCCATTCTGAGTCGCTAAATACATGGTACAGAAAACAACTACAACTTCATTATTTCAATTGTCGTGCAAAATACGAAAACACATATGCTGTGAGTTTAAACTCAAATATTATCTTCTAGACAATATCCAAACTCAAATAAGTCCTGATTAAAATTATTGACACACTATTATACAAAATAGTGAGGACAACTAAAACAACTGTTTCGAACCATCACTCCACACCCCGACTAGTTCCCGCTATATTCTCGTCTTCTGGGAAGAAAAATGGAACAAAAAGGAAAGGGGTGAGCTCAACTAGCCTAGTAAAGAATATTATGACTAAGATAATGTAGAACAAATTATCCTTAGTCCTCAACAGGGAAAAATTTGATAGAATACAATAGACAACAAGTTTTAGATCAACAACTGCAGCGGAAAGAACAATTCATTAGAAGAGTTAAGTAGAGAATGAACTCTACTCTCTTCTATGATTTAAAAGTGCATCATCGATATTTTATCCCTGTAACATTAATCAATATACATCATGAATCAAATATTCATCTTTGCACTACGCGCCAAAGATATTCATTTGTATTATCAGTTGGTCATGTTCATCTCAACACCTGTCCATCTTTGCAATACGGACCAAAGATATTCATTAGGTAATCATTCATCTTTGCACTGCAGGCTAAAGATATTCATCAAGTATCACCATTTAAGACTGATGATGATAAAAAAATATTTTAAAGAACGAATGTAGTGAGATAAAGGTCACGATTAGAGATTCGTAATTTCGTTTATCCAAGTTCAAGAATACTCCATAATAAAAATTGTGGAGCAAAATTCAAGAATAAAGTTCAAAACACAAATCCAATCAAAGATATGAACCATAATAGATAACTTGGACAAAGAGAAAAAAAATTAATTTTTCTGTGAATAGTGTCGTATACGTGAATAGTATCATATACGTGAATAGTGTCGTATATGTGAATAGTAACCCCGACACGAAAAGACAAAGATTTCATAAGAAAAATCATACTTCGTGAATAGTACTCATGAATAGTACCATATTCGTGAATAGTGTCGTATTCGTGAATAGTGTCGTATACGTGAATAGTAACCTCAACATGAAAAGGTAAAAATTTCATAATAAAATTCATACCTATATTTCGGCATAATGATATTGAAAGAAATAATATCATTTACGAAAAAAATAGCATCCGTTACCTTAAAAGAATAGTACTTCTGACTAGAATAGCGGATATAATGCTGAAGAAAACTTGTACTGCTTATCAACTCTCAAAGTATCTAAATACTCACAAAAATACGCTCGATATTTTAGATAGAGAAAACTTCTGTTTCTGGTGTGATTTTCAATTCTAACTTAAGCACTCTATTTATAGAAAAATGTTTAGAACACTAAAGTAGAAAATTTAATAAAATAATATTTTATAAAAACAATTTCGGCACACCTCCTAGAAAATCTGATTTCAGCACACCAATGGGGCCCACAAACATAAAAAATGTTTTTCTTAAAAAAATATTTAAAACTCCAAAAAATCAATTATTCTGGAACTTCAATAATTCATAATAAATCGTCCTTTTATCAAAAAAAATCGAATCTTATGTCCATTCCACAAGAAATTTAATTCTCTACAACTTTGTAGAAGAAAGTTTTTCCAAATTCTAAAGGGAAAATGATCGAAATCCACATGCAGATGATCATGTAGGTTATAATCAAATTTCAGTGAAAAATGGGGCCCACCAATATGTTTAACATGTTTTTTGTAACACAAAATACTCCGGACCCAATTTACTCTCTTCCTCCTCATTAATTCATATATCATGCATTCATTATAAAAATATCAGCGTTATTATATTATTATATTATTACATCATACACGTATAATGTAATATTACAATAATATATTTGAATGAATTATTTTATCGAAGAAGATAAAATATCAACTCATACTAATTGTCTCTTTAAAAATTTCTCCATTAAATAAATATTTTCTTATTATATTTATCAATAATTAATTATTCACAAATAATATTACAAAATCACAATAATAACAACTAGGTCCTTCCCAGGAAAGTGGAGGCTTTCCGATAAGGATTTCTCCTTACTGGCGCGCAATTAGGTGACCAAACCCCTTTCCTAGATAGAACTTCCTTAGACATTGCCAATAATGTTATCTAATAATATTATTCAAATAATATGAATTATTGATCTGATAATGAGAAATATTGTGCAATGATAATTATTAAATCAATAATGTAAAATATCAACGCAATAATTATTGAATCAATAAAATAAAATATTGAACAGTAATTACTGTAACAATTATTGAGTAGTGACTTCTTACGTAAGAATCAATAATTAGAATTATTGTGCAATAACGTGTGTTACTGTACAACAACGCGTTTTACTGTATTTTAACCACCGGGTATTTTAACAGTGTTAACGGTAACAATTATGTCATTATTTTTAGAAAACTCATTCTTGTCATTTTCTTTATCGGACAGTTTTCCATTATAGGGCCAACAAATGGTTGCGCCGTCGTACGAATATTCCCCGATAGCAAGAATATTCAACGAACAAACAAATATTTCTCGACAACAATGAATATTTTATAACCACTTACTTATTTAGATTATTTACGCATTTTACCCATAACTAACCACATTAATCAAATCACCCCCTTACTATTTCAAAATAATAAATAGAGGAAATTCCATTTTATTCAAAAAAAAATTAGGGGTCTTACATCTATCATGGGAATCGAATATAGATCCATGGATTTAATTATAGATCCCATGATTCCTAGGCTCACAGGATATCATTGAAAAGCTTGCACAACAAATATTGAATTAAACTGCAGAATAGAATCTGGCATCGCAAAATAAAGGATTCATCAGTTAAATCCTTACATGCGCGTAGCCAAGCTTCCTGTTTCCTCTAGATACAAATCTAGGGTCGCGTATTCGCTTAATATTTACAAAACTAGATTTAATTATATCTTATTCATTCTAGCTCAATGGTTCCAGTTTTACAACTTTTGAATCAGTTAAGAGTTATATATTGCTAGATTTAAATAAATCTAGTGCATAAATTTAAATATTACAGCTTTATATTGAATGATCAGTTAAAACTGATATTTAATCATAGTAAACAATTAACACACACACACACACACACACACACACACACACATATATATATATATATATATATATGCCTAAAAATTTAATAAACATGCAAGTTTAACTCTACTAGGGATGTATATTAACTTAATGCATGCTGTAGGAGTTAAACTAGGTATGAAGCACCGATTTAACTTCAATAAGCATGAAGTTAGAAAATTACCTCACCTTTTCTGAGGTAATTTGGAGATTTTGTTCAGGTTATGGATTTAGATATACCGAGAAGCTCTCGTAGGGTCTCCGCAGGCTTGAGGAGGAGAGCTTCTGATGTCCCTCAGCCTCATCCATCCTGAAAACCATGTCAGTTGACTTAGTCAATGATTCGTCCTATCTGGGTTGATAGGCCGGATGCCGGGGATGAGGAGGAGGATGTTCCTATTGTGGACCCCACTCCTTCTTCTTCTACTACCCTGCATGAGAACTTCCAACTATCAACGTGATGATTCCAGATCTTTTGGAGGATTTGAGACGCCACCCTTCGATCTATCTTCATGCTAATGAGGTAATATAATCTTTTGTTTTGGATTTTCTTCCTTTTCCCATTTTTTGAACTATGGCTTAATTTGGATTTGTAATTTGATGCAAGTTCCCGGCTTTACTCAGCCTAAGGGGAACTTGTTTAGTATTTATTCCTTGTACCAGACCCTTCATCCGGAGTACCAGGCCATTATTCACTCTTGGGGTTTCGAGGCCTTCTTCTCTATCCCACCTCGTTGCTGACCTTGGGGCTATTTGTGAGCTTTAATATTCGAGTGCTGGTTACACCAGGCTCAGTCTCTCCATTTGTTGGACTGTGAGGTGATGATGACACCTATGGACTGGCAGTTCATCACGGGGTTGGAGTTTACAAGGACGTCGATGCCTTTGGTGGCTGACATTTCACTTGCTATAGTTTGATCCATTTTGGGAGTTCCTACTATGGTTTTCAAGGATCGGACCGTCCACTCTGGGCCCTTGAGTGTGGATGCCATGAGTGGGGCTTTGAATGAACCTTTGCCTTCTAATCAAAGGGTTAACGATCACATTCTTTAATGATTGTTCTTTGTTATCATCAGGGGTTATTTTTCTAGTGGACAACTCATCGACGGTCTCTTTTCCTTTGGTTAGTGCCACTCGTGATATGGTTTGTGTAAGGGATTTTTACTCGAGTTCATTCACCTTTGCCTATTTTCTTTGTGGGATGTGCCTATGGTCAGAGGGCATGACAGAGGCTTGGTTAGGCTTTTACCCATTTTTGTTGGTGAGTAATTTTCTCTATCTCCCAATTTCCTCTATTCGGGTATTCAATCTTCATAATTAATGACATTTAATCTTTGCATTTTTAGTTTTGGAGCTATGAGAGGCTTCCTTGCCTTCTCCCATTTACTACATTAGGTCTGGAGACCTATCCATGGGGATGACGCTGACACAACTCTGCTTTGGCAAAGGTTCTCGTAGTAGAGGGGTTTACCCATTCTCGATTATAGTTGGAGTTACTGACTGTCGATGTCATCACGTGGGTACCCTACACCGAGGATCATTTGATATTAGGTTATAAGGGTGGCTTTCCAAATGGGGTAGAGTATGTATTATCCACTCGTCGGATCCCTCTCTTGACTGATGGAGGCTGGGAGCTCTACTAGGAGCATCATAGAGGAGATTCGTATTCTATTCTTTCTTCTTGATAGATAATATTGGTCTTTATCTTAGACAGTCACCAAAATTCCCCTGATGGGTTTAGATAGTTTTACTTTATTAGCGAACCCTTACACTCAGGATGCCTTCCATCACTTGTGGACTCCTCGAACCATTGGAGCTCAGACCCGTTCCACTCAATCCATCTGGGATATGGTTCCTCAGTCCGTGATGCTGATGGACTGAATTATCACTTGTGTTAGAGAACCCACTCATCTGGAAAAGATTGATAGATTGACCCAGAGGTTGGACCGGGCACACTTTTTCATCCGACATTTGGATAGAGATCATGTCGACGTCGAGATTTTTAATTGTCCTTTTCGTTACTTGTTCTTTGGTGTTCTCATGTTAATGTGAGATTTGTTTAAAAAAACAAGTGAAAAAGGTCCGACATGTATAATGTCGACGATTGACTTTAAGAGTCGCCAGTTGGTGTATTTAACTGGTTGCACCAATGCAACCGAAAAGGTTTGCAAATTGACCCAGTGTTTTGACACTGCTAAATGGGTTTGTGAAACCGAGATTCATTAAGGGTTCGGGGGCTTGATTATGCGGAGGGAAGGTGTTAGGCACCACCCGACATCCGTGTTACCATGGTGACCGCCACTCTTCAAAGAAATTATTATATGAATGTGTGTGTGTGTGGATCAATGTGCAATTATTTGAAAGTAGTGCGAGGCCTCGTTCGCACCTATATACATAAGGTTTGAATTTTATAGAAAAAATTCAGTTTTAACCCAGATTTAGCAATGACATTTTGAAAAAGAGGTTTTTCAAACCTTGTGCTCAATAGGAATTGAGACCTTTTCATACTTCCATTTTATTATTAAATGTTCGGCTTGTTTGCTTTTATTTTTGAGATGCGAAGCATCCTCGAGAAAATAATATACAGTAGTGTCGAACTCCTTATGGGCATGACATCCATCCAAGGAAACTCGAACACTGTAAAATAATGTACAAGCTGCTTACAGCCAGAAAATGTCTATCATGGGAACCGAATCTAGATTCAGTAAACTGAACCTGTGATCACATGATTCCTAGGCTCACATGATACTGCAATTTGTATGTAAAGCAGTAAGCAGTTATATATATAAAAACTGTAAATATATATATATATATATATATATATATATATATATATATATATATATATATGAACATGATCAACCGCCACAAAGTAAACTCCAGGCGGGACAATATGTAAATAAAGCTGTAAAAGCGATCAACTGCCACGAAGTAAACTCCAAGCAGGACAGAATGTAAATATATATATATATATATATATATATATATATATAAATGCACCGGATGTAAAATCCAGGCTCATCAGACAGAGTTTGACCACAGTTTATATATATATATATATATATAAGCAAATAAACGCTCCAGACCGAAGTCTAGGATCAATTGAGGCATAACTCGATAATGTTAGTCCATATATACGAAATATATACATATATTAGTATATATATATATACAGACAGAAATGAAAACCACGGACCGAAGTACGGGCAAACACACTTACACGACTCTCAATGTGTACAACAGTGTGTGATATATTAGAAAGAGGCTTTATAGAATGTAAGAAGGCTTACAGTGGGCTACCAAAGTAGACTTCTTAGACTTTATATGGACAAACACTCAGCTCCCGCCGGATAAAAAGTAGCTATATGTGAGCTAACTAGTGTTTAAAGAAGGAGAAACACTCAAAAGATGTGTATGTAGAGTAAAATGGGCAGGGCTTCCTCGCCTTTTTCCTTCTTTCTCTCTCCTAAAATGGCTGACCCTCAACCTATATTTATAGACTGATGGCCGCAGGTACACCTGCGGCAGCCGCAGTTGTACCTACGGCTGGTCGTGGTGGATCCGAGCCTCGCAGGTCCCGTCGTCTCGTAGTACGTGCACTCATGCACTGTAATGTTCGCTCAAACTTATAGAACTTCAATTCGAGCATCCAAACGAAGTATATCTGTACTTTTTTGGACTGCTTGTGTCTAGAGTTGCGTAATAACATGGATTAGAGGTTGTACGAAGTCAGGAAGAGGCGTCTATGCCCATGGTCTTCAAGCTTCAAATTCTATCCAAAATACTGCCACCCGTAATAGTCACTCGGGATTGTCAATCCTCGGCTCGTATGGGACATTGTTGTATGTATGTATGTATTGAAGTATTGAGACGACGTGCCATTTATTGAAGGAACAAGATGATGTGTGACTCCTTGCCGGGGTTATCGCCGGTTTGAGTTGAAAGTAGACGTTGCTCAGGATTACAGCTGAGATTGGACCACTTTTTGGTATGCTGCGATATCATCTTGTTGAGACAGTAAGATGACGTGTTGACTCCTCACTGGGGTTATCGCCGGTTTAAGCGAAAAGTAGATGTTGCTCGGGGTTATATCCGAGATTGGACTGTTGCTTGTTTGTATGCCTCACTATCATCTGTGGGTGTTGAAGCCGATTGTATATATTTGAAATAAGCATTCCCGGGGTTATCGCCAGAACTGCAATGGCATCCCTTGGGGTTATCACCAAGGATGGGGTTGCTACTCCTAGTGTTGTCTCTGGGGCTGGAACTGAACGTCGCGGTGTTATCGCGAGATTGGACTGTCCTCTCCGGTGTTGTTGCCGGTCTTTTGATCTGCATATCTTGGGGTTATCTCTGAGATTGGAAATGACATTCTCGGGGTGTGTTCCGAGTTGAGATGATGTTCCCGGTTTGTGTTTCGGGTTGGAACTGAACTTCTGGTAGTATCTGACATGGATGTGAATTGTCTTTCAGGGTTATCTCCAAAAGATGAATCTACCCTCCTGCAATGTCAGTAATAGGAGTGCATAAAATTTCGAGTGTCTACAGATGCCCCTCTTTATCATATTCATGCAATGCAAGGTATGGATAGGATAAAGAATCCTAGACACTTGAAATGCAAGCAAGATAATCATTATGAGATATGCGGTAACATGATGCAAATGTATGATGCATAATTGCCATGTAGTCCTGTTGGGATGATAATCAGTGATGGCTTGGATAGGCGATCCTAGTCTCCAAGGATGTTGACGTTGGGTCTATCACCAAAGTCTTAAGTCGTAGACACTGGCTTGTATTCCATAGAGGTACCTCTTATGTGTAAGAGATCTGTGGGGATACAACTTTGTTTGTTTTGAGGATGTGTATAACATATTCCCTCATGCTGTCAGAGTTACTGCCAACAGTTTTGTCGCTGTCGAGGCTGCCTGACCTCCATTGATGTGCGTATCACCGGATGAATCCCTGCTGGGTGCATTGTCAAGGCTGCTTCACCTTCGTTTATATGTGTATCAATGGTTGCATTGCGTTGTAACCCCCGCCAGGGATACATAGATAACTTAAGGATGTGCGTTGTGACCCCCGTCAGTGAGACGTAGATGTTTGATAACTTCGGTGTTGTAACCCCCGCCGGGGAGGTTTGATATTTCATGGTTTCGCGTTGTAACCCTCGCCGGGGAGGTTTAGGGTTGTAACCCTGCAAATGACGGCATCAGACCTTTGTGGGGTATTGTCGAGCATGGTTTGTGAAAGCTGAGCTCATTGGTATAGTATACCCTACATTCAGGCGAATACCATTGAGACGACGGGAGTTTAACTCTGACCGACAAGAAACCAGGATTTCAGGCTGTTCCGCTCAATCGCGTAGCGTTTTTATTCTTGATTTGGCCTTTTCAGCTTGTGAGACCTCCTTTGCAACTCTAACTGGAACAAGCCAGAGGTGTGGGACCCATGTAGGGGGGCCGCAGGTGTACCTGTAGGAGTTGCAAGTTAACCTGCGGCCAGCCGTGCCTATGTATAGGTGGCTGGTCGCTTTCATAAGTCATTATCAAGTTGCGCAGCGAAGGAAATCTGAGAGCTCTTCTGCAGATCTACTGAGTTCGGGCAACTTTCTACATATTCTGCCACTGTACAAGCGTTCTTCACTGTCCTGGTAACACATGCATATATTTTTTTCCAATTTCTGTCCGTTGGAAAATGACTTATCGCATGAAATGCATTTAGACACATAGTAGTGAATATGCAAAAATATTCAACATAGTAAATGTTAGTATTAAACCATGCTGAACATAATGATGTGAAAAAATTTGACTTTTGAAACAACCAAATTGTCACCTTTTACTGTCATTTCTTATCCTATCTGAGGACAAATGAGTAAAAGTAGAGTAGTAAAATAATCCTAGTAATTAGACTACACTTACGGATTTTTACTGTAATGTGATGAATGCATAAAGGATGTATATGACTGTGTACAGGTGTGCTATTGAATGGCCACCTAGTCATGCCTATGTGCATGTGGATAGTCCCATTTACAAAGGGGGCTATGGTAAAATTTTCTCAAAATGTAGGCATTGAGTAGTTATGCATTTTTAACTCTACCGTAGATGTATGTTAAAATAATGCATGTATGAATGTAATCATAGAATGCATTTTGAAAAAGACTCCAGGTACGAAATTACCACACCCTTTCTGAGGTGATTTGGAGACTAGCTGTCCAGATATTATGGATCCAGATCAGCCAAACAGTTCCCGCAGGACCACTTCTGGTGTACGGAGGAGGGCTTTTGAAGAGCCTCAAAGCCGTTCTGTGAGACAACCTCATCATTTGGCGGAGGCGGTGGTACGTCCTATTCGGGTTGAGGTGCCGAATGTCGAGGACGATGAGGAGGATGTACCGTTCGAGGTTCATGCTCCTGCTGTACGTGTTCCCCGTAGGGAATTGCCAGGTATTCAAGTTACGAACCCAGATCTTCTGGGTGACTTGAGTAGGCATCCTTCAGTATACCTGCACGCAAATGAGGTATGAAGTTAGATCTTTAATCTTCCTTATTTCCTATTGATGAGGAGTCAAGGAGTCTAATGTTGATCTACAATTGATGTAGGTTCCCGGCTTCACACAGCCTCGAGGGAACTGGTTTAACATCCACTCTATGTATCAGGCCTTGCATGATGACTATAGAGCGATTGTCCATGGCTAGGGATTCGGGAGGTTCTTTTCCATTCTACCCCGTCGCTGTCCCTAGGGTTACCTCAGGGCATTCTCTGAGCGGTGGTTCCACCAGTCTCAGTCACTCCATTTGCTAGACTACGAGGTGATGATGACGCCGATGGATTGGCAGTTTATCACAGGTATGGAGTTTGGAGGGGAGCCGGTGCCTTGAACAGCGGATATCACCCCTATTGCCGTCAGATCCTTGTTGGGAGTTCTGGTGGAGGCACTCAAGGGCAGAACTGTTCGTACAGGTCCTTTGAGCGTAAATGCTATGAGCGGGCTGTTGAGTGAGCCTATACCCAATGATGTGAGAGTCAGGGATTGCATTCTTTGGCGATTGTTCCTGATGATCATTAGGAACTGCTTCATAGCAGATAATTCCTCCACGGTGTCCTCCGCTTTGATTAGCACCACTCGACACGCGGACCGTATAGGAGAGTATGATTGGGGTTCCTACACCTTTGCCTACTTCCTCAAGGGAATGCACATGCGATTGCAGGGCTTGACCGAGGCGTGGTTAGGCTTCTACCCATTTTTGCTGGTGAGTGTTTCTCTTGTCTTTTCCCATGTATAGGTTAAGAGTGTTGACTGACAACAAATGTTTGCCTTTGTGTTGGCAGTTTTGGGTCTATGAGAGGCTTCCTTGTTTGCGTCCTATGAGCGTGTTAGGTTTAGATATCTATCCACGAGGACGGATATGGCATCATTCCATACTGGTGGAGGTCTCTGTTGCTGAGGGTTTCACTCATTGTCGCCTACAGCTAGAGCTACTGACAGCGGATGTCATCACGTGGATTCCCTACTCTGGAGAGCATTTGGGAGTTGGCTCTGAGGATGGGTACCCGACTGACGTAGAGTACATCATTTCCACCCGTAGGATTCCTCTCTTCACAGATGGAGGATAGGAGCTCTATTTAGGAGAGCGTGCTATCAGGAGCACTACAAGAGAGATCCATATGCCAATCTTGCCTCCTGTCAGACGTTATTGGCCTGTTTTGTAGTCACCCATCATTGACATCCCATTGATGGGGATTGACGGTTTTACATTGTCAGAGGGCTCCTGTTCTTAGGAGATGTTCCAGTATTGGTGGATCCCTCACACGATTGGAGCTCAGACCCGCGCCACACAGTTTATGGGGGATATGGTTCCAGGACCCGTGATGATGACGGATTGGCTAGCCTGTGTCAGAGACTCAACTCATGTAACACAGATTGACAGATTGATGCGGCAGCTAGACCGGTCACATCTTTTCATTTGGCATTTGGGCAGAGATCCTGCAGAGGTAGATACTTTTGATCCTTCCAGCTCTGGCGCTGGTCCCTCGGATGACCCATTTGGTTTTGTCGGAGCAGATCCTCCTTTGTATAAGTCTGATATCCCTGTAGATAGAGATCCAGTGACTCAGGAGGAGTTACATCAGGTGGACAACATCGATGATGTAGACATCGACACTATTGACTTTTTCTGATGTATTACTTTTGATAGGCCTCTGTTAGCTGTTGGGTAGCTTCACCCCATTCTCGCTATATCTTTTGATAGGCCTCTGTTAGATGTTGGGTAGCTTTGCCCCATTCCCCTGTATTTTAGCTGTACAGAGATGTATTAGATGAGGATATACTCAGGAATGTATGCACAATTTTTCATTCCCTATATCATATTGCCATCTATTGTATCATGCATATTATTGTTATGCATATGTATGTATGTCCAGAGATATTCAACATTGAACCCTAGATGGTCTTATGACACGGACCGTACAGATTTCTTCTTCGACAGTTAGTCGTATTGATCATATCCCACCATTTACGGTGGTAGCTAGTATGCGATCATGGCATGATAGTATATCACCATCAGACATGGTGATCATAGATGATTTGCTGTAGCATACTATGACCTTACTGATGTTTCAGGTTCCTCCAGGATTTATAGAGGGCATGATAGAGCATTGGGTACCGGATAGACAGGTATTCCGCTTTGGGACCTGTGAGTTGACTCCTACTTTGGAGGAGTATGCACGTTTGACGATGCTATCTCTGGACAAACCTTGCGTGCACATGGTGATGGGAGACATGAGTAGACAGTTCATGACTCTCACAGGATTGAGGCCCAGAGTAGTGCAGGATGAGATCACATCTAGCCATGTTATATCCCAGCATTTCATGTTTGACAAGTTTGGCTCTGAGGACAGCTATGCACAGCTTTTCAGGGATTTCACCACACCGGAGGATTATTGGCGTTCAACCCGAGTAGATGTACTGCTTCTGTACGTATTGTCATACGTATACATGCCGCGGTACATGGATGAGCTAGATATCGGTGTCATTATGGCAGTGAGAGCTCTCAGGGAGGGTTGTACCATTGTACCGATGATTATCGCAGAGACCTTGAGGTCGGCTACATACTGCTGCACTTTCGGTAGGAGTATTCACAGGTAGCTAGGTCATGTTGTATGTGTGGTTCATGTCACACTTGAGACCGATTGGCACATTTAGACATCATATATTTTATTTCACCCATGAGATAGCCATGTCGTACTTCTTTTAGCCTGCGGGTCGTACAAATGCTGCATCTTGGTCCACTTTCTGGACAGAGATCAGAGATCCATTTGATATATTGCCGTGTTCAGGGCTTAGCTCACCCTACAGCTTCATTACTCATGCTCCGGGCATGGATTATCTCCATCTGGCTAGTTTGAGGGGCATGATTACTTACCACCCACTAGCCATGATGTGACAGTTTGACCAATTTCAAGACTTCCATCCGTATGAGAGGGCAGTGAGTTAGCGCTTCGCGTCACAGCATTTGTCAGTGGGGGACAGATCTAGGTTGTATGCCTGTTGGGATCAGCGAGAGTCGGCTATATTTTCTATCAGTCATCCAAGTTGTTTTGCAGAGTATTCCGCATAGATGGAGACAGAGACTGCATTGGCTGCGGCAGTATCCATAGTTCAGGAGACTGATTCTGATGATGAGGAGCCTATAGAGGAGGTTGTCATTCCCACCGATGACTTGACTGCTAGACTGCCAGTATTTGTGATAGATTCTACCACCCCGTGTGCCACTGTTACTCAGTATTCGGCATAACATTTGGAGCAGAGCTTACATCTGATGACCTATGACAGAGATCAGGCTAGGGCCACGATGTTGACAACTCTTGATGAGAGAGATACCGCTCTATTAGAGATGGATGAGGCTAGATCAGCCAGGGATGCTTTGATAATTGAGTGGGATGCCGCCTTATCTGCTAGGGATGTGGCCATTGTAGACAGCACTTTAGTGAGATCCCATATGACGGTTAGTCTTGCCGACATGAGTGCCTACATTGATGAGCATTATGCCACCATGCAGTTAGCCTTTTATCTGCTAGCTCGTATAGATACCCTTGGCCAGGAGCTTGCAGCGTTACCTCCGTCTTCAGAGAGGAATGCTATGTTAGATCTGATAGTTCGCATACACACAGATCTGTAGATAGCTTTGTATTTTCCTGCACAGACAAGCTTAGCCATTTTTGTCATGTACATCACATATGTATATATTAAACAACATTATATATGGCAGGGAAATATATTTTGATTCACTTCCCTTTTAGTTATGCCTTGATACTTGCTTGATATTTGCCGGTTTCTCCAGGGCCTTTGATCTTGATGCATTCTGAACTTATCCTTAATAGATGGACATTGAGACGTCGCAAGGTCTCTCAGAACGGGTCATTGATTACTGAAAATCCCTACCATCTTTGGTGTCTTGGGACTGGTATCTGTTATGGAAAAGTGGAGAGGAGGGTGGTCTCTTCCTCTCTGAGATTTACCACACCATAGATGGTCGCCAGTACTTCTATTTGTGAGAAGCCTAGTTAATTCCATCTCGTATGGGTTGGTATTGCTCTTTGAGGCATGATCGCAACTTAGATGGTCAGCGAATCTTCTATTTGTGAGAAGAGGTTGGATAATTCCATCCCTTTGATTTGAAATTAATGAAGTGGGGCAATTTGAAGGTTGATCCTAGTACCGTGTGATGAGTATGCTTGTTCTGGTAGGGGTTAGACTACAGCATGAATGGCTGCCTACGTACTCCTGTTGAAGAGGAGATCAAGTCTGCGTAGTTCGAACCTAGTGTAGGAGGTTCAACGCTGAATGCTGAAGGCAACGGGGTGTAGAAGTATTTTTGTTGTTTTTGTTATTTTTTGTGAAGAAAGCCATATGACGGTTAGTCTTGCCGACATGAGTGCCTACATTGATGAGCATTATGCCACCATGCAGTTAGCCTTTTATCTGCTAGCTCGTATAGATACCCTTGGGCAGGAGCTTCCAGCGTTACCTCCGTCTTCAGAGAGGAATGCTATGTTAGATCTGATAGTCCGCATACACACAGATCTGTAGATAGCTTTGTATTTTCCTGCACAGACTAGCTTAGCCATTTTTGTCATGTACATCACATATGTATATATCAAACAGGATTATATATGGCAGGGAAATATATTTTGATTCACTTCCTTTTTAGTTTTACCTTGATACTTGCTTGATATTTGCCGGTTTCTCCAGGGCCTTTGATCTTGATGCATTCTGAAATTATCCATGATAGATGGACATTGAGACGTCGCAAGGTCTCTCAGAACGGATCATTGATTACTGAAAATCTCTACCATCTTTGGTGTCTTGGGACTGGTATCTGTTATGGAAAAGTGGAGAGGAGGGTGGTCTATTCCTCTCTGAGATTTACCGCACCATAGATGGTCGCCAGTACTTCTATTTGTGAGAAGCCTAGTTAATTCCATCTCGTATGGGTTGGTATTGCTCTTTAAGGCATGATCGCAGCTTAGATGGTCACCGAATCTTCTATTTGTTAGAAGAGGTTGGATAATTCCATCCCTTTGATTTGAAATTGATGAAGTGGGGCAATTTGAAGGTTGATCCTAGTACCGTGTGACAAGTATGCTTGTTCTGGTAGGGGTTAGACTGCACCATGAATGGCTGCCTACGTACTCCTGTTGAAGAGGAGATCAAGTCTGCGTAGTTCGAACCTACTGTAGGAGGTTCAACGCTGAATGCTGAAGGCAACGGGGTGTAGAAGTATTTTTGTTGTTTTTGTTGTTTTTTGTGAAGAAAGGGCAGAAATGTTTTTGTTGTTTTTTTTATTACGACCGGGCCATATAGAATATGGTTGCCTATGTACCCCTAGGAATGTGGGAGATCAGGTCGACGTAGTTCGCCCCTCAGAATGAATCGCAGCTGAAGAGAAGCGTAAATCCCATGTGCAGGCTATACTGCGGGGAGAAGAAAATTTAATCCCATAAAGGGGATAAACTTCAAGTGTGGAAAAAGTTTAATCCTGTGTTGAGGATAAACTGCAGGGGTGAAAAGTTTAGTCTCGTCTTCAAGAGAAGCAGATGTGAAAAGTTTAATCTCGTCTTCAGGAGAAGCAGAGGTGAAAAGTTTAATCTCTTCTTCAGGAGAAGCAGAGGTGAAAAGTTTGAAACAAAAAGAAACCAGGCTGCTGGTTTGAAGTGTATGTTTCCCTAAGGGGCAGAAGAGTTTGTAAAAAAGGAGATAGGGTTCAAAACCGGAATGACTGGTGATTCGAGGATCAATACCAGGATGTTTGTTTGATGGTAACTTCAAACATAGTACCTTTTCACGGTGTCCGAGTTGATAAGCTATGGAAATTCATCGCCGTCCATTTCCTGTAACCTGAGAGCACCTCCTGTTAATACTTCATTGACAATAAACGGGCCTTCCTAGTTAGGAGCGAATTTTCCCTTAGATTGATCTTGGTTGTCAATGATCTTCTTCAAAACCAAGTCATGTTGTTTGAATTGCCATAGTCGAACTTTTCTATTGTAGGATCGTGCGATCCTTTGTTGATATAACTGACCATAGAAGATAGTCGCGATTCGCCTCTCATCTATCAAAGACCATTGGTGATATATGTCTTGTACCCATTGGTCTTCATCTAACTGAGCATCCATCAATACTCTGAGGGATTCCATTTTCACTTCTATGGGGAGCACCACTTCCATCCCGTAAACTAGCGAGTAGGGGGTTGCCCCAGTGGAAGCACGCATTGAAGTTCTATAGGCTAATAAATTTAGGGGCAAGAGGTTAGGCCATCCTTTGTGATTGAGGACATTTTCTGCATGATCTTCTTGATGTTTTTATTAGCCGCCTCAACAGCACCATTCATCTTTGGTCGGTAGATGACAAAGTTGAGATGTTTGATGTGGAATTTTCTGCATAACTTCTCCATCATGCTGTTGTTGAGGTTCTTAGCATTGTATGACACAATGACCTCTGGTTGTCAATGGTAACAAACAACATTATTTCTGATGAAAGCAATGATGACTTCTTTAGTAACCCTAGGGAAGGAAGCTGCTTCAACCCATTTGGTGAAGTAGTCGATTATGGTGAATATGAATCAATGTCCATTACTGACTTTGGGCTTGATGGGCCCGATTACGTCCATTCCCCACATTGAGAAGTGTCATGGCGAACTCATATTATGGAGTTCCCTTGGAGGGGCATTGATAGCATTCCCATGGATTTGACATTGATAGCACCTATTGACGTGATCATCACAGTCAGCTTTGAGCGTAAACCAACAATGTCCCATTCTGAGAATTTTCTTGACAAGTAGGGGTCCGCTCATATGAGGTCCGCATACTCCACCATTGATCTCATCCATGAGTCGCTGATCTTGGTCTTTATCCAGACATCTGAGGAGACCTAGTCCTGCATCTCTTTTGTAGAGTGCATCTCCGCTCAGGTAGAATTTCATAGCAAGTCGATGAATCCGCCTCTTCTCCGTTAGGCTCGCCTCAGCGGGTGTAGATTCATCTCGTAGATACTCCTTGATATACTGATACCAAGGGTTGTGGATGGGAGGTAGCTCATCCGATACTTCTCCAATGTAATTCCCATAGACTGGGGCTTTCTGCATAGCAATCGTGATGCTTGGCATGCTTTCCTTGTCAGGTATATAAACCAAGGAGGCCAAAGTTGCTAATGCATCTGCAAAGTCATTCCTATTACGAGGAATGTGTAGAAAGGAGATTTCTTCGAAATCCGAAGCCATCTATAAAACTTGCCAATGGTAAGGCAGTAAATGTAATTCTTTGGTTTGATAGATTCCTATGGATTGGTTGATTACCAATTTGGAATCCCCAAAGATAGTTAACCGCATGATACCCATTGAACGAGCAAGTTTGAGTCCCATGATACAGCCTTCATACTCAACTGTGTTGTTGGTGTTGACTAACTGTAATTTAACGGTGACGGGATACTGCTCCCCCGTACAGGATATTAAAACTGCTCCGGTTCCAGAGCCTTTTGAGTTAACAGCTCCATCAAAATACATTTTCCATGAACAGCATGTATTGTACTGATGTGGTAGCTGAATTTCCATTACTCCTTCATCAGGGAAGTATGTTTCTAAGGGTTTGTAATCCCCTGCAGGTGCGGCGGCCAGTTGATCCGCAATTTCTTGACCTTTGACCAACTTTTGAGTCACGTAGACGATGTCAAATTATTGTAGGATAAACTACCATCTGGACAGTTGACTGTTCAGTATGGGTTTGTTGAACACATACATAAGAGGATCCACGCGGGATATGAGATGGGTTGTGTGACCATGGAGATAATGTTGTAATCTCATGGAAGCCCATGCTAAAGCACAACAAGTTTTCTTAATCAGAGTGTACTTATGTTCACTGATGCTGAAACTTTTGCTGAGGTAATAGATAGCTCGCTCTTGGCCTCTATTTTCTTTCTGCCCCAGCATACAACCCATGACATTGTCATTTATGGACAGGTACATGAACAGGGGAACATCATCCCTGGGAGGTACCAAAACAGGAGCGTTGATCATTTACTTCTTAATTGTGAGAAAGGCTTTTTGACACTCGTCATTCCATTTCATGGAGGTGTTCTTCCTTAACAATTTGAAGATTGGCTCACAGGTTGCTGTGAGTTGAGAAATAAATCGGCTAATGAAATTGATCCTTCCTAAAAATCCCCGTATTTCCTTCTCTGTCTGAGGAATGGGCATTTCCTTGATGGCCTGGATTTTGGTAGGATCCAGTTCAATCCCTTTATGGCTAACTAGGAAGCCTAGCAACTTGCATGACTTAACACAAAAGGCGCATTTGGCGGGATTCAACTTCAAGTTGTACTTACGCAACCTGTTGAACAGCATCTTGAGATGGTCTAAATGGTCATCCTCTTTCCGGGATTTGACAATGATGTCATCCACATAGATCTCTATCTCCTTGTGCATTAAATCATGGAAAAGAGCCATCATAGCTCGCTGGTAGGTTGCCCCGGTGTTGATAAGGTCGAATGACAACCGTCTGTAGCAAAAGGTTCCCCAAGGTGTGATGAAAGCATTTTTCTCACGATCTTCATCAGCGACCATAATTTGATGGTACCCCGCAAGGCAAGGTCATGTTTACATTTCTGTTCTTTTTCTTTCGCCTCGGGATCAGGAATCAGTACCTCTTTAGCTTTGATTGGCACTGGCTTTGGAAATAACATAGCCACCACATGGGCTGGTACCTTTACTGGAGACTGTATTAACTCATGCGGTAAAGGTATAGAAAATCTCCATGCGGCGAAAGTTTGAGAAACTTGTTTATGCTTATGAGGGTTCCTGTGCTTGGAGCTAGCAGTATAGCCTAGCCCGGCTGTCCCAATTTGACTGGACATTTGGATTGGGTGCTTAATACCCTGTTGATCCTTACCAAGGCCTTGTCCAGGTTGATGACCCAATAATATCATTTCTTGAGTGGCTGACATAACCTCGTCAGAAATCTTGGGTACGGGAAATGGCGCTCCAATAGAATGGTATTGCGTGTTACTCATTTCCAGAGTATGGAAACTGGCCGGCTAAACTTCTGAATTGAAGCTAATAATTGGTAGAGTTCCTGGTCTAGGACATTCTGGCTCAGCATTGACAGTGACTAGACTATTGTTGATTTTGTATTTGAGTTGTTGATGTAAGGTGGAGGGAACAGCTCCAGCCATTGTATCCATGGTTTCCCCAATAGCAGGTTGTAACCTGAATCTATCTTGAGGACGTGGAAGGATACATTGAATGTATTAGGACCAATCTCAATTGGCAATTCAATCTTTCCAACGGAATTTCACCGAGATCCATCAAAAGCTCGGATGATCGTATGGCTACTTTGGATTCGCTTGAGATTGATATTCATCTTCACCAAGGTGGCATAAGGACAAATATTTAGATATGAACCTCCATGTATCAAAACTCCTTCTAGTATGTACCCGAAAGACAACACTACGATGTGCAGTGGTTTTTAATGACCGGTCCCTTCGGGAGGTATGTCATCATCAGTGAAGGATATCACATTGTTGTTGAAAATATGATCAACCAAATGTTGAAATTTTTCCACATTCACTGTTTTTGGTAGGTAAGCTTCTTCCAAAACCTTTAGCAAGACCTTCCGATGATCTTCGGAAGAGAAAACCAGGTCCAGAATTAAAATCTAGTGTGAAGCTTCTCGCAAGCTTAAAACCACTTTGGCTTCATTGTGGCCCATAGTGCGGAGGAATCTTTCAATCTTCTCCATGGGCAACTTCCCCTTTGCTTCGCAAATAGGCTTGATAACCCATTGAGGAAGGTACGATGGATTCTCTTTCGACACTGTAGTAGTAGTATGAGATGTGGATCCTTCAGCTTCTCCATAATTCCATGGAACTTTGTGTAAGCTGACAACAGGATGTTGTAGTCTGCAAGGTAAAGGAATTGGCTTTGGTGCGGCCACTTTCAAAGGATTGTCAGCTCCTTTGAGTTGAATTGGTTGTATGGGAAGTACTTTGACAGTCTCATCATCCACCTCGGATATAAATGCTACTGATCCCTTCCATTGGGTAGGGCATGCATTCCCACCCTTAAGTTGCACAGTGTAATCATCCGTTATTTGCAGGACACCGCTATCAATAAGATTTTGAATGAGATGGCGGAGTGCCCAACATTCTTCTGTGCTGTGACCACGAGAATGTGAATGATATTGACACATTTCATCAGGATTGAACCGCCCTGAATGGGGATTGATTGGAGGTAGAAGGAATGTGATTCTTCTTTCGTTGATCAACATTTGAAGTATCTCCTCCATAGATTGGCCCAGATAGGTGAATTCCCTTTAATTGGCGAAATCCCGACAGGCTTTAACATTTACTCGCTTTGCAACCTTAGCCTCCATAGCTTCGCTTTCTGAAGGTGTTGATGGAGCATTCATAACAAATGGAAAGAGATAGGCATGCTCCTGCCTGATTAATTGGCGTGTGACTTGATGATGGTGGGTCACCAGTTCTGCAAATTGCTCAATTTGTTTGAAAAGAGCTTTCATCTTTCGTTCCATGGTAAACTGGAACTTTGCATAATCCCATTTGTCAACACCGTCTTTGATGGGTTGGGATGATTCACCAGTAGAATTGGAACCATGTCTAGTGCTCCAACTGATCATGCTGACCTCTTCCTCTTTTTGTTGAGGGAGAGGGTTGTCTTGCACATGAGGTTGATCTGGCTTGGTGACCACGATCTCACAGTTGTCTATCAGATCTTGGATCTTGTGTTTCAAGGCCCAACAATCTTGAGTATCATGTCTGGGTGCCCCGGCATGGTAAACACAATTCTGAGTAGCATTAAAACCCTTCCCATTAGGGTTGGCTGGTGGAAGAAGATGCATAATTTTCTTCTGAGCAGTCAGAAGAGCAAGAATATTCTCGAGCGAGTCCCCTAAGGGTGTGAACATTCGAGGTCACTTTACTTCTCCACTTTTAGGCAATGGAGTGTTTGAAGATTGTGCTGGAAAAGGGGAGTAGTTTCTCCTCTGCATAGGCATGTTTGGATTTCCTTTTTGTCCTTGTAGTATCAAAGAAACATCCTCCTCTTTCTTTTTATGGACCCTCCGGGGGTTGTTTCCATAAGATCCGGATTGGATGTGCTCAGCAATATCTTTAAGAGCGGCTAGGTCTTGAATTTTACTGGACTTCAATCCCATTTCAGCCATCTCGCCGTGTTTGATCGTTTCAGAAAATGGTTTGCCAATACCAGCTAGAACTCTTTCATAGAAAGGAGCTTCCTGTATATCTATGAAAGTCATGACCATTTCTGATTCTGTCATGGAAGGAATAACTTGAGCAGCAAGGCGCATCCACCTTTGAGCATACTCTCTGAATGACTCATTAGACTGTTTCTTGACCTTGGTAATTTGATACCGGTCAGGAGCCATCAGAGATTGAAAACTGTATTGAGTGAGGAAGGCGTGGGCCAGCTCTTCCCAACTATGGATCTTATAGTTGTCTAATCTAGTATACCACGAACGAGCTTCTCTAGACAGACTTTTCTGAAACAACTGCATTCAGAGCTTTTCATTCTCAGCATAAGATCCTAGTTCTCCAATGAACACTTTTAAATGTGTATAAGGATCCCTTAATCCATCATATTTCTCAAAATCAGGGGTTTTAAATGTCTCCGGATAATGAACACTAGGGAATATGCAAAGGTCTGTATATGAAACACTGCCATGAGTTCCAATCCCTTTAAGAACACAAATGGTTTCCTCCATTTGAAGGACCTTCTTCTTGATGTCACCGTTGTCTGGATCTCCTTTGAGATGGGTTCCTTCAGGGTCTTTGTTGGTTGTATCCAACTGATGTTCTGGAATTGTTTTTTCCAGACCTTGAACTCCTTGTGTAGAGGGTTCTGTATGTGTAGGTATCTTCGTACCCTGAGTAGACTGGTGTAATTCTTTCAATAGAATAACCAAGTACGTGATTTGTTTACTCAATCTGTCAAATTCTGCTCGGGAATAGTATTAGACTGTTCGGAAGAAGACATGATTGGCTGTAGGCATGTGGCCTTTTTGGACTTTGAACGGGTAACATGCCCAATTGCTTCCCTACAAAAGACTTACGTAGTTTAGTTTTAGGGTAATGTAAATGTTATCATAATATCTCCGTTTTAAGAATTTGTCCTGCAAAACCGGTTTGTTAATTGATAACATGTCATGCACAGATATTCTTCATATTTTCCATTACATATGAATGAACATGGAATAAAGTTACAGGTAAATGCTTTTACAAGTAATTGAAAATGGAAAGCATGAAGAGACTTTCCTCCGCGTTTGGTTTATCAGAGGCTTACCTATCTTAGGGTAACTCTCGCGACTTTTCGGCATGAAGGTTCCCAGATCATCGAAATCTACTCGACAGGAAGTTAATCCAGTCTTTCAACTGGAGCGAATCCGAGTGGTGCCTTTCCTGAGCCCCGAGGAATCATTCTTCCCACGAGTCCAGTAATCAAACACCGACGGAATAGCCTCCTGGTGGAGGGACCACACAACATACATTCACATACAACATGTCTCACCGTTTATGCAAAATGATGACATATGCGAAGCACTAATATCACAGATAGATATTTAGCAGTGCAGTAAGTAAGATGCATTCGTACACAGTCATCAAAAATATAAATACAACAATCACACACAAGCATATAACAATTTTGAAAATCTTGTAATAGCGGCTTAGGCCCTCTTACTGGAGTCCCCAGCGGAGTCGCAACCTGTCGACGTCGGGTTTTTTAATTGTCCCTTTTCGTTACATGTTCTTTGTTGTTCTCATGTTAATGTGAGATTTGTTTGAAAAAACAAGTGAAAAAGGTCCGACATGTATAATGTCGACGATTGACTTTAAGAGTCACCAGTTGGTGTATTTAAATGGTTGCACTAACACAACCAAAAAGGTTTGCACATTGACCCAGTGTTTTGACACTGCTAAACGGGTTTATGAAACCGAGATTCATTAAGGGTTCGGGGGCTTAATTATGCGGAGGGAAGGTGTTAGGCATCCCCCCACATCCGTGTTACCACAGTGACCGCCATTCTTCAAAGAAATTATTATATGAATGTGTGTTTGTGTGGATCAATGTGCAATTATTTGAAAGTAGTGCGAGGCCTAGTTCGCACCTATATACATAAGGTTTGAATTTTATAGAAAAAAATTCAGTTTTAACCTAGATTTAGCAATGACATTTTGAAAAAGAGGTTTTTCAAACCTTTTGCTCAATAGGAATTGAGACCTTTTCATACTTCCATTTTATTATTAAATGTTCAGCTTGTTTGCTTTTATTTTAGAGATGTGATGCATCATCGAGAAGATAATATACAGCAGTGCCGAACTCCTTATGGGCATGACAGTCATCCAAGGAAACTTGGACACTGTAAAATAATTTACAAGCTGCTTACAGCCAAAAAATGTCCATCATGGGAACCGAATCTAGATTCAGTAAACTGAACCTATGATCACATGATTCCTAGGCTCACATGATACTGCAATTTGTATGTAAAGCAGTAAACAGTTATATATATAAAAGCTGTAAATATATATATACAGACTGGATCAACCACCACGAAGCAACTCCATGGGGGATCGGAAATGTAAATTTATATATATGAACATGATCAACCGCCACAAAGTAAACTCCAGGCGGGACAGAATGTAAATAAATCTGTAAAAGCGATCAACTGCCACGAAGTAAACTCCAGACAGGACAGAATGTAAATATATATATATATATATATATATATATATATATATATATATATGTACAAATATATATATAAAAGCAGTAAACGCACCGGATGTAAATCCAGGCTCATCGGATATGTTCGACAGCAATTATATATATATATATATATATATATATATATATATATATATATATATATATATATATAAAAGCAAATAAACGCTCCAGACCGAAGTCTAGGCTCAATCGAGACATAACTCGATAATGTTAGTCCATATATACGAAATATATACATATATTAGTATATATATATATATAGACAAAAATGAAAACCACGGACCGAAGTCCGGGCAAACACACTCACACGACTCTCAACGTGTACAACAGTGTGTGATATATATGAGAAAAAGGCTTTATAGAATGTAAGAAGGCTTACAGTGGGCTGCCAAAGTAGACATCTTAGACTTTAAATGGATAAACACTCAGCTGCTGCCGGATAAAATGTAGCTATATGTGAGCTAACTAGTGTTTAAAGAAGAGGAAACACTCAAAAGATATGTATGCATAGTAAAATGGACATGGCTTTCTCGCCTTTTTCCTCCTCTCTCTCCTAAAATGGCTGACCCTCCGCCTATATTTATAGACTGATGGCCACAGGTATACCTGCGGCAGCCGCAGTTGTACCTGCGGCTGGTCATGGTGGATCCGAACCTCACGGGTCCCGTTATCTCATAGTACGTGCACTCGTGCACTGTAATGTCCGCTCAAACTTGTAGAACTTCAATCCGAGCATCCAAACGAAGTATATCTGTACTTCTTCGGACTGCTTGTGTCGAGAGTTGTGTTGGGTAAAATCTATATACGCACAACACGCAAGTATACGTGGTCAACAAGTAATAAAGTGATAAGTTGAGTATCGTTCCCACAGAGAATTAGTTAATAAAAATCACCAAGTACTAACCCATAACCAACTCAATCTTATTTAAACGAATGAAATGCAAATTAAATAAATTAAACTACTATTAACTTCCACTAATTAAATTAAGACTATGGAGATTTAAGATCACAAATTCACTTATTGCTCATTTAAGTTAACACACTTCTCATAAATTATTCTCTATCCCGAATTGTTAATCAAGAACACGAAAGTAATATTAACCACCACTCGATGCACTAATACCGTATTAACGTCAATCAACAATTAAGATAGAAATCCGTTAAACACCTTAATCAACTAACCCACTATATCTCTATGTGAATTATAATTGAAGAAGGTTTAAGTGCAAGTTCTCTATAAGATTACATATGGCGTCAAACATATCTCTACCTTAACACTCATCAAGTTTAAGCTACTAACAAAATCCTGAACACATGCTATCATGATTAGATCTAAATCAATATTTCATCTCTCGAGTTCATATAGATTATCACAGTAATTGATGGCCAATCAATTAAACAATTAATTCCAAATCACGATAGACAATCCTCACAATAGAATATAATAATTGATAACGAATCATATTAAAATAAACTACACAATAAGATCCATTGTAATCTCAAACAAAGAATTAGTTCATGATTATTGAATTAAAACTAAGAATCCACAATTGAATACACATTAAAAGATAAAGATAGAAGAAGATGAGAAGAAATAATCTATTGTCTGTAGATTTGACGCTCCCTTCTTGCTCCTACTTCAAATCTTCAATGGTCTCCAAGTTACTTCAATCTGCAAATCTAATTAGAACTAGTGTTTTTCTCTAATTTACTCTAATCTAATTTAATAGAATGCTCTCTATCTCCTAATAATCTCCTCATATATACCTCTAATCTATGTTATTCCCCTCCTTTTATAAGCCTTTTTACACGTCTTTAAGTCCTCTTGGAAGTCCTTGAATCAAACAACTCAAAACAATCCTTTTCGGACTCAAATTCGGACAAAATCCGCTCATTTTCGCGCATACCCAGTCCCGGCTGGGTATTTGCCCTTGCAATAGCCAGCCCCGGCTAGATGGAAAGCTGCTAAAATGCCCGGGACCCCAGCCCCGGCTGGGTCCTAAGGCTAAAAAACGTCCAGCCCCGACTGGGAACAATCTGCCAATTCATTTTCTGCTGGAACCTCCTCTGTTAAAACTTCCATAACTTTTCAACCGAGAGGAGTTACGGGGCCCGCGACCTATTAAATCGAAGCTATCGACGAGATCTACAACTTTCATTGTTTGTTCTTTCAGAAATAACAAACTTATGATGGTTGAAATTGGACTGGAAGTGACTGCTATGCAAATGACCACCCAAAACGGTGAAGTTCAACGTCCGTTGGTAGAAATGTCATAACTCTTTCATTCGAACTCCGATTTGAATGATTCAAGATGTTTCGGAATGCTAAGAAAACGCTCTACAATATAGTCCATGCTCCAAGCCAAGAACATGAATTGAACATGAAAGAATAAACGATGTCCGGATTGCTTTTTCCTTGCATTTTTCTTGCTTTTCCTTACCAATAATCGCTCACACCGCTTCCAAACGTATAACCTACAAAACGAACACAAAATGCATGAAAAGTAACTAAGACACATGAATTAAAACAACTAATTCAAGTAAAAGATAACGAATAAGTAGGTATAAAACCTACTTATCAAATACCCCCAAACTTAAACCTTTGCTTGTCCTCAAACAAAAACAAAACAAAAAAATGCAATGCAATGCAATAAAATGCAACTAATCTATATGCCTACAAATCCAGCAGTATTGATAAACACAAATCTATTCACTCGGCCTTAGAGAAATCAAGCAAACACGATAATACTTCATATCAAAACCAATCAACAATTTCCTAGTCAATCATCAAATCTTAAACTGTTATCACTGATATAGTGCGTGTGTGCTCAACAAACATGCTAATTGATATAAAATCAAATTTAACACATAATAGGTCTCTTTAAAGGCATCATACAATAAAAACTCACAAAATTCATGAACAAGCTAGATCCAACTAAAGTCAAACATCCACCAAGTTCAAGAGTCCAATCCGGGATACTTATGCTTTACTTTTCATTACGGGGGCTTTTTGCTCTTTTCCCGTTTTATTTTTTTTTTCTTTTTTTTACTTTTTAACCATGACTGTGCAATGTCTCATTCCATTAGGCTAACAATGCTACCCCTTAGCGAGCTTTCGACCAACGACTCTCAGACCATATAAGACCTTAGGGCGCTAGGTTTTAAGATACCCCTTCGGGTGTACTTACTCAAGTAACAAAGGCCCCGAATCAAAACTAGTCACGATATATATATATATATATATATATATATATATATATATATATTTCATCATTTTTTTTCTTTTTTTTAAAGCTTATATATCCCAAATTTTTCCCCCAAACTTAAGTTTTTGTTTAAATTCAGTCATCTCCGCCTATTAATGTCTTTCATTCATCCAAACTAGTATTATCCTTAAGAAGTCCATTATGTATCAATTTAAACTTAATCAATCAACAAGTTGTTTTTACTGTGCTATCCTTATTATACCAGTTTTAAACAGAAAAAGATTCAATTCATAACAATAAATCACATCAAAGCTCTAATAGTCAGTACTATACTTGTCTACTCAATTCCATTCTCATCATTGGCCAAAATAAACTGTAACTATCAAACAGCTGGACTCATGCAAAAAGAACATAGTAACTAACTATTATTTTTAAATTTTTGAATTTTTGATTTTTTTAATAATGAACCTAAACTATATTAACAACATATTCAAAATAACATAACATAAACTAAACATGCGATAATGAACCTAAACAAAAATCCCCCAAACTTAGCAATTACAATGTCCTCATTGTAAGAATATAGCGGTAAGTAGAAGAGAACTTCCCTGTAATCAACTAAGCGTGAGATGATGGTGGCGATGGCTGCGACGATCATTTTGCTATCCATTGGACCTCCAATACCTACAATAAAGAGAGACAACATGGATTGGATTATAAGAGAACTTAATAAGCAACTTAATTCCTATCTACTAAATAAACTAGTAAAGCATATAAATATAAAAAATTCCTGGGTTGCCTCCCAGTCAGCGCTTGATTTATAGTCTTTCAGCCTGACTTTGTCTGGTCAATGCTATCCAATTCCTCTTCGAAAGTTAAGGAACCCTCCATCCATCAAAAATAATATAGCTTTTGGTAGGTTCCCATTTGTGATAGCCATTGCATCAAAGTCACCTAGCATGCTCTGGTTTGGTATGATCTCAACCAAGAACTCCCCACAGCTAGGTGTTTTCTCTATTGTGTATGTGATCACTTTGGGGCATGGAAGCTTGTCACACACAATGTGCTCTTTGTCTATCTTCTCTTTCTCTTCCCACCATGGATTGAAAATTGTACTCACTCTTATGTCAACAAAAGTTTCGTCGACGACATGACTACCAAGCGGGCACGGTTTAGCAAATCTAACTGGACCCTTGATCTTTGGCGGAGAAGGAACTTGGGGCACTAATAACATCGGCTCAACCTCGTTGGTACTCATAGTTAGTTCTTCACCGACCTTATTTTCATTATCCCCACTTGTCTCCTCCTTTTCAACATCTCGTGTCTCATCTAGTTGTAGATTTGGCTCGGGCACTTCATCAATCTCGGAATCCTCGTCATAACACCGATTGTTTTGAAAACAGTTGTTCAAGGCTTTAAGTATTTGATCCACATGGTTCTGCAGATTTTGCATTGATATCTCTCGATCAATCCTCCTCTCCTCATTTGATGCTATGAACTTGGACAACAATTCCTCTAACTTTGACTTTTCTTCTTTTAATGGAGGTTGATATGAGAATTCCGGTGTGTATGTTGGATGTTGAGTAGAGTATTGGTCTTGATAGTTGTAGCTCCATGAAGAATCCGGGTGATACCCCCAAACTTGATGGTAATTATCATATGCATACTGGTTAAGGTATACACCACCTTGTTGTCCCCGCCCAAAACTAACGGTGCATTGATGACTCGGATGGTTGCCAGTACAATAGTCACACATGATTGCCATCCTTCGACTCTGTTGGGCTGCGATAACGTCCAACTTCCTCGAAAGTTCTTTAATTTGTTCTGACATTGCGAAAAGTGTCGCGAGTCTGTCAATCTCTATTTCTTTTGGTTGAGTCATGTTCGTGTATGGCCATTGATACGAAAAGTCATCCATGATACCTGAAAAGAGAGAAATTTAGGAAGAGAATTAAAAATAAGAATAAAAATGTTTAAATTAAGACTAATTTGATTGAAGCTAATATTGGCAAAGAGATATTAAACTAATTTCCCGCAAACGGCGCCAAAAACTTGTTGGGTAAAATCTATATATGCACAACACGCAAGTATACGTGGTCAACATGTAATAAAGTGACAAGTTGAGTATCGTTCTAACAGAGAATTAGATAATAAAAATCACCAAGTACTAACCCATAACCAACTCAATCTTATTTAAACGAATGAAATGCAAATTAAATAAATTAAACTACTATTAACTTCCACTAATTAAATTAAGACTATGGAGATTTAAGATCACAAATTCACTTATTGCTCATTTAAGTTAACACACTTCTCATCAATTATTCTCTATCCCGAATTGTTAATCAAGAACACGAAAGTAATATTAACCACCTCTCGATGCACTAATACCGTATTAACGTCAATCAACAATTAAGATAGAAATCCGTTAAATACCTTAATCAACTAACCCACTATATCTCTATGTGAATTATAATTGAAGAAGGTTTAAGAGCAAGTTCTCTATAAGATTACATATGGCGTCAAACATATCTCTACCTTAACACTCATCAAGTTTAAGCTACTAACAAAATCCTGAACACATGCTATCATGATTAGATCTAAATCAATATGTCATATCTCGAGTTCATATAGATTATCACAGTAATTGATGGCCAATCAATTAAACAATTAATTCCAAATCACAATAGATAATCCTCACAATAGAATATAATAATTGATAACAAAGCATATTAAAATAAACTACACAATAAGATCCATTGTAATCTCAAACAAAGAATTAGTTCATGATTATTGAATTAAAACTAAGAATCCACAATTGAATACACATTAAAAGATAAAGATAGAAGAAGATGAGAAGAAATAATCTATTGTCTGTAGATTTGACGCTCCCTTCTTGCTCCTACTTCAAATCTTCAATGGTCTCCAAGTTACTTCAATCTGCAAATCTAATTAGAACTAGTGTTTTTCTCTAATTTACTCTAATCTAATTTAATAGAATGCTCTCTATCTCCTAATAATCTCCTCATATATACCTCTAATCTATGTTATTCCCCTCCTTTTATAAGCCTTTTTACACGTCTTTAAGTCCTCTTGGAAGTCCTTGAATCAAACAACTCAAAACAATCCTTTTCGGACTCAAATTCGGACAAAATCCGCTCATTTTCGCGCATACCCAGCCCCGGCTGGGTATTTACCCTTGTAATAGCCAGCCCCGGCTGGATGGAAAGCTGCTAAAATTCCCGGGACCCCAGCCCCGGCTGGGTCCTAAGGCTAAAAAACGTCCAGCCCCGACTGGGTACAATCTGCCAATTCATTTTCTGCTGGAACCTCCTCTGCTAAAACTTCCATAACTTTTAAACCGAGAGGAGTTACGGGGTCTGCGACCTATCAAATCGAAGCTATCGACGAGATCTACAACTTTCATTCTTTAGGCTTTCAGAAATAACAAACGCATGATGGTCTAAATTGTACTGGAAGTGACTGCTATGCAAATGACCACCCAAAACGGTGAAGTTCAACGTCCGTTGGTAGAAATGACATAACTCTTTCATCCGAACTCCGATTTGAATGATTTAAGATGTTCCAGAATGCTAAGAAAACGCTCTACAATATAGTCCAAGCTCCAAGCCAAGAACATGAATTGAACATGAAAGCATAAACGATGTCCGGATTGCTTTTTCCTTGCATTTTTCTTGTTTTTCCTTACCAATAATCGCTCACACCGCTTCCAAATGTATAACCTACAAAACGAACACAAAATGCATGAAAAGTAAGTAAGACACATGAATTAAAATAACTAATTCAAGTAAAAGATACTGAATAAGTAGGTATAAAACCTACTTATCAAGTTGCGTAATGACATGGATTAATGGTTTTACGAAGTCAGGAAGAGGGGTCTATGCCCATGGTCTTCAATCTTCAAATTCTATCCAAAGTACTGCCAGCCGCAATAGTCACTCGGGATTGTCAATCCTCGGCTCGTGTGAGACATTATTGTATGTATGCATGTATTGAAGTGTTGAGACGACGTGCCATTTATCGAAGGAATAAGATGATGTGTGACACCTTACCGGGGTTATCGCCGGTTTGAGTTAAAAGTAGACGTTGCTCAGGGTTACAGCTAAGATTAGACCACTTGTTGGTATGCTGCGATATCATCTTGTTGAGACAGTAAGATGACGTGTTTACTCCTCACTGGGGTTATCGCCTGTTTAAGCGGAAAGCATACGTTGCTCGGGGTTATATCCGAGATTGGACTGTTGCTTGTTTGTATGCCTCACTGTCATCTGTGGGTGTTAAAGCTGATTGCATGTATTTGAAACAAGTATTCCCGGGGTTATCGCCGGAACTGCAATGGCATCCCTTGGGGCTATCACCAAGGATGGGGTTGCTACTCCCAGTGTTATCTCTGGGGCTGGAACTGAACGTCGCGGTGTTATCGCCGAGATTAGACTGTCCTCTCCGATGTTGTTGTCGGTCTTTTGATCTGCATATCTCGGGGTTATCTCCGAGATTGGAAATGACATTCCCGGGGTGTGTTTCGGGTTGAGATGATATTCCCGGTTTGTGTTTTGGGTGAAACTGAACTTTCGGTAGTATCCAGCATGGATGTGAATTGTCTTTCAGGGTTATCTCCAAAAGACGAATCTACCCTCTTGCAATGTCAGTAATAGGAGTGCCAAAAATTTCGAGTGTCTACAGATCCGTTAAAGGCAAATTCTTTTGATCCATCTAGCTCTGATGCTGGCTCCTCAGGTGGTCCATATTCTGATAGTTTCACCGGAGCAGATCCCCCTTTGTATCGACCTAATGTTCCATCTGGTAGAGATACAATGACTCAGGAGGAGTTACAGTAGTTTGATCGATTGGATGATGTAGACATCATAGATTTTTTTGGATAGGCTCGTTATCTCTTTTATAGGCCTCTGTTAGATATTGGGCGATAGTGCCCCATTTCTCGTTATCTATTTTGATAGGTCTTTGTAAGATATTATGCGGTTATGCCCCATTTCCCTATACTTTTTTATTTTTAGTTATAAACAGAGATGATGTATTTAATCTTTATTAAATGATGTATTTAGGAAGGTATGTGTAATATTTCCTCTCTATTGTATCCTATTATCATTTATCATGATGTGTGCATTCATATGGGTGAGTTTAGCATTGACCGCTAGATGGTCTCATGATACGATTCTACAGATGTCTTCATCTATCGTCAGTTGGATTGAGCACCCACCACCCACTTTGATAGCCTCTTCTTTGAGATCATGGTATGATAGTTTACCTCACACAGATCAGGTGATAATTGATCAAATGTTGAGACATTCCATGACCATTGTAAAACCCCGAATTTTATGAAATAAAAGTCTAATTTAATTTATGATTATTATTTTAAAATTTTCAAATGTTAAATTGATAATTGGACAAATGAATAATTAATCGGATAAATGAGGAGATGGATTTAATTTTTCTAAGCAGCCCATGTGGGCGTCTAATTAAATGTTGATGTCTAAATGTAAGTGGAAAATTATGGGGGAACATGTGGGGAAGGGGGAAAGAAAGAAGGGAAGAAAAAGAAGAGGAAAAAGGAAAGGGAAAGAGCACGGGAGGAATAAGGAAAGGAGAAAGACAAAATCATGTGGGAAGAATAAGAAAGGAAGGAAAAGAAAGAAAAATGAGAGAAATCAAGAAATCAAAATAAGAACAAAATATGGAGATTTTTAGAAAAAATAGTTTACTACTTGATTTTGTAAAATCCATAACTCTTTGTGTAAATGTGTTAAGAAATGAGCTATATATCAAAAAAAAAACCCTGGAAGTAAGTTAAATGCAAAAATTTGAATCACCCAAAAATTCTTTGTAGATTTTTCGTGGTGACAGTTTGAGTGAAATTATTCTGAAGGAATTATAGTCCGAAAAATCAGTTTTATTAAGCTTTATAGCGTGAGTTATAAATTTTAATCCGACTGTTGGATCGTTGTGATTTTCGGATATGCTATACATATATAAGTTGAGTATTTGTCCACAAATTATGAACCGTTAAAGATTAACGAATGATTTGTTATGAATTTAAGGAGGTGACTAATCCATAAATTGTTGTAGCAGAAATTTCGGTAAGCCTTTCTCTCTATGTTTGAGTCAGAATTTGGCAAAACTTTCTTCTACAAAGTTGTAGAGAATTAAATTTTATAGAGAAGGACGTAAGATCTGTATTTTTCTGATAAAAGTGCCAATTATTGTGAATTTTTAAAATTTCTGAATATTAGAATTTATAATTAATTTATTAGAAAAATTATTTGGGTTGAAATATTTATACAGAATGCTTATAATATCATCTTGGAATTTCTGTAAATTTTTGATGAATTATTGAAAAGCAGAAGTAATTATTGTATTTTTAAACTATTTATAATTAGTTTGAAAATAGAAGAAATTCATAGAAAATTCTATGAATGATGAAAAATTATGAAACTTGGTGAAAAATGGTATAATATTGTTTTATAATTTCTGGACAATTTTGGAAATTTTTTGAATAACATAAATATTTATTGTATTTTTAAGCTATTTGTGGTTAGTTTAAAAATAGAGGAAATTCATAGAAAATTCTATGAATGGTGGAAAATTATAAATCCCGCTGGAAAATATTATAATAATGTAAGATTATTATTGATGATGTTTTTAAGATATATAAGTATGTGAAGTTAGTATTTCTATTTTGAAGCTATTAAATAATAGTTTTTATAAATAGAAATAATTATTGAAATTTGTTGGATAATTTGAAAAATATGAAATATTTTAGAAAGTTCAGAATACTATTTTTTTAATATTTAGAGGTGTTAGTAAGCTCAGGAGGTGTCTGTGACGCCCCCAAAATCGGTCCACACGACCCATTCTGAGTCGCCAGATATCACACTATAAAAATCAAATACAAACTTTATTTATACAACTTTTGAATTGTCGTGCAGAGTACGACAACATATGAGCTGTGAGTTTTAATACAATATTGTCTCGCAGACAGTATCCAAACTCAAATTATTACAATGCCATATAGAATACAGCAGCAAATATTTCAAGACCCCAAAGAAAAAATTAGAAGATAACTATCATGTTCATTCTAATGAGGTGCACTTTTGACGCTTTCAAAGTCGGGTTCTCATCACCCTATTGTTGTTCACCAAAATCAATTATTAAGTGACGTATAATATACGACACACCCATCTTAGGTCCTCAATACAATTATATATTGAATGTCATGTCGTTTTATAATGTATTAAAAAACTTCGACAGTCTCGGACCATCACATTATTCCTCTATTATCCCCGCTCGACCAAGCTACACTCTTATTACCTGAAAGAAATTGTGAAGCAAAAGGGTGAGCACAACTAGCCCAGTAAAGAATATCATGGCTAAGATAATTAATTTATCAACAGCCTTCATCAGAATAAATCAGAGATTTAGAACATATGGTAGTTAATAAAACTTTTCAACCATAGTTGCAGCTACATAAAAAATCCATTAGAAGAGTCAAGTAGAACATATCTCCTCCAAATTAAAAGTCCATCGTTAATATTTCATTCCTGTAATACTCATCAATTGTTCTTTATTGTACCCAAGACAAAGAAAACTCTCATCACCTGTCTTTTCTTGAACCACCAAAGGTTATAGTTAACTTCACAATTCATATTTATAATCATGTAAATCAACAGTTTTTTTTTGCCACAAAAGCTTAATAGAACGTTTACTCAATATCCTTACCCTAAGGGCTAAAGATATTCAAATGTAATAACAATGATCATACCAATCAATTGTCTATCTTTGCACTACAGGCCAAAGATATTCAACTATAAAACCAATGGTCATGATCATACCAATCAATTGCATGTAAGTGTACTACGGCTAAAGACATTCAACTGTTAACTAATGGTCATGATCCTGCCAATCACATCATCGAATTATCCAGGCACTACGGGCCAAGGATATTAGTTATTATCACCGGTGGTTATGATCACGTCATACACCTGTCCATCTTTGCACGTAAGCCAAAGATATACTGTAAGACCCCAAATAATTAATAAATGAAATTTAATTTCCTTTAATTATTATTTTTAATAGTAAGGGTTGATTTGATTAATGTGGATAGTTATGGGTAAAATACGCAAATATTTCAAAATAAGCAAGTGGTTATAAAATATTCATTGTTGTCGGGGAATATTTGTTTGGTCGTGGAATATTCGTACTGTCGGGGAATATTCGTACGACGGCGCAACCATGTGTGAGCCCCATAACGGAAAGAGATTGGAGGAAGAAAACGACAAATATAAGTTGTTTAAAAATAACGACGTAGTTGTTACCGTTTACACTGTTGGAATACCCGGTGGTTAAAATACAGTAATACGCGTTGTTGCACAGTAGCACACGGTATTGCACAGTATTTTGAATTATTGATCCTTACGTAAGAAGGCACTACTCAATAATTGCTACAGGAGTTACTGTTCATTACTTTATTGATTCAATAATTGCTGCGTTGATATTTATATTATTATTGTTTCAATAATTATCATTGCACAGTATTTTCCATTATCAGATCAATAATTCATATTATTTGAATAATATTATCAGATAACATTATTGGCAATGTCTAGAAAGTTCTGTCAAGGAGAGGTTTGGTCATCTAATTGCACGCCAGTAAGGAGAAATCCTTTTTGGAAAGCCCCCTCTATCCTGGGATCGACCTGGTTGTCAGTACTGTGATTCTGTAATATTATTTTTAATACATAATTATTGAATATTATGATAAAGAAAATATTTATTTTATGTGGATATAGATGGAGAAAATTTTTAATGTGACAATTGTTGAAAATTAATATTTTATCTTTTTCTGATAAAATAATTCATTTAATTATATTATTTTAATAATATATTAACGATGATATTTTTACAATGAATGTGGGATATATGAGTATATGAGGAGGTAGAGTATTTTTGTGGCATTAAATGTTTAACACATGTTTTGTGTGTCGGTGGACATAATTTTTGACCGAAAATTGAGTATAGACTGTAAAATCGTCCGTTTATGGATTTCGGTCAATTTATATTTAGAATTTGGAAAATATTTCTTCTACAAAGTTGTAGAGAATGGAATTTCCTATGGAAAGTCGCGAGTTTCGAATTTTTCTGATAAACGAGCTATTTTCTACGAATTATTGAAGTTTTGGAAAATAAAATAACTTTTATTAAATTTATGGGTGGGACCCACTTTGGTTGGTGTGATTACACATGTGGGCTGCTGGAAATTTTCCAAGGTGGTGGCTGATTTGGTTCAAAGGCATGCGTAGAAAATATAAATTATAATAATATTTTATTAATTTAGTCTCCTTTGGTGTTCTAACATTTTTCTATAAATAGAGGGCTAAGTTAGAATTGAAAATCACACCAGAAACAAAGTTTTCTCTCTTTCTCTCTCTATATTATCGAGCGTATTCTTGTGATTATACTTTGAGTGTTGCTATACGGTGCGAGTTTCTGTCAGCACTATACCGGAATTCAGTCAGAAGTACGGCTATTTGAGGTAAGGGATGTCATTTTCTTCTTAAATGATATTATTTTCTTCAATATCATTATGCTGAAATATTGGTGAACGTTTTTATCAAATTTGGAACTTTTTGTGCTAGAGTTACTATTCACGTATACGGTACTATTCACGTATACGGCACTATTCACGAATACGGCACTATTCACAGAAAAATTATTTTTTTTTCTTTTCGTCCAAAATATCTATTGTGAATACTAGCATTGATTGTATCCATGTTTTGATCATTCTTGAATTTTACACCACTATGATTATTTTTGAGGTATTTTTGACATGGATTAAACAAAGTACGAATCCTTAATCCTTAATCCTTGTCATTTTGTTTCACTGGATTCGCTTCTTTTAAAAATATTTTTTTATCATCTTCAGTCTTAAATGATGATATTATTGAATATCTTTGGCCTGTAGTGCAAAGATGAATGATTTCTGATAAATATCTTTGGCCCGTAGTGCAAAGATGAACAGGTGTTTAGATGAACATGACCAACAGATGAATATCCTTGGCCTGTAGTGCAAGGATGAATATATGATTCAAGATGTGCATTGATTGATGTTACAGGGATAAAAATACTGTTGATGGACTGTTAAATTCATAGACATTAGTAGATTTCATCCTCTACGTAACTCTTCTATGAATTAATATTTTCCGCTGCGAATATTGAATTAAAACTTGTTGTCTATTGTATTCTATTAGATTTTTCCATGTTGAAGACTAACGATAAGTTGTTGTATATTATCTTAGTCATAATATTCTTTACTGAGCTAGTTGAGCTCACCCTTTTCCTTTTTGTTCCATTTTTCTTCTCAGGAGACGAGAATATAGCGAGTACGAGTCGGGGTATGAATTGATGGTTCTTAAGAGAGTTGTTTAGTAGTCCTCACCATTTTTGTAAAATAATGTATCAATAATTATGATGAGGATTTATTTGTATGTGGATATTGTCTAGATGGCAATATCTGTATTTAAACTCACAGTTATATGTTGTAATAATAAAGTTGAAGTTAATTCTGTACCATGTATTTGACAACTCAGAATGGGTGATGTATGCCTGTTTTGGGGGCGTCACAGTTGGTATCAGAGCTTAGGGATATGATCTCTGGCGGAGATCGGGGAATAGAACTAGGAGGGGAGAGACGAGTAAATCCTTCGCTAGTGTGTCCTACCTAAGCTTATTTGTTAGTTGGTCAGTATATAGGGATATTATGTGATATATTGATTTCCTTAATTAACCCTTGTTTTATGACAGTAATTGAGAATGTCGACTGAGAATATTAACAGTGGAAATGAGGCCGTGGAGACGCCTGTACTCACCAACGAGGAGAACGTGCAACAGGCTGGCAATGTTCCTCCTGTAAACAACACCACTGATCAGACGATGAACGACACAATGTTTAGAATCTTTTTGCAGTTCATGCAAAATCAGATGAGGGAGACTCGTGTTCAAAATACAGGAGGAAATGATAACAATTCACGGGTTGTCACAGCCAAGCAGTTCAAAGAGTTGGGACCACCAGAATTTAAGGGAAAGCCAGATCCGATCATGGCGGAGACATGGGTCAAGCAAATTACCAAGATATTCGATGTCTTGGGATGCACGGAGGAACAGAAGGTTCCATTCGCCACCTTTATATTTCGTGGCGAGGCAGACTACTGGTGGGAGTCTGTGAAGCGTACCCATCCAGCCGCACTCAGCATGTCTTGGGAGACATTTCAGAAACTATTTAACGACAAATACTTTCCTGAAAGTGTTCGTCATATGAAGGAAGTGGAGTTTATCAGATTAGAACAAAATAACATGATGGTGTCTCAGTACGAGGCAAAGTTTGCAGAGTTATCCAGGTTTGCACCTCATTTGGTGGAGAACGAGGAACGTATGACGCGGATGTTTCTGAGAGGTTTGAAACCCGGCATACGACAATATCTCATCTCTCATAAATTTTCTCTCTATTCAGATGTTGTTAACAGGGCTCAATTGTTGGAGCGAGAAAACGAGTACGGTCAACCGAGGTACCACAATCAGGATCATACTGGAGATAGCAGTCAGCAAAACAACAATAACCAATGGAAAAAGAAAAAGACGGACAAAAATGGTAACCACTCTGGTGGTAATAATAGCTATGAAAATAGAAGAAGCGAGTCAGGAGGAGATTTTAAATAGAAGAGATTTATCAACGACCATGTGAAGATGACAGTGCCGGCAACAACTGGTTCTAAGGGAGGAGAAAGACCACCGGTCATATGCTACAAATGCGAGAAAGAGGGACATATCAGTCCAAACTGCCCACAACAGTTCAAGGTATGTTATAATTGTGGAAAGGAAGGACATATCGCTCGAGATTGTACGGTAGCGAAACCAATTCCAGCGGGGACGGTGATTCAGAAGGCTGTCCCAGAAAAGTCAAAGTCAACGGTTCCTGGAAGAGCGTTTGTTGTGACTGGTCAAAGTACGAGGAACCCAAATGAGGTGATCACGGGTAAGCTATTTATAAATTCTTGCGAAGTTTATACCTTACTTGATACCGGTGTTACCCATTCATTTATCTCTCCTGTTTGCGCTCAACGTTTAAACTTGACTCTGGAGAAATTAGACTTTGACCTATCTGTGGAAACTCCGTTAGGAGAAACTTTCATCACATCCACTGTTTATAAATCTTGTTTCATTCAAGTTGGAACCATCACCTTACCTGTTGACCTGATCTCTTTAAAGATACTTGCTTTTGATGTGATTTTAGGGATTGATTGGTTAACTACTCATCATGCCAAAATTGATTGTTTTCATAAGGTTGTTAGTTTTTATATTCCTAATCAACCCGTTGTTCGAATTCAGGCAACTAAACCATTAAAATCAATCACTGTTATATCTAATCATAAAGCTATACGTTTATTGAAAAACGGATGTCAAGCTTTCTTAGCCCATGTTATGGATTTGAATAAAGACACGTCAAAATTGAATAATATTCCTGTTGTTATTGACTTTCCTGACGTATTTCCCGAAGAACTTCCCGGTCTACCCCCAGAACGTGAAGTTGAATTCTTTATTGATCTTGAACCTGGTACAAAGTCCATTTCTAAAACCCCATATCGAATGGCTCCTATTGAACTTCAGGAGTTAAAAGTCCAACTACAAGAGTTATTGGACATAGGTTTCATTCGTCCTAGTACATCTCCTTGGGGTGCTCCTGTTTAATTCGTAAAGAAGAAAGACGGGAGTATTCGACTTTGTATTGACTATAGAGAATTGAACCATGTCACCATCAAGAATAGGTATCCTCTACCTCGTATTGATGACTTGTTTGACCAGTTGCAAGGAGCACAATTCTGTTCAAAAATTGATATTCGTTCTGGATATCATCAGCTGAAAATTAGAACTGAGGATATTCCAAAGACTGCCTTCAGAACTCGGTATGGGCATTATGAATTCTTAGTCATGTCTTTTGGATTAAATAATGCTCCTGCTACTTTCATGGATATGATGAACCGAGTATTCAAGGATTATTTGGATCAATTCGTTGTTGTCTTTATTGATGACATCCTCATATATTCCAAAAGCCGTGAAGATTATGAGCACCATTTGAAGCTGGTACTCCAAAGGCTTCGTGAAAACAAGTTATATGCTAAGTTGAAGAAATGCGAGTTCTGGCTTGAGGAAGTAACATTCCTTGGGCACGTGGTGTCAAAAAAATGGAGTATCTGTTGACCCGACGAAGATTGAAGCAATACAAAGTTGGGAGCAACCGAAGTCGGATCACTGAAGTACGTAGCTTTTTGGGCTTAGCTGGTTATTATCGGAGATTCGTGGAAGGGTTTTCTCGAAATTGCTACTCCATTAACTCAGCTAACTCGGAAGGATACAAAATTCGTATGGAGCGAGGAATGCGAGAAGAGTTTCCAAGAGCTTAAGAGGAGACTTATTTCGGTCACCTGTTCTAACAATACCATCTGGTTCGGATGGATTTGTTATCTACAGCGATGCTTCGGGCAAAGGGTTAGGATGTGTTCTCATGCAACGTGGGAAAGTCATAGCCTATGCCTCGCGACAACTTAAAGAGTATGAGAGGAATTATCCTACTCATGATCTAGAGTTGGCAGCAGTCGTTTTCGCGCTAAAGATCTGGAGGCACTATCTATACGGGGAGAAAGTGGAGATATATTCAGATCATAAAAGCCTCAAATATTTCTTCACTCAAAAAGAACTCAACATGCGGCAACGACGTTGGCTCGAGTTGTTGAAGATTACGAACCACACTATTCAATACCATCCTGGAAAAGCGAACGTGGTAGCTGACGCATTGAGTAGAAGATCATATGCAGGAATGAGTGCAATGATGTCAAGTATACGCATAGAGCCAACTTTAATAGAAAAAGTTAAGGTTGCTCAAGCCACCGATCCGGAGCTGATGCATATGAAGACGAAAGTACAAGAAGGTGCCATTCCAGAAGCGAGAATTGATGAAGAAGGAATACTTCGAGTCCACTCCAGACTTTGTGTTCCTAATGATTCTGATTTGAAGTACAAGATCATGATGGAGGCACACAATACACCGTTTGCAATTCATCCTGGAAGTACCAAAATGTATCGTGATCTTCGACATACATTTTGGTGGAACAATATGAAGAGAGAGATTGCAAAGTTTATTTCAACGTGTTTAACTTGTCAACGTGTAAAGGCAGGAGCATCAAGTGCCAAAGGGTCCATTGCAACCACTTGAGATTCTGAAATGGAAGTAGGAACACATTACTATGGATTTCGTTACGGGTCTTCCTACGGTTTCTCAAGGCATCAATGCTATTTGGGTTATTGTTGATAGATTAACCAAGTCTGCTCATTTCTTGCCGATACAGGAGACATATTCCCTTGAACGTCTTGCTCAAATGTACGTAAATGAGATTGTAAGATTGCATGGCATGCCAGTATCCATAGTTTCGGATCGTGACCCAAGATTTACTTCAAGATTTTGGGTTAGCTTACAAAAAGCTATGGGTACAGGAGTTACGATTCAGTTCGGCATACCATCCTCAAACGGACGGACAATAAGAGAGGACTATTCAAACTCTTGAAGATTTATTAAGACTCTGTGTCCTAGACTTCAAGGGTAGTTGGGATAAATATTTACCATTGGTGGAATTCTCCTACAACAACAGTTATCAGGCAAGCATTGGTGTGGCCCCATTTGAAGCATTGTATGGACGAAAGTGTCGCTCTCCAGTATGTTGGGACGAGGTGGGTGAAGCAACATTGTTGGGACCCGAGTTAGTACGTATGACTACGGAGAAGATCCAAACGATTCGACAACATATACAAACGGCACAAGATCGACAAAAGAGTTATGCGGATCTTCATCGAAAGGACGTAGAATTTAGTGTTGTGGATCATGTATTGTTGCGTGTTGCCCCATGGAAGGGAGTTACAAGATTCGGGAAGAGAGGAAAGCTTAATCCACGATTTATTGGTCCATTTCAAATTCTTGATCGAGTAGGTAATGTAGCCTATAGACTCGCGTTACCTCCAAGTATGTCTCGTGTTCATAATGTTTTTCATATATCTGTGCTTCGTAAATATGTGAAAGACCCGAACCACGTCATTGAGTTTGAACCGGACGAGATAGCCGAAGATTTAACGTATGAGGAGGTACCTGTCAAGATCTTGGATAGGAAGGAGCATGTCCTACGCATGAAGGTAATACCACAAGTTAAAGTTTTGTGGAGGAATCATGCTATAGAGGAAATGACCTGGGAGTTGGAAATGGAAATGAAAGCGAGGTATCCTCACCTTTTCGAAACACCAGGTACGTATGTCAATTTCGAGGACGAAATTTCATAAGGAGGGGAGGTTGTAAGACCCCAAATAATTAATAAATAAAATTTAATTTCCTTTAATTAGTATTTTGAATAGTAAGGGTTGATTTGATTAATGTGGATAGTTATGGGTAAAATACGCAAATATTTCAAAATAAGCAAGTGGTTATAAAATATTCATTGTTGTCGGGGAATATTCGTTTGGTCGTGGAATATTCGTACTGTCGGGGAATATTCGTACGACGGCGCAGCCATGTGTGGGCCCCATAACGGAAAGCGATTGGAGGAAGAAAACGACAAATATAAGTTGTTTAATAACGGTGTAGTTGTTACCGTTTACACTGTTGGAATACCCGGTGGTTAAAATACAGTAATACGCGTTGTTTCACAGTTGCACACGGTATTGCACAGTATTTTGAATTATTAATCCTTACGTAAGAAGGCACTACTCAATAATTGCTACAGGAGTTACTGTTCATTACTTTATTGATTCAATAATTGCTGCGTTGATATTTATATTATTATTGTTTCAATAATTGTCATTGCACAGTATTTTCCATTATCAGATCAATAATTCATATTATTTGAATAATATTATCAGATAACATTATTGGAAATGTCTAGAAAGTTCTGTCAATGAGAGGTTTGGTCATCTAATTGCGTGCCAGTAAGGAGAAATCCTTATTGGAAAGCCCCCTCTATCCTGGGAACGGCCTGGTTGTCAGTATTGTGATTCTGTAATATTATTTTTAATAATAAATTATTAATTATTATGATAAAGAAAATATTTATTTTATGTGGATATAGATGGAGAAAATTTTTAATGTGACAATGGTTGAAAATTAATATTTTATCTTTTTCTGATAAAATAATTCATTTAAATATATTATTTTAAAAATATATTAACGATGATATTTTTATAATGAATGTGGGATATATGAGTGTATGAGGAGGTAGAGTATTTTTGTGACATTAAATGTTTAACACATGTTTTGTGTGTCGGTGGACATAATTTTTGACCGAAAATTGAGTATAGACTGTAAAATCGTCCGTTTGTGGATTGTGGTCAATTTCTATTTAGAATTTGGAAAAATTTTCTTCTGTAAAGTTGTAGAGAATGGAATTTTCCATGGAAAGTCGCGAGTTTTGAATTTTTCTGATAAACGAGCTATTTTCTACGAATTATTGAAGTTTTGGAAAATAAAATGATTTTTATTAAATTTATGGGTGGGACCCACTTTGGTTGGTGTCAACAACACATGGGCTGCTGAATTCTTCCAACATGGCTGCCCAAAACATTCAAAGCATGCGTGAGATTTGAAAAAATAAATAATATTAATTTATTATTTAGTCTCCTTTGGCGTTCTAAACATTTTTCTATAAATAGAGGGCAAAGTTAGAATTGAAAATCACACCAGAAACAAAGTTTTCTCTCTTTCTCTCTCTATATTATCGAGCGTATTCTTCTGAGTATACTTTGAGTGTTGCTATACGGTGCGAGTTTCTGTCAGCACTATACCGAATTCAGTCAGAAGTATGGCTATTTTGAGGGTAAGGGATGTTATTTTCTTCTTAAATGATATTATTTTTTTCAATATCATTATGCCGAAATATTGGTGAATGTTTTTATCAAATTTGGAACTTTTTGTGTCGGAGTTACTATTCACGTGTACGGCACTATTCACGTATACGGCACTATTCACGAATACGGCACTATTCACAGAAAAATTATTTTTTTCTTTTCGTCCAAAATATCTATTGTGGATACTAGCTTTGATTGTATCCATGTTTTGATCATTCTTGAATTTTACACCACTATGATTATTTTTGAGGTATTTTTGGACATGGATAAAACAAAGTACGACTCCTTAATCCTTAATCCTAGTCATTTTGTTTCACTGGATTCACTTCTTTAAAAATATTTTTTTATCATCTTCAGTCTTAAATGATGTTATTATTGAATATCTTTGGCCTGTAGTGCAAAGATGAATGATTTCTGATGAATATCTTTGGCCCGTAGTGCAAAGATGAACAGGTGTTTAGATGAACATGACCAACAGATGAATATCCTTGGCCTATAGTGCAAGGATGAATATATGATTCAAGATGTGCATTGATTGATGTTACAGGGATAAAAATACTGTTGATGGCTGTTAAATTCATAGACATTAGTAGATTTCATCCTCTACGTAACTCTTCTATGAATTAATATTTTTCGCTGCGAATATTGATTTAAAACTTGTTGTCTATTGTATTCTATTAGATTTTTCCCTGTTGAAGACTAACGATAATTTGTTGTATATTATCTTAGTCATAATATTCTTTACTGAGCTAGTTGAGCTCACCCTTTTCCTTTTTGTTCCATTTTTCTTCTCAGGAGACGAGAATATAGCGAGTACGAGACGGGGTATGAATTGATGGTTCTTGAGAGAGTTGTTTAGTAGTCCTCACCATTTTTTATAAAATAATGTATCAATAATAATGATGAGGATTTATTTGTATGTGGATATTGTCTAGATGGTAATATCTGTATTTAAACTCGCAGTTATATGTTGTAATAATAAAGTTGAAGTTAATTCTGTACCATGTATTTGACAACTCAGAATGGGTGAGGTATACCTATTTTGGGGGCGTCACATACGCAACCTTTACTTATATGACACCGTAATCCTATTCTGTTTGCTTTCCTTTTCACTTGTTCTTGACCGATCCTTCTGATTATTTACACTTATCTGAAAACATTTAAATTAAGCAAGGATGAGCATTTGAGTGCCCAGCAAGTATTATATGTATATAAGTTGAAAAAGTTTAAATGTTTTCTTTATAATATCCATCTATAACAGGTCAATAGTTGTGAAGTATTCTGAACCGATATTAATAACATAACAACTCTCCTTCAAATTTTTGAAACTACATACTGACTATAAATAGGTTTTAAGTGACATTTTATGAACATTGTTTTTATTTTCGAAAAGGTTTAGCAGAACTTCATCTGCAAACCGTCATAACTTACAGACACGGGGGTGATCAGCCCGTTGTGCCCTGTATTGATCAATACTACATTATAATAACGATGTTATCATTTACTTGATCCGCCTTGGGCGCATAAAAGTTTTCCCGTGAACGGGATGTTCATATTTGTCAGGGTTACAGACAAAAGGTTTTATTTTATCCAACAATAATCTATAATTCAACATATATTTATAACAAAGGTTTATCAACATGTGATTAAATACAATGATTATCCAAGTGGGAACACTTGTATAATCATTTCTAGAAATTAACGAACAGAATATATATCCGAATTATCATATACTAACATGTTGATAATCAAAGGGTGTATATAATATAGGTTTAACCATCTGTACATTAATAATAATAATTCTGAACTTCTCACTTCTGTCCATTGCATAAAGAAAATGCAAAGTTAGGATACTTGCCTGATGCGCTGCTTACAATTCTCAACTTATTTCTACCCTTTTCCATCACAACCTATCATTAATCAAATCATTCGTTCGATTAGAACAATATAATATAACACATAGTACTGCATTTCGCAGTCAGCACATAACCTAATCATCTTATCACACTTGTTCAACAACCATGACATCACAAACTAATATTAACTCATTCCTAATCACATTGTCACACAACTTTAACAACCATTGAATCACAAATAAACAGTTAACTAATCACATTATCTAAGTCCAGATCAATTTCTGAAATATGTCGGTCTACCGACATCTTTATCGAGTAATTATCGAGTCTAAGACTCTAAACAGTTGACCAATATCCATTTAGACTAATTAAATAACAGTCATATCATTTTTCATGACCTTATAATAATTATAAAATAATTATTATCATTTACCATAATTTTTGAAATATCAGAATCATTATTAAATGATTTAAACATCAAACAATTCTATTATCATTAATATTTAATTAATATTAAACTATTAATGAAACCATTGCCAAAATTTTAAAGTTATTTATAATAACTAAAAATATTTTTAAAGTACTTATATTACCCTTAAATGATTTTTAAAACTTCTAAAATCATTATTAAATAATTACCATTAATATTTAAATATTAATGAACTATTATCTAAATATTAAAAGTCATTAATTATAACTTAAAAATATTTTTAATTCATTTATATCCCTTTTAAATGATTTTTAAATAAATAAAACCATTTTTAAACTACTTATTTAATATGATTATTAAATAAACTTAATATCGTTAATATATATTAATATTAAATTATTAATGAAATTATCCTTTAAATATTAAAAGTTATAGTTTATAACTTAAAAATATCTTTAAACACTTTATTTTCATTTAAAATGATTATTATAATATTAAAATCATTTTTAAACTAATTTATTTAATATAATTATTAAATAACTTTAATATCATTAATAATCATTAATTAATGAAATTAACCATTAAATATTAAAAATTATATTTTATAACTTAAAATATTCTTAAATACCTTATTATTATTTAAAATGATTTTTAATATAATAAAATCATTTTTAATTCATTTATTTAATTCATCTTAATAAATAACTTAACTATCATTAATATTAATTTATTAATGAAAATTATCACAAAATATTAAAAGTTATCAAAATATCTCAAAAATATTTTCTAACACAATAATATAATTTTTCATGGTTTTTCATGAATTAAAACCATTTTTAAATAATTTACCTAATATTGTAATTAAATAAATAAATACCATTTATATTCCAAAAATATTAAATATTTTCGAAATATATCCAAAATAGTTAAAAACTATTTTTCAGACTTTAAAATATTTTTTCATAATTTATTATGTATTTTTAATAATTAAAAACTATTTTTTTCAATTTTTTTATTAATTTTCAGAATTTATAAATAAAACCGTCGCTAAAGGGCTATAGCGACACTTTCTGTCGCTATAGGTGTTCTTGAGGATTTCCAGAACTCAAAGTTAGTAGCCGAGTAGGCTACTTTGACCATGATTTCCGATCAGATCATGATGTTTCTGGACTTGAAATTGATTTCATGTTGTAGTACTCATGTAATACTACAAGTACATAACAAGTTTCATGGCTAAACAACATCAGATCAGAGAGATTTAAGCTCTCTAAAAACCTGACAACGCTGTTCTTCGGCTTGTCAGAGTTTAACAGATTTGAGGTACCTACTTTGAGTCCTTATAACTTGATGTTCGTATAATATTTATATGATCTATCAACTCCAGTTTGTAAACAACATGTAGTACTACAATTACAAAGTATCACAACACAAAAACATCAAAACATGATCAAGTTATGGCCGGTCAAACATGAACACGGACACTGCTAAACAAATTTCTGGGTTCGGTCATTTCCCAATTTCGGTCAACGGTATTTGACCGTTAATATCTTCCGATCTATAAATAATCTGGCCTTGATTCTTTTTGCATCTTAAAGAGCACATTACAGACTACATGTTACAAGTTTTAAACATCAAAAATCATGATCAAGTAAAGAGTTATAAGCCCTGACATTAGCCCAAAAATAACAGAGTTCGGTTTTTCAAAAGTTGGAAAAACTTTGATTTTTAGCACTTTGATGTTATGGGTCATGAATTTAACAACCCGGAACATTAATACACTCCTTATTATACAACTTTAAACAATCAATTGCAACAATTAACATCAAATCAAAGGATTTCTAGGATTAGGGTTTTATACCTTTATGCTCTAATTCTTGATTCTTTGTTTCTGATTTGGTTTAAGCTTTCATGGGACTGATCTTAGGGATAGAAAAGCTTACCAATTTCGTGGGTTTGGGTGGAGAGAAAAGTAGTTTGAGTTTTTTAACAAAATGAGCTAAGTATTGCACTTTCTCTCTCTTCCAATCTATATATAATGTGTTGTGATGCATGTATGGCTGCTGATAATGGATGATATGAAAAGATCTTGGCACATAGGATAATCTAGGGTTGGTGAACAACCCAAGATTTGGAAAGATTTGCAAGAAAGCTTAATTAAATAAATCAAAAATACTATTTTAGTAATTTAACAAAATAATTAAGGGTATTCTTGTCCATGGTACTTGAATCTAGATTATAATCACTAGATTTTAAATCCTTAAGGTTCCAAAAAATTTCTAGTGCTTGAACAATTAAGACTAAAGCTCAATAAAATTTTAATTATAACTTACTAATTAAAATTTAAGGTTTTAATAGAAAATTAGGGTTTTAATTTTTATATTACCAGACGTTAATCACATTATTGGGATTACATAACGGCTTGACCAATTCTCAAAGTCGTGAGTGACTTTCGCATTAGGGTTTCTAATCAATTAGGGTTTCAAGAAATTAATTTAGGGTTCTAGATTTTAGGGTTTTAATCTACTAATTAAATTTATTTTAATTAGCAATTAAAGTCTATCACACTTGATATTAATCATAGTAACACTATTTCTGACTGATCAAACCTCCGGTTTAGGTTTCCGGATTAGGGTTTCTAATTATTAGAAAATCAAATATAATTAGCATTTACATTTAAAGCTAGGGTTTTTTATAATTAGCAAAATATTAAATAACATATATCATATAACATTTTCATATAACAGTCTTAAACTCACAATTTATTTTTAAATTAGGGTTTTCCACAGAAAACTAGGGTTTAACCAATTAACATTAGGGTTTTTAAAATTAAACACCATAATTGACCAATCATCATCAACACGTACATATGGCACATATTTATAGCACTGAAAAATCAAAATATAATTAATATTATATTATTATCACCATTCCTTATTTCAGAACCAGAAATAGGGTTTATAAAATATTATTAGGGTTTGGTCGTAATATAATAAAATTGTTCCACACATTAACATTACACACATAACCATACTTATCTATAACACTGAAAAATAACAATATAATATTATTATTCTCATTCCTCAATCAAAACCCGAAATTAGGGTTTGGATTCCATATCTGATTTATCTTACCTAAATAACCTTATTAAGTTAAAATAATTAACTTAATAATCTGTACTAAAATTCATATAATAAAATAATTATTATAATTATTCCAAAATAATTTTATATATTATTTAAATAATATAAACATATAATTTTCATGGAAAATAATTAATAAAAATATTTCTATCTTAAAATTAATTATTATAAGAATATACTTTATAATAATCAATAATTTTAAAATAAAATTATTTGTAAAAATTTATGTAATAAATATATTTTTATTTACCACACAAATACATATACACATTATCTTGTACAAATTATCATCCTAAAAAAAAATTATACGCAAAATTTCAGTTTTATTTATTTAAAAAATATCGGGTTGTCACATTCATGGATGAATTTTCTAAAATTCACATGATTTACTATGTAGTCACTATGCAGACACTATACAAGTACTATGCATAATAAAATATAATATATTCTATTTTTTTATAAAAATAAAACTTATAATATATATATATATATATATATAATAAATAGTACCCCCGTGATTTCAATTTCCCCCCTCCCCCCCACCCACCCCACTTCACTTATTTGGCAACTTGGTTTATATATATAACACAAATTGAGATAACTTTTTCCCGACTATTTTGAAAAATGGATAAGTGGGGGGTCAAGATAATAAGCAAAATTTATAATAAATACTTCATAAAAATGTCCACTATTTATCTCAACTCACTTGGCTTCACAAAATACATTTTTAATAATATTTATTCATCATTATTATAACTCGCAATATTTAACAACCAAATCATTTCCAGGAAAGAGGGGGTTGTTCGATAAGGATTTCTCCCTATTGGCGTGTAATTAGGTGACCTAACCCCTTTACTCGACAGAATTTTTCTAGACATCGTCAATAATACAAATAATAATATAAATAATTTTGTTGTCTCAGTTATTGATTTAATAATATAAAATATTGTGACAATAATTGAATTAATAACATGAGATACTATGCATCAATTATTGTGGTAATAATTGAATAAAATTGAGTGACTTCTCACGTAAGTATCAATAATCAATACAGTGTGCTACTATGAAACCACGCGTATTACTATACTTTTATCACCGGGTATTTCAACAGTTAACGGTAAAACTTTCGTCGTTATTTTTATAAGAGAATATTTTTGTCGTTTTCTAACTCTGACAGTAATTTCATTGTGAGGTCCACCAATGATTGTGTCGTCGTATGGATAATCTCTGATAAAATAAATATTTTATGTCAACTTGAATACTTTGCAAAATTTATAAATACTACCCACAACTATAACATTATATCAAATCCACACCTTAATATTAAAAAAAATTGAGAAATTAAATCTTTATTCATATAATTTGGGGTCTTACATGCATAGATAATTCATGGATGTGATACTAATGAATATCATTGGCCCGTAGTGCATGGATAATTCGATGATGTGGATTATTTTTTGAGCCTTGTTACAACGATAAAATATTGATGATAAACTTTTAAATTATGGTAGATATTAGACATTGTGCTCTACTTGACTCTTCTAATATATTGTTTGTTCCGCTGCAGTTAGACTTGTTGTCTATTATATTCTATCAGTTTTACACTGTTGAAGGCTAACGATAATTTATTCTGCATTATCTTAATTATAATATTTCTTACTTGGCTAGTTGAGTTCACCATTTGCTTTTATTATTCTCTTCAGGAAATGAGAACATAACCGGGACTAGTCGAGGAATGGATGGATTGATGGTCCGAGATGGTGGCTGTAGTAGTACTCATTATTTTATAAAATAGTGTAATTGTGACGCCCCCAAAATAGGTATACATCACCCATCTTAGGTCGCCAAATATATGGTACTGAATACAAATACAAACTTAATTATATAACATTAACTGAGAGTTTTTACACGAATATTGTCTCATGGACAATATCCAAACTCAAATTTAATCCTCATTACATTTATTATCACACTAAATAGTGAGGACTGCTAAAATAACCATCTTGAACCATTACTCCGTTCCCCAACTAGTCCCGACTACGTTCTCATTTCCTGAAGAGAACAATGAAAGCAAAAGGGTGAGCTCAACTAGCCTAGTAAGAAATATTATGACTAAGATAATGCAAAAAAAATTATCGTTAGCCTTCAACAGTGTTAAACTGATAAAATACAATAAACATCAAGTTTAACTGCAGCAGAACAAGCAATCCATTAGACTATCAAGTAGGGCATGATATCTATTATCTTCTATGATTTAAAAAGTTTATCATCAATTTTATCGCTGAGACTCAGCTTGATAAATAATCCATATCACTGAATTATCCATGCACTATGGGCCAATGATATTCATTAGTATCACAACCACGAATTATCCATGCATTACGGGCCAATGATATTCGTGTTTTAACCAATGGTCATGATCATGCCAACCACTATCCATCAATGCACTACCGGTCAATGATGACTTTTACCACATCATTTGTAACATTACGGTCAGGATTATACCGAATAATCCCTGGTCATAATCATACCAATCAACAGTCCATCTATGCACGTAAGCCACAGATGAATTTAATCACAATATAAGCATGAGGATGATGACAATGATATAAGAATTCAATTAAAAAAAAGCAAATGATAAATTTTTAAAGATTTATAATTTAATTTATCCAAAATTCAATAATGTCCAAATTGTCAACATGATACTGCTTTGTGGAGTAAAATTTAAGAATAATATTGTATCAAAAATAATTTGGACAGAAAAGAAATCAATTTTTGTCATGAATAGTACCCCGGGTGAATAGTATTCAAGTGAATAGTACCCCGTAAATAGTACTTCGAGAATAGTACTCTGTGAATAGTACCCTGTGAATAGTATTTTATGAATAGTATCCCGTGAATAGTATTTTGTGAACAGTACTCCAGTATGAAAAGCTTAAAATTTAACAAAAATATTCAGAAAAATATCCTTGTGAAACGATACTAGATGAAACACAAATTTCAAGGATATTCTACTAATTTCATGGAGTATAGAAGTAATACTTTAATAGAATGAGTGTAGAATTAGGAATACAAAATGAAATAATATTACTCACATACTACAGAGTATGGAAGAAAATATTATTTCTTACAAATACTGAAAAAAATAATATCCCTTACCTTAAAAGAAGACTGGATACTAAAATAGTGAAGTAGCAGACTACTCTTCTTCTTTCTCTCTATAGCTTCTCTCCCTATAATTGCTCTTGTGAGTCTTAGTGAATTGGTGAGAATGAAAAAAGAATGAGCTTCTATTTATAGGAAAACATAGTTTCGATAATTGCACATTTTGGGGGCTCGAATTATTACAGTATATCCTCCATTTTTAATTTAGTCCTACAAGTATTATAAAACTTGCACCACCTCCCATAATAGTACATCATGTGAATCAATAGTTTTATTCATGTGAACAAATAGTTATATGCATGTGAACTAATAGCAATTAATTGCTCATTTATCCGATTAATTATCCGATTGGTCAATTTAACCTCCAAAAATTAATTATTATCGAAATAAATGACGATTTCTACTAACACTAATAATTCTAACACAACGAAAATATCAATTTTATCTTTAATCAACACGAACTTATTTATCATTAATACTATAACTCACAATATTTAACAATCAAATCATTCCCAGGAAAGATGGGGCTTTCCGATAAGGATTTCTCCCTATTGGTGCGCAATTAGGTGACCAAATCCCTTTTCTCAACAGAACTTTCTAGACATCGTCAATATTGCAAATAATAATATGAATAACTTTGTCGTCTCAATTATTGATTTAAAAATATAAAATATTATGCAGATAATACTGTGACAATAATTGAATCAATAATATGAGAGATATTATGCATCAATTATTGTAGTAATAATTGAGTATAACTGAGTGAGTTCTTACTTAAGCATCAATAATCAATATCGTGTGTTACTATGCAACCACGCGTATTATTGTACTTTTATCACCGGGTATTTAAACAGTGTAACGGTAAAACTTTCGACGTTATTTTTATAAAAAGACATTTATGTCATTTTCTAACTCCGATAATATTTTTGTTGTGGGGTCCACCAATGATTTTGCCATCGTACGAATATTCCCTATTAAAACGAATATTCCTCAACCAATCGAATATTTTATAACAACTTGCTTACTTTATAAAATTTATAAATATTATTCACAACTATAACATTATATCAAATCTACAACATAATATTCAAAAATATATTTCGAGAAAAAAAATAATCTTTATTTATAAAAGTTGGGGTCTTATAGTGATAATAATTGTAATGAGGACTCCATTTGAGTTTGGATATTGTCTACGAGACAATATTCGTGTTAAAATTCTCGGCTTATGTTTTGTCGTATTTTACACGACAATTGTATAATTAAATTTGTATTTGAAATCTGTACCATGTATTTGACGACTTAAAATGAGTTGTGTATACTTATTTTGGGGCGTCACAAAAGATGGTGAGCAGAGTATGTTAAATAAAAGGGTATGCACCTGATATAAATATCTACCTAAGCTCGCTTAACTCAACTTAAACTCGTTTAAACTCGATTCATATAATATTTAGTTAATTAAATTTTATACATATATGAGTTATATGTATATACACAGCTGTGTAATACACAGTCGTGCTATGGTGATGGTTTTTTGAGTTATGACGACGGTTGAACCAACGCCATAATATCACTATCGTCATAGCCCAAAAATATCGCCGTCATAGACGACTGTGTACTACACAACAATGTATATATATTTTTCCCAACATATATATAATAATTCAATAATTATTTGAATTTGATTTAAGTTGACTCCATCAATACTCATTTATAAATAAGTTGAACGAGAACTATATAGTCACACTCGTTTAAAATTTCAAAATTTCTCAATTCGAACTCATTTAATTTTTTTTTATCAAATAATGAAGTCAAAACTCCACTGATGTAGTCTAGACTCCGTTTACTCCCTAATCCAGTCGGGTCGAGGGGGTCCGGTATAAAATGTACCAGACGTTAGTGTGGTATCGTGTTATTTTTTTATTATTTTGTAATCACAATTATCAGAATAATAAATAAAAAATAACAGAACAAGTTTGAATAAAAAATAATTATAATTTTTTGTTTAAATTTGCTATATTATTATTTATTTATTATTTTGATAATTATAATTAAAAAAATATACGATATTGAACGTTAGTGCGGCACCGAACACCCACCCACCCACCCACCCACCCACCCACCCAAATTAAATCCAGTCAAGTAAAAACTCCTGACTAAAAAAATACTGCCGTCTCTTCCCAAATTAACACAAAATCAAACAGACCTCGACCACGATTGACTAACTCAACATCATACGTAAACAACAGGGCATTTCTGGAATTACAACAATACACTGTGCAAACTCTGTTCGAAGTTTCTCCTCTCCTCTCCTCTCATCTCTCCTCTCTCCAAAATTTCCTCCCTTTGACTTAGAGAAACTGGTCATCTCTCTTGTATTTTCTTTGAACTTACTTGGTTCCATCTCTGATCTTCCATTCCTATAAAGGGTATTGCTTGCTTTGTTGAGATTTTGAACCAATTACTTCCATTTTTTCTGAGGTATGTTTTCTTTGTCTTTGTTCGTATATGCATATTTTACTGTATTTTTGGTATTTGTCATTGATATATTCTGTTTCTGACTGAATTAAATTTGTGGGTTTGTGTTGTTTTCTGATAATTTCAACTCTGTATTAATTGAAGATGAAGGACTGGTTTTGTTCTCTACAATTTTTATAATTTTGAGTGGATAATTATGGATCTAATTAACATCCATGTTTAATTTAGTTCTTACTCGGTATAAATTATATAACTACTAAATCAAGAGAGATATATAACTACTAAATCAAGAGAGATGAAATGGTAAAACTTTTACCTCATTGGATGAAATGGTTACTTTTAAGTATGATAATGGTTATATTTCTTTCTAGTTAAATTGTTGGGATTTTCTCCCCTTTTTCATCATATACATACACAAACGCATATATATATATATATATATATATATATATATATATATATATATATATATATGTTATAACTTATAATTCATAATCAGCATTACTTACTGTGATTATTCTTGTAGGCTTTATCAGTGCTGGAAGCATGATGTATGTTAGTTTTTACTTAACTTTAGGTTTCTCATTGTATTTCTTACTTTAATTTAATTATGCATCTCAGTTGTGCATTATAATACAATTTCATTTAAAGATTATAGAGCTTATAATTGTACAAAGTATACCCCTTACTGAATTTTGGCTAGTTGAGTCACGATGAGTGCATTTTCATCTAGTAAGGTTTGTTAATGAAAATGGTACCTAAAAATTCTTTTTTTAAATAATATATCATACTAAGGGAATACGTAGTATTTTCCTTTGTTGTAATATTCGAATGGTGGCTGTTTTGATGCTATTCAATTCCAATATCCTCTCCATAATTTTCAACCTTGCAATTTTTAAGATACATAAAATTGCATTTAATAATTGTGAGTCCTATATTAAAACAAAAAAAATTGTGAAGAAAGATTGACTTCTACGTAATTCAAGGCCAAGTTTAAATTTTTATTTGAATATAATTAGATTTGGTTCCTTGATTTGAGACTATTATATTGGAGTGTCACTAAAAGAAAACTGATTCTCAGTTTAGGAGATAAGAATAGAGGGAGAATGTATAAGGAAAGACTGTAAATTCTCCTATATTGGAACATCGAAAATGGACAGTTGGACTATCAATGAAGCACGGGGAATAGCGGGAGTATGTATAAAGAAAGAGAATTTATAACACATGAACATTCTCCAGCTGGTTATAATATTACACTTGATGGCATTTGACATGTCCAATTTTTACCAGTAAGATTTCATCAAATTACTTGGACTGATACTCCTACTACTACACTCCCATTGCCAATTTCACATTGAGATTGCTTGGACTATTACTCCTACTCAATGTTACCTAGATCGTGGTTCAATATGGTACGTGAAACGAGAAACGTCACTTTACGTGTTACAGAGTATGGTTGGGGTAGGTTTCCTCAACTTGTTTAGTTGGTATGAAATAAGTTTTCAAAACGTGGTATGTTGGGAATAACTTTCTTAAATGATACAATTAAAAGTAGTTGAGATATAGTAAAATCTGGTTTAGTTGCTTCTAATGTAGTGTTACAACATGTGCACTTTCAAGGAGGAACATTATGTTATTGCTTACTAAACATGTATTAGGGGCATTTTTCTACGTTAGTCGTATTTCTTAGAATTTTCTTGTATGGTCCTAGGGTATTCTAGATCTACCTATATGATGACTATATTTGTTAATTTTTTTGATATTTTATGGGATTGTAGCTTGTCGACTGGCCCTCCATTAGATGTAATTCTAGCCTGTATTCCCAAGGGCTATATAAGAGGACGCCTCTCGTTTGTAAATCATGAAACGAAGTTATAATCATTCTAGTGTAATATAACTTCAAGTAAGTAGGATAAAAAAGTGTTGAATCGCCAAATTTAGTGTTTCGGAATAAAAGTGTACTATGTTTAAGAACTTCATACCAAAAAATGGAGTTTGCTGTCATGTTAACGTTTTCCGATAACGATGCTCCAATCACTGCTCTCCTCTTCTCAATTTACATGGAAGTTGCTCCTGCTCCTTCTATTAGACTTCGATACTATTTTGAGCTCTTCTTTATAGTGTTGTGGTAGGATGAAACCATTTAATCAATAGAGTTGGAGTAAAAAGTGTTGTTTGTGAAAAACTCAAAGTTGTGTTTGTCATTAGTTTCAAAAGTATCTTATTTAGAAATTTCGCTTAATCTTGTAATATTGTTAATACAAGTACACGCTGTTTGTATAGTATTGAACTGAAAATATTTGTTGACAAAAGAACTTTTATTATATTATCAAAAATACATGCAACTTTTTAAATGCAAGTAAATAAAGTAATTTTAAGTAATCGCTCTGCATCACCAAATAGGGGGTGCGCGTGCACATATACATATGCGCACAACACACATGTATATATATATATATATATATATATATATATAAACAGGATCAGGTCCGGACCTCCCGGACGGGAGAAAATCCGGACCTTTTTTTTTTTTTTTTTTTTTGTAGAACTACTAAAAAAAAAAAAAAATTTATGGAACTAAATTTTTCCATAATACAGTGTTTTGGGTGTGTTTTTAATACCTACACCAACCAATGTATGTACAGTCTGCCCAGACTGTACAGACATGTTTTGTTATAGGCATCCAAATCACGCCCAAAACACTGTATAATGTAAAAATTCCAATTCCATAATTTTTTTTTTTTGTTAGTTGTTTCAAAAAAAAAAAAAAATAAAGTCCGGATTTTAACAAAATCCGGGAGTCCGGACCTGATCCGGACTCTATATATATATATATATATATATATTCGAGCTAGTGCATCTAGAACCATTCTAATGAAGATCGAGAGCTGGAAAAATACCTTTCGCTCCTTAGAATGTAAAAAAATAATAGGCACTTCTGCCTAGAGGAGCGGAAGGAGAAATTACCTTATTGACCCTATTCTTATTACTAAAAAGAAGTAAAAGGTTAGCATTAATTATAGCATGCATTAATTATAATCATTGGGGTTTTTTTAAAATCAACCATTTTTAAATTTTTGTGAATCAATGCAATCCGTAGGATTCTATGCTTGTTAATTTATCACAGAATTTTAGTTTATTTTTCTTAAATGCATTTTTTCTTCATAAAATAATATATTTTTATTAAAGTTTAAAGAAGAAGCGCATTTACACAATTTAATTCAATATTTTTATACCAATTTGATCTGATAGTAAAGTATACATACTTATACTTAATTATAGATACAATAAATTTTATTAAAATATACATACATAAACAAATAATATATACCTGACTTATTTTGTTGATAACAATAGGGCCAGTGAGGTAATTTCTTCTTCCCCTCCTATAAGAAGCGGAAGGGCCATTATTTTTTGCCTTCCGCTCCTTAAAGGAGTGGAAGGTATTTTTTCCAACCATTGGATCTTTCTTTGGACGGTTCAAGATGCACTAACTGGAATAGTACTTCTATTTAACACTAGGCATGAATCAGTTTCCTATATATATATATATATATATATATATAATGATAGTTTAAGTAATTTTAAGTAATTAGAAATTAGTAATTGTGATAGTTGTTTGGTTACATGTTTTTAGTTAACTAAAAGGTGTTTGGTAACATAGTTAGAAAAGAATGAGGTTGGTTTCTGTAGAAAGATGGTTTCACATTGTATAGATGTATACAGATTATGAAATTGACAAGTGTTTCTCGAGAATTCATCTAATTTCTTAACGATATATATTAAATTGTTAACTACTTGGCCTCTTGTTTGTATATGTGATCATAAATCATATGTTTAACAAGAGCCACTTCCAGTTTTTGTTCTTGTCCAAAAAGGAAAAAAGAAGATGAAGAAACTGACAAATTTCTAATTTTTCAAACCGTATTGGTGTATTTCTTACAAGTAATTGAATGTCATATTTAGATTCTTCATTTTCTTTGTGATAGTTCATATTATTTGTTTATTATTATTCATGTTGCAATTCAGTTCTTGCATCATTCATAGATCGTACATGTACATACAGGGTTTGAATATCTTATATCTTTGGGAAGCTAGAGTCTTTCATCTTCAGCATTCACTTCTTCCGGTCTTCACTCTAAAAAAAACTATATATTTGAAGTCACATATTAAAGAAAATAACATTTGTTTGAATTGTTGCATTGACAGATTATTATCCAAAGAACTTGATACTCCCAAATATCAGGCTGTAATGCGTGCCCCATCACTAATTGCACAGTGCTTGCCTGGCCTGGCACCCCAAGATAGGGGAGCTCATAGCATCTCCACCATTTCTGACAGAGATGTGCATCTCTCTTCACCAGCTGTTGAGATTCTTCCATCAAAGGTATAGTTTCTGTTTGGATGTTGAAGCTTTAACACAATGCTTTTGGGATTTGATACAAAAATTTTAACTATTTTATTTCAAAGTTCTCAGTTGAAAATTTTATTCTGCTCAGCTTAGTGCTGCCTTAGAAATCTAAGTGGGGATTGTTCTTCTCTTTGCAGATGACTCATCCATATAAGTATGCTGGGGAGAATGTAGATTTGCAAGGAATTAGCATATTCAAGGTATACTAATTTCCACTTTAATGATATCTACTGGTGGCTTATGTATTCTTTGTAACTATTTTTGTTATCTTTTATTTTCAAGATAGAAGTCTTCTTTGTAATTTTATTATCATCGAAGAATATGCATGTGATAGTTGGGCTCGCAATCTATTGTTTCTGTTTGTTCAACTTCATACAAATAAGTTTATGGTCCTTTGTATTTTGTCATAAATTGGTTAATGAAGCTATTGAAAAGCGTCATACTTGGCAGCAGAAAGCATTATAATATAATCCCTCGGTTCCAAAATTAGAAATATATGTTCCTTTTCTGTCTGTTTCAAAGAATCAAAATTAGAGATATATATCTATTTTAGACAATAAAGTGACATGAAATTCCTAACATGCCATTACTTTTTTCTTAGTTTAGTGAGCTGTGTTACTCGGACTCGGGTGCGGGTGTCGGGTGCGGGTACGAATCTAGGTGTCGGATACGCGGATATGGATCCGAATTTGGACACGGGTGCGGGGATACGATATGTTATGATTTTTTAACAATAATGTTTCAAATTATATCACTAAAGTTTTTTGCTCTAGGGACTGAAGTGTAAAAATATAAAGAAATAGGGGCAGAAATGAAAAAAAATAAAATTATAGGGACTGATATGTAGTTTTTCAGGGGCTAATTTGAACTTTCAAAAAACTTGAGGGATTAAATTAAAATATTTTAAAAACTATGAGGTACCAAATTGTAATTTGCCATGGATATTTTATATATCAGATCTGAGATCTCAGATCTGATCTCTCTCTTATTTTTCTTCTCCTCACATACGCTCCTCTCTCTTCCTCACGACTCTTCTCACGGCTGCTCTTCTTCCTTTCACGGCTCTTCTTCCCAAATAGCCGTATCCGGATTTATGTGGCCGGATCCCGTACGGATCCCGCACCCGTACCCGTGTCGTGTCGTGTCGACACGGGTACTCCACCAAAAAGTGGCGAGTCCGAGTAACACAGTTAGTGAGTACTATCAGTGTCACCACTACTACATTTCTAGCTAATGTAATGGATATGTTTGGAAGTTTTCCATTACAAGTCATCATTTTAGAAATGTTTTTTCTAATTTTCGAACAGAGGGAGTAATTGTCTCTGTAGTTTTTCGGGGTTTATTTGTTTGACTCTTTGGGTTGGCTTTACTGTTTTATACTTTTTTGTCCTTGTACATATGTTGTGTTTCATAAAGCCATCCAAAAACTTGTTCGTGCTATATATGAAAGTTGTTTTTTACAGAACCTTCGCGGTTCCTTTTAGCTAACTTTTTCTTGAGATGTTGTCTTTTTATTAATTCTGCACACATCTGTCTGCCATAACTAGAATGTTTTTCTTTATATTGTGAACACTTCTTCATTACTTATAGTCGCATACTCTTTCTTTCTTTTTTTGAAGTGTAAGAGACTAAGCATTTTTAATGTAAAAGACTAAAGCCATGTTTGTTTGCAAAAAGCATGCTTGGGATTAGACTTTTTGTCTTAATTTAACACTAATTCGGACTATTAATCCTTTGACGATTAGTCCTTTAATGTGGGACTATTAGTTCCATAAAAGTCATTTGTTAGCTTAAAATATGCGGAATTATTAATCTCACATTCATCATGGGACTATATAATCCCGTATAAATAGCCTTAGGAATGACAAAAAAAATAGTCCATAAGACTATTATTGATGGGATAAAATAGTCCAAAGTAGTGTTAAATTAAAACAAATAGTCCAATCCCAAACATGTTTTTTGCAAACAAACATAGCCTAAGGGTATTTAAGTTATGAACTTGATCCCTTCTCTCTCTTGCAGGGAAGAGTTAGTGTTGCTGACATTATTGGATTTGCTGGCTCAGATCTAATATCATCAAAAATTGAAGGTAAGTACATCATCTTGTAGCATCATCTTCAAGGAGCAGTTAACAATTTAGAATCAATCATCTATAACTGTGTGATGTAACTTGGAAGCACTCTTATAATAAACCCAAAGTGCCAAATTGTTTTTCTAAATTTGCGGGTACATTCTTTGGTTTATGAGCAGGATCTTTAAAATCCTGGGACAACTCTATTGATCTTGTTAATGTCCTTAAGCATGATATTCGGGATGGACAACTGAGCTTTAGAGGCAAGAGGGTGTTAGAGGTATTTCAATTTAAGACTTGTATTATCTCTTATATCATCCTTCATTCTAGTATCAAAATTTTTGTTACATATTAAATACATTTTTGATGTATATGATCACCGTCTCAGCTAAATTATTTTAATATTGTAAGGATCTTTAACCAATTAGTTCCAGGATATTAAATTATGGTCCATGATTCCTCTATATCTTTGAAAAATTTTCTGATGTTATTTTGCACATATTTGTAACCAAACGTACATGAATAACAAACCAAAAAAATTGTGTGCATATTCCTCTGAGATTCGTTGAAGGAAACAGATGAATAATGATGATTCTTGTAGGTAAAACATAAGAAATTATTATATTTTCCTATGTGTGACTTTTAAAGACTTGCTCACAATTAACTTTGGGATGGAGCTAAGCTGTTGGAGAAGTATTTTGCATATATGAGAAACTAAAAGGCATAACATGATACTAAAAGTCTGAGCATTTCATCATTTTCACACTCCAAAGATCACAAAACATTGGTGTATACATAGAATCTTGGCATTCAACCTTGTACCAAGACCTGCAACCAGGATAGCAACAAGTTCTACAACGATCTAGGACATATCCAATCCTCACCTCCAAGAACAACAAATTTGCGACACCACAACCTCCAAGGCCCAAGCAATGTGACAATGCAAGAAGTGCGAGTGAGACTCATTACTCTCTGAGAACATTACACACCTATTTGAGGACAAGTCTTTCAATGTTCTATGCCTTTGAAGCTAATTGACGACAAAAATATTAAAATTGGATAAATCACAACTAGTTTGACTCTTAATTGACATAATTATGAAATACATGTTCACATGAATTATCAAACACTTGGGCTTTATCCAAACAATAACCATTAATCACAGTGAATAAATGGTCATAGGTAATGAGATAAATTTAAATGAGAGAAAGGGAATAGAGGGAGTAGGATAGAAATTAATTCAAATAGGAGTTGTTAATGATTCAGATGCTTTTCTGCACTTGAATAGGAGGATAATATATTCTACTTTGCAATTTTTTCAGCTTAGCTGCAGCTATGGACTCCCTGGGATATTTGCTTGCCTGAAGGTATGCTAATCTTTATCTTTGTCTTGCTGCTTTTAGTTTCACTTACTCTTACTTGAATCAATCAAATTTCAAATATGAAATGAGAAAATTATTTTATTTTTGTTGCTATCATTAAGTTTGAATTTTGAAGTCATCGTTTTCCTTGCTATCACCGAGTCTACTTTTTTAGGTGGTGTACATTTAGGGTATTTTTGTAAGTTTTATTCCCCGGGGGAAGCGAAGGGAAAGTTGGACACTTTCTTTCTAAATTCTACAAGAAAGCGTCCAAATTTTTCTTCCCTTTCATTCTAAATTCTATAAGAAAACGTCCAACTTTTTCTTCCCTTCTCTGCAAAATAAAACTCACAAATACACCATTAGTCATAGTCTACTAATGATCCCTGGACAAGCTATTTGACATGCTTATAGTACATAATCCAAATCAATGGTTTTGCAATGCTGAAAATATCATTGTCAATGCAACTTGGCCATTAATTTTTAAGCTGATGAGTTACTTGCGTAGCAGTTTAAGGTTGGCCCTAAGGATGGGCTCAGGAAATATTTCAGAGTGTTTTTCATTATTATATCTTTTAGTGGGTTTCTTTCCTTTAAAGTTTTTAGACTTGATTGAAGTTGCAATTTGAAAGTTCTTAATTATTTTGTTCAACCAAAACAGTTGAAAACTAAAAGTCCCATACAACTTGTTCCAGGTAATTGATTTTATTATTGTCTTAGACAGTTATATATTTTATTGCTTGACATGACTGAAAAGTACACCATATTTTGATAAATGGAAAAATTACAGAAAAAATTTCTTCCACCATTTGTTCTTTGACTCAAATAACAAATAAAGGACAAAAACTGAGGTATAAAGAGGGAAGTAATTTGATTTTTGCCTCGTATATTCTGCATGTACTAGGGTTCCAGCTCCTTTCTTTGGCATTTGCTTTAATTCACTCTCATTTTTTAAATAAAGAAAAAAGAAAATATGTTATCAGGTCCTAAGCTTCATATGAAAAGTCAAGTTTTACATATATATATATATATATATATATATATATATATATATATATAAAGATGCTTAGGAAGGCTTGGAGCACATATATTCTCAGCTTTGGCCCGTGTTATATGCTATTCCCCTCATTCCTAATTATCTGTGGTTATGGAGCTATTTTTTTGTTCCCTTTTATTTGACATTTGTAGGTTTCTAGGAGAAATTAATGACTTCATTCCCAAATTACCCCAATAAAATAGTCCGCATTCATTCTCTTTCCTATTTTCAAGACCGACTTCAATACAACTTATTCTTTCAAACTACTCCAAGTATTATAAAATAGTACACATTCATTTTCTCTCCTATTTTCAAGACTTGATAGACTAGAATATATATATATATATATACAAGGGTGTTATTGGTATTTTGGACCAATTGTATCCATTAGTTAGAGCATTAATTAGATTTCTTAATTCCTGTGCATTACCTTAAAACAACAAAAAATTAGGAATGGAGGGAGTATGCTATATTATAGGTATCCTAAGGAATAAAAGTAACCAAGTTAAATTACAATCAAAAAATGATCCGTGTGTATGAAAAAGATGGTATTAGGTTAATTGATTCTTGTTATAAATGATATGATGTATTTATTTGTCTCTTAACTGTTTTAAAACAAATTTCAGGGAGCGTCCATAGTGCATTTTCAAGATCTAAATGCAGAAACTATAAGATGCACAACTATCCCTAACGTACTGGCCAATCTTGAGCTAGCTCGAGACAAGCAGAGCCGCCAGCCTGAGAGTCCCTTGACTCCATCAAGGCAACCTCTTGCTGCCTCGGTGCATTTTTATGCTGGGGAGTGGGATGAACTCCCCATGGTCTTGTCTGTTGTGAAGAATGACGTACCTGAGGTGCCAACTGGGATGAGCCTGAGCTTTTCCGAGGAGGATTTCAATGATGGGTGTAGTAGCCAAGATGGTAGCATTATGGGGCAAGACTTTTCATTAAGGCGATCTAGAAAGCTTTCAGGAAGCAGGGCATGGGAGAGGGCTAGTGAAACAGACCAAGGGGAAGGGGGCTATGATGTTATTTTGTTGGCGGAGATCCCTTGCTCGGTTACCTCTTTGAAGAAGCTATATGCCCTAATAAAAAAGGTGAGTTGCTCTTTTTTTTTACCCTTTAATCAAACTGTGATATGAGATGTTTAAAACCATTGCTATCGATCTTCCTCATTATGGTTAAACAATCTTAACACACTCTTGACAAATGTATGCAAATTATTATAAAATTTGTCGCAGCAAATCCTATACAATATATAAGCCTAGAAAGTTTTTTACACAATCAATCGTTGTTGACTCAGGTGTCCAACTGTGAAGTGAAGGATTTGATATCCTACTTCACCCTCAACTGAAGAGTCCATGTAACACAAGTTTCCAGTTTTATTGTTTATTTCTGTTAAAAAAAAGACAGATTTCTTTAAGTAGTCTTTTCACGTTACAGCATTTAGTGAATATTATAATTCTTATTATTATTTCAATTTGTTTGGTGATTATTTCCTCCTTTAATCTTCAGTGCTTGAGGCCTCCCTATGGAGTGTTGTACTTGGCCACAAAAAAGAATTACGTTGGCTTCAACAGTGCAGGTCGGCACCTGAGAAGTCTGGTGGATGATGAAGGCGTTTTTGGAGCCCATTTAGTTAAAGAAATGACCGATAGAGAGATTTGGAAGTTTTTTCTTAAATGAGCTGACTCATGGCAAGGCTATTAATAATCTACTAAAAATAGGTTTGCACTCTTCTCACATTGTTTCATATTTTTGTATACATCAAAGGCGTTATGTTTATTCTTTCCGCTAGTAATAAGAGTCAGAAATCTCGCTAGCTGGGCATCTAATATTGTTGGCATTCCTTCTGTAATCATCTTCTTTTGTGAAGGAGTATATCAAAATTTCTTGTGATTTGTTCACTATTTTTGGTATTTTTTTTTTGAATTTATCAAATATCAGTTCAATTTATGGTATAAACATTCAGAAGTCTGTAATATTTATCAATTCTTTCTGGATAGTGATGTTCTCGGGTACGTTACTAACATATACAAGCGGCCACTAAACTAGTCTCGCACACTAATAAAGCTCAAACTTTTTACGTACGGCTTCACTAGTTTTTAATTTTGGGAAATAATTCATATATGGACTACTTTTATGTCGAATAAAGGTAAAATAAAACAAAACAGTAATATTATGATTTTTTTGCACCCTCATGTATTAAATGTTTTCTCCAATTTCATCCAACAACCATTTTTTGTATCATCATACTCCCTACGTCCCTAAAAGGTGATTAAATGTATAATTTTTTTTGTCTCCAAATAGATGAGAAAAAGTACATAAAGGGTAAATATGTTATTTAGTAGGGTCAATTAATATAAAAATAAAAATATTTATCATTTTATATAATTTTGTGGGGTCATTAAGAATAATTTTATACTTATTTACTCTTTTTTCTTTATTTCTAACTTTTTTTAGTATGTGAAAATTGTATTTTATTTATCTTTTTGAGGACCGAGGAAAATATATTTTTGTTAGTACTATGGTAGTAGAAATTTCATAGAAATGAGATCAGTTCTACAACAGATTAAAATCACTAGAGAATTAACAATTAAAACTGTAATGAAAAATACTCGTATTCATCATGTAGTATAAACGTGTTAGATAACTTTATTTTTAGAGCAATAATAAAACTCAATATTATAACTCAAACGATAAGTATTGATTGTAATTATAATTATTAAAAATAATAAATTTTAGTATACTAACAACTTATAAATAAACTCACAATGAGTGAAGAATAATTATTATTTTTAATAATATTAGATGAAACTAAAATGGAAATATATGAGTATTGCTATCTTTATATATTAATATACATATGTACATAGATACATAAGATAAGAGGAAATTAAATATTTCAAATATTATTATTCTTTTTTATTACTTAAGATTCTGTCATAATTTAAATTTGTATAGAGAATAGTCTATATATAAATTATTTTTAAAATATATTGGAGGGGAGAAAAATCTTTGGCCATGTTTGTTTGTAAGTATTATAACTTCGGGATTATAATCTCATAACTATTAATTTTAGGATTAAATATTTTAATCACTTGTTTGTTTTTTATATGTTTATTCATGGGATAACTTAAAATAATCCATGTTATGTTTGTTTTTTCAAGATTAATTAAAGTTTTGGATTAAAAAATATTATTTGGACTATTATACCCTTACAAATAATAACATATTTTAAACTTATTTATACATCAAAAAAATATTTACTGATTATATATACACCCCCCACCCCCCACTCCACCCCACCCCAACACTAAAAAAATATATTTTTTCTGATTATGTATATGTGACTCCCAAAATAAGTATTCATCACCCATTTTGAGTCGTCAAATACATGGTACATAAATTAAATACAAACTTTATTTATACAATACGACAAAACGTAGCTGAGAGTTTTAACACGAATATTGTCTGCTAGACAATATCCAAACTCAAGTGGGATCTTCATTATATTTATTATTATTACACTATTTCATAGAATAGTGAGGACTACTATAGCTACCATCACGGACCATCACTCCGTTTCTTGACTAGTCTCGGCTATGTTCTCATTTTTTGAAGAGAACAATGAAAGCAAAAGGGTGAGCTCAACTAGCCCAGTAAGAAATATTATGACTAAGATAATGAAGAATAAATTATTGTTAGCCTTCAACAAGTTAAACTGATAGGAAATAAACAATAAGTTTAACTGCAGCGGAACAAACAATCCATTAAAAGAGTCAAGTAGAGCACGATATCTACTATCTTCTATGATTTAAAAAGTTTATCATCAATTTTATCGCTGAGACTCAGCTTAATAAATAATCCACATCACTGAATTATCCATGTAGGGTTTTCGGCACATCAAAGCAATGCACAACGAAAAATAAATTGAACAAAACAAAATCTGAAACCCAAACAGGATCTATGCGAAACATAAATTAATTCAGTGTGTAAGAGATTATACCGATTATGAAGGTGGAATTGATGCGATTGAATCTCCAATGCAATTCGACTGAACTACGTCTCTACGGTATCCACACGAATGCCTGCGAACAGTCTCACGATTCTGCTATAAAAGGGTGTTGCGGTACTAGCAACCAAAAGATCAGGATTTTCTTCAAAAGTTTTCTCTCTAGTCTCTCTCTAAGAGTGGCTAGGGTTTGTAAGGTTATGATATGATACCTAAATGGCTGTTATATATCATATATATAGCAGTTAAAAGAAATTAATCAAAAACCTAATTTCATAAAATTCGAATTTATATATATATATATATATATATATATATATATATATATATATATATATATATCTTAATTAAGTCTTACTTAATTAATATACCTATATATAAATTATCCTATTAATTTAAATTCATAATTTAAATACTATCAATCATATTGACATATTTAAATCTTTACAATTTAAATTAATTTTCTTTTAATTACGTTCTATGTGTGTGACCCTATAGGTTATTATTACATTGACAATTAAATTATAAACAATGAGCGACATCTAGTAATGCATCACTGCTACCCAAGTAATAATAAGATCGATGATTCGATGCAACTTTTTCGTGACCAATATTTTAATTTAATTTAATCCTTTTAACCTTAATATCCTAGATTAAACTCGAGTCATGGAATGTGTCATACTCTTCATAATTTAGTCTAAGTTTTTCTTGATCAATGAGTAGATTATATGAAACAAATCAATATTTGACCATGACCATGCATTTCATAGTCCTACTCAATCAAGAGGCCTATGGATATCACCCCTAATACATAGGAGGGTTAAATTCCATCTAGATCACTCATATTCCTCACACGATTCATGATGTACCCAATAATCACCTTTATAGTCCACCCTATTAAAGGTGACCTTTGATGATATCAAAGCACATAAATTCCCGTGTAGTAATATAGTGATTTCAGGTCGGAAGATTATTACATCATTGTCACTATGAGAATCGCTAATGACACTTCGCATAATGCTCCACATAGAATTCTCATGGTGGGTCTGTCCAGTGCATCGTTCTCTAACATGTACCTATGCATTGACTTAATATCTCATATATTTATGACCAATGAGATTTGGTCATCAGTCAATCCATATACTAGTCTCAATGCATCATTGTTATCCCATCAATAATGTTACTCGACTAGGACTTTTAAGAATAATGATATAAGACCCCAACTTTTATGAATAAAGATGAATTTTCTATAATTATCATTTTTAAATATTATGGAATGAATTTGATATAATGTTATAGTTGTGGGTAATATTTAGAAATTTTGTAAATTATGCAAGTTGTTTATAATATTCGATTGGTCGGGGAATATTCGTTTTAACAGGGAATATTCGTACGACGACACAATCATTGGTGGAGCCCACAACGAAATTATTGTCAGATTGAGAAAACGACGAAAAAAAATATTTTATGAAAATAACGGCGGAAGTTTTACCGTTAACTGTTGAAACATTCAGTGTTAAAAAGTACAGAAATACGCGTGGTTGTATAGTAGCACACGATATTTATTATTGATGCTTACGTGAGAAGTCACTCAGTTTTGTTCAATTATTGCTTCAGTAATTGCTGCATAGTATCTCACGTTATTTGATTCAATTATTGTCAATATTTTATATATTATTAAATCAATAATTGAGATAACAAAGTTTTTAATATTATTATTTACATTATTAACGATGTCTAGAAGTTCTGCCAAGGAGAGGTTTGGTTACCTAATTGCGCGCCAATAGGGAGAAATCCTTATTAGGAAAGCCCCCTCTTTCCTGGGAATGACCTGGTCGATTAATAGTGTGAATTATGATAATGATGATGAAGTTTTGTTTTATTAGTATTATTAATGTAATAAAACAGAAAAACTTTTTATATAAAACAGAATACTTTTATAAAGTTATTCGTTTTATTAGGCTAATAATAAAATCTTTTTATATAAACAGAATACTTTTATAAAGTTATTCGTTTTATTAGGCTAATAGTAAAATCTTTTTATATAAAACAGAATATTTTTATAAAGTTATCTATTTTATTAGACAATAATTAGAATATATTATATTTTATTATGCATAGTGTTTGCATAGTAAAATCTTTTTATATAAAACAAAATACTTTTATAAAGTTATTCGTTTTAATAGATTATTAATAGACTATATTATATTTTATTGTAAACCAATCTGGACCGTCCATTTAAAAGTAAATCAATCTAGACCGTTCATGGATTGGTTACTATCCAGTCCATTCTTCTATAAATAGAAACTCATTTCTTCATTATTTCTTACGAATTCACTAAAACTCTAGAGAAAAAAACTGTAGAGAGAATTCTTTTTTTATAATCTTGAGCGTATTTGTGAGACCCCGAATTTTGTGAAATAAAAGTATTCAATTTTTTTATTTTTGTAAATAGTTAAATTGATAAAAGTTTAAAGTGAAGGGTAATATGTGAAATTTTTTGCAACGTAAGCAGGTTGATATAAAATATTTTTTGTCGGAGAATATCCGTACGACGGTACAATCATTGGTGGACCCCACAATGTAATTATTGTCGGATTGAAAAAATGACAAAAATATTTTTATAAAAATAACGGCGAAAGTTTTACCGTTAAAACTGTTGAACTACTCGGTAGTAAAATTACAGTAATACGCGTGGTTGCATAGTAGCACACGGTATTGATTATTAATGCTTACATGATAAGTCACTCAGTTTTATTTTATTAGTATTATTAATGTAATAAAACAAAAAAACTTTTTATATAAAACAAAATACTTTTATAAAGTTATTCTATAAATATAATATATTATATTCTATTATGCATAGTGTTTTGCATAGTATATTTTTTTATATAAAACAGAATACTTTTATAAAGTTATTCTATAAATAAAATATATTATATTTTATTATGCATAGTGTTGCATAGTGCTTGCATTGTGTGTTGCATAGTAAAATCTTTTTATATAAAACATAATACTTTTATAAAGTTATTCGTTTTATTAGATTATAAATAGAATATATTATATTTTATTTAAAAGATTTTGCTTTAAATCTGGACTGTCCGATTAAAAGTAAATCAATCTGGACCATTCATGAATTAGTTACTATGCAGTCCATTCTTCTATAAATAGAAGCTCATTCCATCATTATTTCTTACGAATTCACTGAAACTCTAGAGAGAGAAACTATAGAGAGAATTCTTCTTCTATAATCTTGAGCGTATTTCTTTGGAGTTTAAGAAAGCTTTGAGCGTAGTGCAAGTGCAAGTTTTCTTCGAGTATATCCTCGCCCTACCAGTCGGAGTACTCCACTTTCAAAGGTAAGGGATATTATTTGTTGTACTCATAAGGGGTATTATTTTTTTGTATTCATGAAGAGAACTTCTGTTATTTCATTCTTTATTATTCTGTTGGAATAACCTGTATACGCGAACTACCCTATACTTGGTGAAATTATTCTGTTATTCCATTCCTTATTATTATGTTGGAATAACCTGTTTATGCGAAGTACCGCATATACGGTGAAATTCTTCTATTATTTCATTCTTTACTATTCTGTCGGAATATCCTATCTGTGCGTTTTACGCCGGACCTGGTTCCATTATTTATTATTTCGTATTTATTATTCAATCGGAATATTCTGTCTGTGCGTTTACGCCGGACCTGATTCCATTCTTTATTATTACTATTGGAATAACCTGTCTATGTGGATTACCACATGCATGGTGAATGATCCTTTATATTCATTTCTTATTAAATTATGGAAATGATCTAGTTACGCTGATTATGATGAGAGTCATAATAAAAGCATTGGATTGATGAAAATCATGGGTATATGAAGTATTAGTAAGTGTTATGATGAGTTATGTTGGTTATTATGTGGAAACATGAAAGTTTCTTAGAAATCACAAATGATTGAAAATCAGATTTTAGTGAAAATGGAACATGAAATTCAATTGACCATGTCTCCTATTTTATTTTGAATTTTTGAGTGTGGTCAAGTTCTAAAGTTAGATCTATGAGTTTTGTAGTATCTCCAAGTAGAATCACTAGAAAAGGTGTTGTAAATTTTTGTGTGGACTGATTTTAGCAAAAGGAGTCAAAAGTTGGAAATTACCAAAATGCTACTGTCCAGATTTTTAGAAGGGCTGTTTTGGCCACTTAATTTGTGAGAAAAATTTCGACCTTTTGGGACATGAAAGCATATAGTATAAGGTACATTCTGTCCAAAAATGAGCTCATTCCGACTTAAAATGAGCAAGTTATGACCATTTTAATATTTAGGTTTTTTCCGACGAAAAACGCTATAACCAGAGTTCTATAACTCCGATGACAATGAAATTTAAACTAGAAGCTCATGTTAACATGTGTAAGATTCGTGGGGCTCATAACAGAATAACTGTCGAATGAAGAAACGACAAAGTATGAGTTTTTATAAATAACGGCGTAATTATTACCGTTAACACTGTTGGATTACCTGATGGTTAAAATATAGTAATATGCGTGGTTGCACAATAGCACACAGTATTGCACATTATTATTGAATTATTGATTCATACGTAAGAAGGCACTACTGAATAATTGTTACAGTAGTTACTGTTCAATATTTTATTTTATTGATTCAATAATTACTGCATTGATATTTAATATTATTGTTGTTTCAATAATTGTCACTGCACATTATTTCCCATTATCAGATCAATAATTCATATTATTTGAATAATATTATTAGATAGCATTATTGACAATGTCTTCTGTCAAGGAGACGTTTGGTCACCTAATTGCACATCAGTAAGGAGAAATCCTTATTGAAAAGCCCCCTCTTTCTTGGGAACGGCTTGGTTGTCATAATTATGATTCTATAATATTATTTGTGAAATTATTGATTTATATGATAAAAGAAATATTTATTTGATGTGGATATAAATGATGGATTTATTTATTTTATGTGGTTATAAATAAAGGAATTAATGCTGAGGTATTTTATCAGTATTTTTGTCAGAATGGAGGTATTAAAAATCATCCGTTTGTGGATTTCGGATATTTTTGGTTTGAAATTTGGAGAAATTCAAAGCTACAAAGTTGTAGAGAATTCAATTTCGTGTGGAATGGACATAAAATTCATATTTTTCTGATTAATGGGCTATTTTCTACGAATTACTGAAGTTTCAGAAAATAAAATGATTTTTATTAAATTATGGGTGGGAACCACTTTTTGGTTGGTGTTGAATGCACATGGGCTGCTAATTTTGTTCAAAGATAGCTGATTGTCCAACCTAGCATGCGTAGAGAAAAGATAAGAATTATTAATATTTTATTAATTTAGTCTCCTTTGGCGTTCTAGCATTTTCCTATAAATAGAGGGCTAAGTTAGAATTGAAAATCACACCAGAAACAAGTTTTCTCTCTTTCTCTTTCTATATTATCGAGCGTATTCTTGTGAGTATTTTGATACTTTGAGTGTTGCTATAGGTGCAAGTTTCTGTCAGCACTATATCCGAAATTCAGTCAGAAGTACGGTTATTTTGAGGTAAGGGATGTTATTTTCTTTTGAAATGATATTATTTTCTTCAATATCATTATACCGAAATATTGGTTTAAACTTTTTAATCAAATTTGAAACTTTTTGTGTCGGGGTTACTATTCATGTATACGACACTATTCACGTATATGACACTATTCACGAATACGACACTATTCACTGAAAAATAAAAATTTTCCTTTTTGTCCAAGATGTCTATTATGGTTACTATCTTTGATTGTATCCATGTTTTGATCTTTATTTTTGAATTCTGCTTCACAATTGGTTATTATGGAGTATTATTGATCTTGGATAAACTGTTATACGAATCCCTAATATTTACCCTTCTGTCTCACTGGATTCGTTTTCTTTAAAATATTTTTCATCATCCTCAGTCCTTAAATGATGATATTATTGAATATCTTTGGCCCGTAGTGCAAAGATGAACAGGTGTTGAGATGAACATGACCGACTGGTGATATAAATGAATATCTTTGGCCTGTAGTGCAAAGATGAATGATTAACTAATGAATATCTTTGGCCTGTAGTGCAAAGATGAATATTTGATTAAAGATGTATATTGATTGATGTTACAGGGATAAAATATTGACGATGGACTTTTAAATCTTATAAGATAGTAGAATTCATTCTCTACGTGACTCTTCTAATGGATTGCTGTTTCAGCTGCATTTGTTGATCTAAAACTTGTTGTCTATTATATTCTATCAGATTTTTCCTTGTTGAAGACTAATGATAATTTGTTGTATATTATCTTAGTCATAATATTCTTTACTGGGCTAGTTGAGCTCACCATTTTCCTTTTTGTTCCATTTTTTTTCTCAAGAGGTGAGAACATAGCAGGATCGAGTCGGGGTATGGAGTGAAGGTTCTATAAAGATGTTTTAGCAGTCCTCATTATTTTTGTAAAATAGTGTATGAATAATTGTAATGAGGACTTATTTAAGTGTTGATATTGTCTAGAAGACAATATTTGTATTTAAACTCACAGTATGTGTTGTCGTATTTTGCACGACAATTGTATTATTGAAGTTGTAGTTTGCATTCTGTACCATGTATTTGGCGACTCAGAATGGGTGTTGTATACCTATTTTGGAGGCGTCACAGTTGGTATCAAAGCTTAGGGATATGGTCTTGGCGGAGATCGGGGAATAGAACTAGGAGGGGAGAGATGAGTAAATCCTTCGCTAGTGTATCCTAACTAAGCTTATTTGTTGGTTGATCATAATATAGGATATTATATGTTATGTTAATTTGTTTAATTAACCCTTGTTTTATGGCAGTATTTAAGAATGGTTGCTGAGAACGTTAACAATGGAGTGTATGAGACTGTGGAACAACCTTTAGTCACAAACTAGGAGAACGTGCAACAGGATGGAAATATTCCTCCTGTAAACAACACTACCGAGCAAATGATGAACGATGGAATGTTTAGGAGCTTTTTGCAGTTCATGCAAAATCAAACGAGGGATACTCATATACAAAATACGGGTTGAAATGTTGGCAACGCGCGGTCTGTCACAGCCAAGCAGTTCAAGGAGTTGGGACCACCAGATTTCTGGGGAAAGCCCGATTCGATTAAGGCGGAAACATGGGTCAAGCAAATTACCAAGATATTCGATGTCTTGGGATGCACGGAGGAACAGAAGGTTCCATTCCCCACCTTTATGTTCCATGGAGAGGCAGATTACTGGTGGAAATCTGTGAAGCGTACCCAGCCAGCCGCACTCAACATGTCTTGGGATAGATTTCAGAAACTGTTCAATGACAAGTACTTTCCTGAAAAAATTCGTCATATGAAGGAGGTAGAGTTTATTAGACTGGAACAGAATAACATGACGGTGTCTCAGTACGAGGCAAAGTTCGCAGAGTTATCCAGGTTTGCACCTCATTTGGTAGAGAATGAGGAGCGTATGACGCGAATGTTTTTGAGAGGTCTAAAACTTGAGATTCGTCAATACCTTATCTCTCATAAAATTTCTTTGTATTCGGATGTTGTCAACAGGGCACAATTATTAGAATGAGATAATGAGTATATTCAACCGAGGGACCACAACCAGGGTCATACCGGTGATAGCAGTCATCAGAGTGATGATAACTAGCGAGGAGGAAAAAATACGGACAAAGGGGAGGAGAACGACCGCCAGTTAGATGTTACAAATGCTGGAAAGAGGGATATATCAGCCCAAACTGTCCACAACAATCCAAGGTATGTTATAACTGTGGAAAGGAAGGTCACATAGCTCGGGATTAGTTCTGTAGCAAAACCAAGTTCAGCGGGGATGGTGACTCCAAGGGCTATCCTGGATAAGTCAAAATCAGCGGTTCCTGGAAGAGCGTTTGTCGTGACTGGCCAAAACGTGAGGAAACCGAACGAGGTGATCACGGGTAAGCTAATCTTGAATTCTTGGGAAGTTTATACCTTACTAGATACCGGTTCTACCCATTCTTTTATCTCTCCTGCTTGTGCTCAACGTTTAAACTTGACTCCGGAGAAATTGGACTTTAACTTATCTGTTGAAACTCCGTTGAGTGAAACCTTTGTTACATCTACAGTTTATAAATCTTGCTTGATCCAAGTTGGCACTATCACATTACCTGTTGATCTTATCTCTTTAAAGATACTTGCTTTAGATGTGATTTTAGGAATTGATTGGTTAACCACTCATCATGCCAAAATTGATTGTTTTTGTAAGGTTGTTAGTTTTCATATTCCTAACCAACCTGTTATGCGAATTCAAACAACTAAACCACTAAAATCAGTCACTGTCATATCAAGCCACAAAGCTATTCGTTTATTGAAAAACGGATGTCAAGCTTTCTTAGCCCATGTTATGGATTTAAATAAAGACAAGTCAGATTTGGATAATATTTCTGTTGTTAGAGAATTTCCTGATGTATTTCCTGAAGAACTTCCCGGTCTTGCCCCAGAACATGATGTTGAATTCTTTATTGATCTTGAACCGGGTACAAAGCCTATTTCTAAAACCCCATATCGAATGGCTCATATTGAACTTCATGAGTTAAAAGTCCAACTACAGGAGTTATTAGACATCGGTTTCATTCGTCCTAGTACATCTACTTGGGGTGCTCCTGTTTTATTCATAAAGAAGAAAGACGGGAGTATGCGACTTTGTATTGACTACCGAGAATTGAACCATGTCACCATCAAGAATAGGTATCCGCTACCTCGCATTGATGACCTGTTTGACCAGTTACAAGGAGCACAATTCTTTTCAAAGATCGACCTTCGTTCTGGATATCATCAGCTGAAGATTAAAACTTAGGATATTCCAAAGACTGCATTCAGAACTCAGTATGGGCATTATAAATTCTTAGTCATGTCTTTTGGATTGACTAATGCTCCTGCTGCTTTCATGGATATGATGAACCGAGTATTCAAGAAATATTTGAATCAGTTCGTTGTTGTCTTTATTGATGACATCCTCATCTATTCCAAAAGCCGTGATGATCATGAGCACCATTTAAAGCAAATACTTGAAAGACTTCGTGAAAATAATCTTTATGCCAAGCTAAAGAAATGCGAGTTCTGGCTTGAGGAAGTAGCATTCCTTGGGCACGTGGTGTCAAAACATGGAGTATCTGTTGACCCGATGAAGATTGAAGCAATACAATGTTGGGAGCAACTGAAGTCGGTGACTGAAGTACGTAGCTTTCTAGGCTTAGCTGGTTAATGGAAGGATTTTCTCGAATCGCTACTCCATTAACTCAGCTGACTCGGAAAGATACAAAATTCGTATGGAGCGAGGAATGCGAGAAGAGTTTCCAAGAACTCAAGAGGAGACTCATTTCGGCACCTGTTCTGGCAATACCATCTGGTTCGGATGAATTTGTTATGTACAACGATGCTTCAGGCAAAGGGTTAGGATGTGTTCTCATGCAACATGGAAAAGTAATAGCCTATGCCTCACGACAACTCAAAGAATATGAGAGGAATTATCCTACTCATGATCTAGAGTTGGCAACAGTCGTTTTCGCGTTGAAAATCTGAAGACACTACATGTATGGGGAGAAAGTGGAGATTTATACGGATCATAAAAGCCTCAAATATTTCTTCATCCAAAAAGAACTCAACATGTGACAACGACGTTGGCTTGAGCTGTTGAAAGATCACGATCACACTATTCAATATCATCCTGGAAAAGCAAACGTAGTAGCTGACGCATTGAGTAGAAGACCGTATGCGGGTACGAGTGCAATGTTGTAACACAAAGACCCATTTTTTAAGATTTATAAAGGATAAAGATTGAGTTAAAGACTCCAGGGACCCACATGATGATGACGAATATATGAGTAGAACCGACTTTAATCGATAAAGTTAAAACTTCTCAAGCTACGGACCTGGGGCTGATGCGTATGAAGAAGAAAGTGCATGAAGGTGCTATTCCAGAAGCAAGAATCGATGAATAAGGAATACTTCGAGTTAACTCTAGACTTTGCGTTCCTAACAATCCTGACTTGAAGCATAGAATCATGATGGAGGCACATAACACCCCGTTTGCAATCCATCCTGGGAGTACCAAAATGTATCATGATATTCAACACACATTTTGGTGGAACAATATGAAGAGAGAGATCGCGGAGTTTATCTCGAGGTGTTTAACTTGTCAACTAGTAAAGGCAAAGCATCAAGTGCCAAAAGGTCCATTGCAACCATTTGAGATTCCGAAATGGAAGTTGGAACACATTACTATGGATTTCGTTACAAGTTTTCCCAAAGTTTCTCAAGGCATAGATACGATTTGGGTTATTGTTGATAGATTAACCAAGTCTGCTCATTTTTTGCCGATACGTGAGACTTATTCCCTTGAACGTCTTGCTCGTATGTATGTGAATGAGATTGTGAGATTGCATGGACATGCCAGTATCCATAGTTTCAGATCGTGACTCAAGATTCATTTCACAATTTTGGGTTAGCTTGCAGAAAGCTATGGGCACGGATTTATGATTCAGTTCGGCATACCATCCTCAAACGGATGGACAATCAGAGAGGACTATTCAAACTCTTAAAGATTTATTAAGATTTTGTGTTCTAGACTTCAAAGGGAGTTGGGATAAGAATTTACCACTGGTGGAATTCTCCTACAACAATAGTTATCAAGTAAGTATAGGCATGGCTCCATTTGAGGCGTTGTATGGACGAAAGTGTCATTCTCCAGCATGCTAGGACTGAGGTGGGAGAAGCAACATTGTTGGGACCAGAATTAGTACGCATGACTACAGAAAAGATCCAAATGATTCGACAACGTATTCAAACCTCACAAGATCGACAAAAGAGTTATGCTGATCTTCATCGAAAAGACGTGGAATTTAATATTGGAGATCATGTACTATTACGTATTGCTCCATGGAATGGAGTTACAAGATTTGGGAAGAGAGGAAAGCTCAATCCACGATTTGTTGGTCCATTTGAGATTCTTGACCGAATAGGAAATGTGGCCTATAGACTCACATTACCTCCAAGCATGTCTCGTGTTCATAATGTTTTTCATATATCCATGCTTCGTAAATATGTAAAAGACCCAAACCATATTATTGCGTTAGAACCTAGATGAGATAACCGAAGATTTAACGTACGAGGAGGTACCTGTTAGGATCTTGGATAGAAAAGTACATGTCCTACGCACCAAGGTTATACCACAAGTTAAGGTTTTATGGAGGAACCATGATATTGAGAAAATGACCTGGGAGTTGGAATCAGAAATGAAAGCGAGGTACCCTCACATGTTCGAAACACCAGGTATGTACGTCAATTTCGAGGACGAAATTTTATAAGGAGGGGAGGTTGTAAGACCCCAACTTATTATAAATAAAATTGAATTTTCTTTATTCATTATTCTAAATTAATAAGGTGTTAATTTGATATAATGCTTTGGTTATGGGTGAAATATGCAAATTTTATAAAATAAGCAAGTGGTTTTAAAATATTTATTTTTGTCGAGGAATATTCTTTTGGTTGTGGAATATTCTTTTTGTCGGGGAATATTTGTACGACGGCGTAGCCATTAGTGGGGCTCATAACAGAATAACTGTTGGATGAAGAAAACGACAAAGTATGAGTTTTTATAAATAACAGCATAATTGTTACCGTTAACACTGTTGGATTATCTGGTGGTTAAAATATAGTAATACGCGTGGTTGCACAGTAGCACACGGTATTGCACAGTATTTTTGAATTATTGATTCGTACGTAAGAAGGCACTACTTAATAATTGTTACAGTAGTTACTGTTCAATATTTTATTTTATTGATTTAATAATTACTGCATTGATATTTAATATTATTGTTATTTTAATAATTGTCACTGCACAGTATTTCCATTATCAGATCAACAATTCATATTATTTGAATAATATTATTAGATAACATTATTGGCAATGTCGAGAAAGTTCTGTCAAGAAGAGGTTTGGTCACCTAATTGCGCGCCAGTAAGAATAAATCCTTATTCGAAATCCCCCTCTTTCTTGGGAACGGCCTGGTTATCATAATTGTGATTTTGTAATATTATTTGTGAATAATTAATTATTGATTTATATGATAAAGAAATATTTATTTGATGTAGATATAAATGATGGATTTATTTATTTTATGTGGTTATAAATGAAGGAATTAATGCTGAGATGTTTTATCAGTATTTTTGTCAGAATAGTGGTATTAAAAATCATCCGTTTATGGATTTCAGATATTTTCGGTTTGGAATTTGGAAGAAACTCAAAGATACAAAGTTGTAGAGAATGCGATTTCGTGTGGAATGGACATAAAATTCATATTTTTTTGATAAATGGGCTATTTTCTATGAATTATTGAAGTATCAAAAAATAAAATGATTTTTATTAAATTATGGGTGGGACCCACTTTTTGGTTGGTGTTGAATGCACATGGGCTGCTAATTTTGTTCAAAGATAGCTGATTGTCCAACCTAGCATGCGTAGAGAAAAGATAAGAATTATTAATATTTTATTAATTTAATCTCCTTTGACGTTCTAGCATTTTCCTATAAATAGAGGGCTAAGTTAGAATTGAAAATCACACCAGAAACAAGTTTTCTCTCTTTCTCTCTCTATATTATCGAGCGTATTCTTGTGAGTATTTTGATACTTTGAGTGTTGCTATACGGTGCAAGTTTCTGTCAGCACTATATCCGAAATTCAGTCAGAAGTACAGGTTATTTTGAGGTAAGGGATGTTATTTTCCTTCGAAATGATATTATTTTCTTCAATATCATTATGCCGAAATATTGGTTTGAACTTTTTAATCAAATTTGGAACTTTTTGTGCCGGGGTTACTAGTCACGTATACGACACTATTCACGAATACGACACTATTCACAAATACGACACTATTCACTGAAAAATAAAAATTTTCCTTTTTGTCCAAGATGTCTATTATGGTTACTATCTTTGATTGTATCCATGTTTTGATCTTTATTTTTGAATTCTGCTTCACAATTGGTTATTATGGAGTATTATTGATCTTGGATAAACTGTTATACGAATCCCTAATATTTGCCCTTCTGTCTCACTGGATTCGTTTTCTTTAAAATATTTTTCATCATCCTCAGTCCTTAAATGATGATATTATTGAATATCTTTGGCCCGTAGTGCAAAGATGAACAGGTGTTGAGATGAACATGACCGACTGGTGATATAAATGAATATCTTTGGCCTATAGTGCAAAGATGAATGATTAACTAATGAATATCTTTGACCTGTAGTGCAAAGTTGAATATTTGATTAAAGATGTATATTGATTGATGTTACAGAGATAAAATATTGATGATGGACTTTTAAATCTTAGAAGATAGTAGAATTCATTCTCTACGTGACTCTTCTAGTGGATTGTTGTTTTCGCTGCATTTGTTGATCTAAAACTTGTTGTCTATTATATTCTATCAGATTTTTCCTTGTTGAAGACTAATGATAATTTGTTGTATATTATCTTAGACATAATATTCTTTACTGGGCTAGTTGAGCTCACCCTTTTCCTTTTTGTTCCATTTTTATTCTCAGGAGGTGAGAACATAGCATGATCGAGTCGGGTTATGGAGTGATGATTCTAGAAAAATGTTTTAGCAGTCCTCACTATTTCTATAAAATAGTGTAATGAATAATTGCAACTGAGGACTTATTTGTGTGTTGATATTGTCTAGAAGACAATATTTGTATTTAAACTCACAGTATGTGTTGTCGTATTTTGTACAATAATTATATTATTGAAGTTGTAGTTTTCTTTCTGTACCATGTATTTGGCGACTCAGAATGGGTGTTGTATACCTATTTTGGGGGCGTCACAATTGTCATCATCCTCATGTTTATATTTTTTTTAAAAGTCATCTGTGGCCTGTAGTGCATAGATGGACTTGGTATGATTATGACCAGGGATTATTCTGTATAATCATGACCGTAATGTTACAAATGATGTGGTAAAAGTCCTCATTGGCCCGTAGTGCATTGATGGATAGTTGTTGGCATGATCATGACCATTGATGAATACACGAATATCCTTGGCCCGTAGTACATGGATAATTTGTGGTCGTGATACTAATTAATATCCTTGGCCGTAGTGCAGGGATGATGTGGATTATTTATTAAGCTGAGTCCCAGCGATCAAAGTGATGAAAAACCTTTTAAATCATAAAAGATAGTAGATTTTATTCTCTACCTGACTCTTTTAATGGATTGTATGTTTCGCAGCAGTTAAACTTGACGTTTATCGTATTTTATCAGTTTAACATTGTTGAAGACTAATGATAATGTATTCTGCATTATCTTAGTCATAATATTTCTTACTGGGCTAGTTGAGCTCACCCTTTCTTTCACTGTTCTCTTCAGGAAATGAGAACGTAGCCGGGACTAGTCAGGGAACGGAGTGACGGTCCAGATGATAGTATTAGTAGTCCTCACTATTCTGTTAAATAGTGTGACAATAAATATAATGAGGACTTATTTTGAGAGTGGATATTGTCTAGAAGACAATATTTGTATTAAAACTCACAACTCTCTTGTTGTATATTAAAGATTGTATTTGTATTCTGTATCATGTATTTGGCGACTCAGAATAGGTGATGTATATCTATTTTGGGGGCGTCACAAATGATACTAATTATAATTATATAATCTCATGTTCAAGTCACATACTTGAAACTATATAATTTGTATCACTATTATATAGAATTTTATTATGTTAACATTTATATAACGCAGTAAATAAAACTATAATAAAATCATTCATTTATTCAATCAAATATAATATCAAAATGTTAAGTAATTATATCAAATAATTGGCCTCTAGGGCACAAACTCTAACAATCCATGCACTACGGGTCAAGGATTCATTAATATCACATCCACGAATTATCCATTCACTGGGGCCAATGATAATCGTGTTATGACCAATGATCATGATCATGCCAACAACTGTCCATCAATGCACTACGGGCCAATGAGGACTTTTACCACATCATTTGTAATATTACTGGTCATGATTATACCGAATAATCCCTTGTCATAATCATATCAATCAAAAATCCATCTATGCATTACGGGCCAAAGATGACTTTCTGCAATATAAGCATGAGGATGATGACAATGATATAAGAATTCAATTAAATGAGAGGAAGGATAAATTTTAAAGATTTTATAATTTAATTTATCCAGAATTCAATAATGCCCAAATTGTCAACATGATACTGCTTTGTGGAGTAAAATTCAAGAATAATACTGTATCAAAAATGATTTGGACTGAAAAGAAATTAATTTTTGTCATGAATAATATCCTGGGTGAATAGTACTTCGGGAATAGTACCCCGTGCATAGTACCTCAACATGAAAAGATAAAAAATTATCAAGAATGTTCAGAATAATATTTCCATGAAAAGACATTGGATGAAACGCACATTTCAAGGATATTTTACTAATTTCACGGAGTATAGAAGCAATATTTTAACAAAACGAGTGTAAAATTTAGAATCTAAAACGAAATAATATTACTTATATACTACAAAGTATGGAAGAAAATATTATTTCATACGAATATTGAACAAAAATAATATCCCTTACCTTAAAAAGAAGAGTATTCCAACTGGTATAGCGGGGATATTTTTGAAGAAAACTTGCACAATTTTCTACACTCAAAGCTTCCTTAAATTCTAAATAAATACGCTCAATATTATAGAAGAAGAATTCCCTGATTCTGGTGTGATTTTCAATTCTAAACTAAGCATCATATTTATAGGAGAATGACAAGATACTATTTGGATGCACAGTAATAAAAAAAATCACGGACGCATAATAATAGTCTGCTAAATTTTTTTGCTTTTACTATGCAGACACTATGCATCATAAAATATATTATATTTTATTTTTCATAAAAACAAAGTTTATTATAATATATATATATATATATATATATATATATATATATATATAATATATAATAATTATATGATGTTGATGAGGGGTAATATGATGGGGGTAATATAATAACTATATATATATATATAAAACAAAACTGAGATAACTTCTACGGATAGTTTTTAAAAAATGGTTAAGTGAGGGTCCAAATAATAAGTAAAATTTACAATAAATACTTCATAAAAATCCCCTCAATATTTGTAACAATATTTATTCATCAGTAATATAACTTGTAATATTAACAACCAGATCATTCCTAGGAAAGAGGGGGCTTTCTGATAAGGATTTCTCCCTATTGACGTGCAATTAGGTGACCAAACTCATTTTCTTGACAGAATTTTCTAGACATTGTCAATAATACAAATAATAATATGAATAAGTTGTCATCTCAATTATTGATTTAATAATATAAAATATGATACAGATGATATAGTGACAATAATAGAATCAATAGTGTGAGATACTCTGCAGCAATTACTGTAGCAATAATTGAGTATAATTGAGTGACTTCTCACGTAAGCATCAATAATCAATACCGCGTGCTACTATGCAACCACGCATATTACTGTACTTTTCATCACCGGGTATTTCAACAGTTAACGGTAAAACTTTCGCCATTATTTTTATAGAAAGATATTTATTTCATTTTCTAACTCCTATTATAATTTCGTTGTGGGGTCCACCATTGATTGTGCTGTCGTATGAATATTCCCTGTTAAAACGAATATTCCCCGATCAACCGAATATTTTATAACAACTTGCTTACTTTGCAAAATTTATAAATATTACCCACAACCATAACATTATATCAAATTCACACCATAATATTCAAAAATATATTTTGACAAAAATTAATCTTTATTCATGAAAGTTGGGGTCTTACAACCTCCCCTTCTTATGAAATTTCGTTCTTAAAATTGGGGTACGTATCTGGTATGTCGAAGAGGTAAGGATACCTTGATTTTATTTCAGATTCTAACTCCTAGGTCATTTCCTTAACATCGTGGTTTCTTCACAAAACTTTAACTTGAGGTATAACCTTGGAGCGTAGAATATGTTCCTTCTTATCCAAGATTTTAACAGATATCTCTTCATACGTTAAATCTTCTGCTATTTCTTCTGGTCCTAACTCAATAATGTGGTTCAGGTCTTCCACATATGTACGTAACATGGATATGTGAAAAACGTTATGAACACACGACATTCTTGGCGGTAAGTGTAAGACACCAACTTTTATGAATAAAGAATATTTTTCTTGAAATATTTTTTTAAATATTATGGTGTGGATATGATATAATGTTATAGTTGTGGGTAATATTTATAAATTTTGCAAAGTAAGAAAGTGGTTATAAAATATTCGATTGGTCGGAAAATATTCGTTTTAACAGGGAATATTCGTACGACGACACAATAATTGGTGGACCCCACAACGGAAGTTTTGTCGTAGTTAGAAAATGATAGAAATATCTTTTTATAAAAATAACGGCGAAAGTTTTACCGTTAAACTGTTGAACTACCTGGTGGTAAAAGTACAGTAATACAGCGTGATTGCATAGTAACACACGGTATTGATTATTGATGCTTACATGAGAAGTCACTCAGTTTTATTTAATTATTGCAACATAATTTCTGCATAGCATCTCTCATATTATTGATTCAATTATTGTCACAGTATCATCTGCATAATATTTTATATTATTAAATCAATAATTGATACGACAAAGTTATTCATATTATTATTTGCAATATTGACGATGTCTAGAAAGTTCTATCGAGAAGAGGTTTGGTTACCTAATTGTGCGTCAATAGGGAGAAATCCTTATCGGAAAGCCTTCTCTTTGTGGGAATGATCTGGTTGTTAAATATTGTGAGTTATAATATTAATGATGAATAAGTTCGTGTTGGTTAAAGATGAAATTGATATTTCCATTGTGTTGGTATTATTAGTGTTAGTGAAAATCGACATTTATTTCGATAATGTTATATTGACCAATCGGGTAATTAATCGGATAAATGAGCAATTAATTGCTATTAATTCATATGCTTATAACTATTTATTCACATGTATGTACTATTGATTCACATGCATGTACTATTAGGGGAGGTGGTGCAAAATTGATAATACTTGCATGACTAAATTAAAAATGGAGGTATAGATGAAGATACTATACTATAACTATTTTTTTCACATGTATAGAACTATTGATTCATATAACTGAACTATTGATTCACATGATGTACTATTAGGGGAGGTGGTGCAAGTTTGATAATACTTGTAGGACTAAATTAAAAATGAAGGAAAAGATGAAGGTATTATACTGTAATATTTCGAGCCCCAAAACGTGCAATTATCGAAACTATATTTTCCTATAAATAGAAGCTCATTCTTCTTTCATTCTCACTAATTCACTAAGACTCACAAGAGCAGCTATAGAGAGAGAAGCTATAGAGAGAAAGAATAAGAGAAGTCTGCTATTTCACTATTCTAGTATCCATTCTTCTTCTGAGGTAAGAGATATTATTTTTGTTCAGTATTCATAAGGAATAATATTTTTTTCCATACTCTGTAGTATATGAATAATATTATTTCGTCTCATATTCCTGATTATACCCTCATTATGTTAAATTATTGCTTCTATACTCCATGAAATTAGTAGAATATGTTTGATATTTGCTCTTCATCAAGTATCTTTTCATGGAAATATTATTCTGAGTTTTATTATTCTTGAATTTTACTCCACAAAGCAGTATCATGTTAACAATTTAGACATTATTGAATTCTGGATAAATTAAATTATAAATCATAAAAAATTTATCCTTTGCTTTCTTTTAATTGAATTCTTATATCATTGTCATCATCCTCATGCTTATATTGTGATGAAAGTCATCTATGACTTGCGTGCATAGATGGACTGTTGGTTGATATGATTATGACCTGGGATTATTCAGTATAATCATGACCGTAATGTTACAAATGATGTGGTAAAAGTTTTCATTGGTCCATAGTGCATTGATGGATAGTGGTTGGCATGATTATGACCATTAGTGAAAACATGAATATCCTTGGCCTGTTGTGCATGAATAATTCGTGGTTGTGATACTAATGAATATCCTTGGCCCGTAGTGAATGGATAATTCAGTGATGTGGATTATTTATTAAGCTGAGTCTCAGCGATAAAATTAATGATAAACTTTTTAAATCATAGAAGATAGTAGCTATCATGCTCTACTTGATTCTTCTAATGGATTGCTTGTTCTGCTGCAGTTAAACTTGATGTTTATTGTATTTTATCAGTTTAACATTGTTGAAGGCTAACGATAATTTATTCTGCATTATTTTAGTTATAATATTTCTTGCTGTGCTAGTTGAGCTCACCCTTTTGCTTTCATTGTTCTCTTTAGGAAATGAGAAAGTAGTCGGGACTAGTCGGGGAACGGAGTGATGGTCCTGAGATGGTTGTTTTAGTAGTCCTCACTATTTAGTGTGATAATAAATGTAATGAGGATTGAATTTGAGTTTGGATATTGTCTATGAGATAATATTCGTGTAAAAATTCAGCTTATATTGTATAATTAAGTTCTTCAGGGAATATGTCACGAAATTTATTAATAATAGGAATATCATTCAAAACTGACGTATTTATGTTTAAATCCGTGACATGAGCTAAGAAAGCCTGACATCCGTTTTTCAATAAACGAATAGCTTTATGGCTTGATATGACAGTGATTGACTTTAGTGGTTTGGTTGCTTGAATTCGCATAATAGGTTGGTTAGAAATATGAAAACTAACAACCTTACGAAAATGAATAGTTAACCAATCAATCCCTTATATCAAATCAAATGCAAGTATTTTCAAAGAGATAACATCGACAGGTAATGTGAGGGTGCCGATGTAATGCTCTGAAATCCGGTCTATCTTCATACCCGAATTTCGTATGTCACGGTCCCACTTCTTTCCAAACATACATCATTATATACCGAAATATAACAACATACATTCTCAATTCTCAGGTTCTAATACCTTATAACCTCTTCATTATAAATAATGATAATTACATTATTCTTTACATCTTATACGAGTGACTTTCATCCGCCACCAAGGATACGTAACCGTTCATTAAACTATTCTATAGTTTAATTACATTATTCTACATTACAAGTCTTCACTTGATCTTCACGCTTTTTTATCTAATGAATGACACCTTCATTTGGATACCGATCAAGTTGATCTTTACGGGATCCTTAAGTTCTTCTACTCGTATGCTGAAAATGTTTTTCATTTAAAGCAAGTGTGAGCATTCAATTGCCCAGCAAGTCATAAAAGTTGAACAAATAACTTTAAGAATTCAAATATTTCTTTAGAACTTCGATAACCTAACAAAGGTTATAAAGCAGCTTGAATAATAGGAATAATCTCGATTCCTATCATTTTAAAACATTAGTCACATTCACTTTTAAATACTTTCATTCTTTACTCTATTTCATACACATCCTGTCTGGCTAGAATCTTTAACACAGACTTAACAATAACGGTTCATGTATAAATAGAACATTCTCATATTGAACAGCTCAATCACAGAACAGTTCATCTCACAAAAACACCGAAATGTTCAAATTGTGGCACAAGGCTTCATACGTTCTACCACCTTGTACAAATATCACACATTTTCACATAGACAGAACTTCTCAAGTTCAACATCTAAGAAGTTTTAGAAACTAGCATTCATTTAAAATATGAATGAAGTTAGGAAACTTGCTTTACGTGCAGCTACAGCTTACGCTGAAATGCTCATTCCAATCCCTATAACACAAAAGGAAATAACACATACACCAATTAGTCATATACTTGACTTACTCATTGGTTTAAGCTTAACTTTACTTCTTAGGGTTCGCGTTCTTACTACCTAAGTTTACGCGACAAACTCTCATTACCGGTTTACGGCTTCATGACATACGGAGATGTCTTACTCAACATGTTCATCATCTTTGATGATTTGCATTCTTATCTTCTTTTTATAACTTCTCTAAGACTCAGCACACATCGCTTCTCTGCTAGTAGTCCATATATTACTCTGAGTGGTTTCCCATAAACAACCAACAAACAAGTTCCCGTCTCGTCCATACTGCCATCACAGTAAGTTAGATCGGTTGCCAGTTTCGTATATACCTTCGCTCTCTGAAGGAATTATTTAGCCCAGCTCCTGTCAACCATCAAAGGTTACGATTGTACCACAACCTAAATTTATCTTAACTTATCCGAACTATTAAACTATAATGTTCGTTAAGTCAATTTCTTATTCCTTATGGCTTTCTGGCAACTAAATGCCATACGTCAGGATTCATTTATTATCGTCTGAGTTATACAGTCTTTTGTATACTCAGAACGATCATTCAAGTTAATCATTAACTCGACTTCTTTACGTTATGCGTACTTGTCTTTATTTCAGCTTCTTCACTGTTCATAATTTAATCATTGGTTTTCATTATCTTACGGTCAAACAATACATGGGGTGTAGGTTCTGCCCGTTTCATATTCGCGTACACTCAGCCTTCACGTCGGTTAAAGTGTTTAACGCTTACATTTCATTCTAACATTCTCCATTCGACTCACATTCGGCTTTCCTTAATTTTATTACCGTTCGTTACGACTTTCTTGATACCATTCGTTATTCTTCCTTAATGTTGAAGCCATGCTGTTCGTTGTATGCTAATATCGGTCGTTCATCGCAACTGCATTGCGTTCATCTTCTTTGTCTTTTAATCTCGTTTAATCTTTCCGTTCAACCTTTATTAAAGGTTTAAAACACTTGATTAAGTGTTACCTTACATGAAATACACGTTTATTAACTTTTGTTACACTTCCCCCAGGATTTGACCAGTTAAAAGCTCATCACTGGGCCTTGCCCTGCACCAGCGCTGCGGCGTCGGTTCCTTTCACAATTCTCGCGCTGCAGCGCCACTGGCGCCGCGATGCCACCATCTGTGTTATAACTTATGCTGCGGCACGAGTTTCCAGTGTCAAGCTTCCTGGTCTGGCACTGTAGCACCACCTTACAAAGCATGGCTGGCGCTGCAGCGCCAAGCCCTAATTCTTGAATTTTTTTTCTAAGTGTTTGATCGTTCTGAGACACTTACTTCCCGATCTCATAACTTATTCGTTATAACTCGGAACAAGGTCATTCCAAAGCCGTTCTCTTTCTTATCTTACGCACTTAAATACCCCTCGGATATAACTTCATTCTGAATCCGTTAACATGCCATTGGATTGGCTTAATCTTCGTCCTTCATTCATTTTATGTTATTAACGTTCTTCATTCGTTCGTCCGTAATTCGGTCATCCGAACTCGAAACTTGTTTATTCTTGAGTTTGTGACTCACGTTTTTTACGTTCTCTTACATTCTTATGAAACCCTACACATTCGGGTTCATTTAAACACTTTCTAATTCTCATTCATTTTTTACAAAATTTTTGCCATAACTTCGTTATAGCTCAGTTTTAATCCGTTCTTCATGAACGTTTCTACCATTCCTAACCAAGAAATAAGCATTTAACTTATACACGATGGTTTTAAACTTGTCTATTAACAACAATTACGCTACGATGGTTTTAAATTTGTCCATCAACAATGTTCTTCGTGTTCTTCGCGTTCTTCGTTCGTTCTTCATTTTTAATCGATATTTTGATTACGATTTCAATATTTCTTGGAATTTGATGTTATAAAACACCATTCCTTACTAAATTCATCAAATCTTTCACATGATTCATTCGGATCGCTCAAATTCATTACGAATCTTATACTTCCTTAAGAAATGTATAAAATAAATTTTTAATTCTTATTTCTTCATTTTCTCATGATTTCAACTATATGAAATCATTCCTAACATCTTTTACTTCTTATTCTCATTAAGCTATATTTTAAACATAGAAAACTTAAAGAAAAATTATATGAGACAAGGTTTCGGATTACCTTTCTCCTTTAATCTCCTTCCGTCGGAAAAAGTTTGCTCACGAGCCAACTTTTCCTACTCTTTTTTCTCTTCTTCCTCATCCGAAATCTCTTTCTCTCTCAAATGTTGGTTGATTTTCAAAATCCCAATCAAATGAAATTAAGCTTCCTTTTATAGATTTTCAAAGCTAGAGGCAAAATAGTTATTTCACCCCTAAATCTACTATTCACACCTCCTCAACTAACCTCCTTACTATTCACGAAACTTTCCTTGGAAGTTTCATAGTTTCGTCTTTCGGGATTTATCCGACAATTTTAAAAATTGCGATTCTCGGAATCCAAATATTTTGGGATATTTCGTCTTTCGTTTACAGTTTAACTTTTACGTATTTTTCGGAACTATGAAAAACTGAAAAACACTTTTTTACATTACGCGTTTTTCTTCACGTTTTCCCCTAACATAGTTAAGCGAATGAAAAGTACATAACAGTAATTTCATCATTTTTATTTTGTCCAATTACTGCACGTTTTTCGAGAAAAACTTTTATCGACTTACTTAACTTTTCACGATATATTATCGTCAAATCTTTCGAGAAATGTAATTTTGACATCCAAACTCTTGGAAAGGCTTATGTTATTCAAACCCTAACCCTTAGGGTTTCGTCAGGTAAATAGTGCCTATTTCGTCTTTTTCCCAAGAAATATTTTATTCTCGATTTTTTTTTTGTCTTGAAAATTCTTACTCGTTCAGTCTAGCTCGTAGCCAGAATCCTCCCGATTTATAATCATCCTAGGTTATAGAATGATTAATAAACAAATAGCACAGAATATTATTAATAAAAATTCGTTTTATTAATAACTAATTCTTTAAATCTTAAATTCTGAACAATCCGGATTCTCCGGGTTGTTACACTTCCCCCCTTATAAAAATTTCGTCCTCGAAATTTCTTCAAACAACACCCATTCCCGGGTCATCACATTCACTCCTCCTTCACAGAATTTTGTCCTCGAAATTTTAACTTACACTTCTTCTCAACTTCTCTTCAAAGAAGTTCTTATCCTTCAAACATTCCCTCGCCTTCATAACTTATCAAGAATTATAAAGTAGAATGACCAACGAGAAATTTAAGAATTCCTTTAAAACATTTCATACTTTTGCTGAGGGGTCAAGTTGACCATGAACTCTTACTAGGTTTAATAACATGACACCGTAAACCTTATTCCACGGTCAGTTTACAATCACACAGAAGGTAAACTACCTCTTTTATACGTAGGCGATCAACCCATGGTATAACCCTATTTCGGGGTGTATTCACCTCAGACTTAATCATTAGATTCCGTACCAAAGCAATTTGGTTTAACACAACTTCTTAAAAGAAAGCTCAATTTTCTTTTAATCATGACATACCATTCGTCTTAGCCAAATTAAGTAGTAAGACCATACCATTAAATTGGATATCAACTTGAAACATTCGTCTAGTCAAATTAATTAACATCGACTACTTCTTTAAATTCTTTCACAATACATCAAAATGCTTTATGACGTCATAATACCGTATTTTTCACAGTACATTGAGGACTTCGTCAGTTTATGTGTGACACCCCCAAATCCGGGTACTTCATTTCCACCAGATTTGGTACTCACTTGATAAAAACATTCATATCTAACTACCCAAACATAATAAAGTTTAATAATAAACCTCCCCATTAAAGGGTTACATCAATAAGTTCAAAAAAATCTCCTAGGTTATCTAACCTTTAATTACAAACATCATGTACGGAAAAAAATAAATAAATACATCACAAGATTTAAAATAAAGTCCAACAACATAAAAGCTAACCGGTTTACAAGTCTTCAATACTTGCTTATCTTCCCTTTCCCTTTACTGGTTGTAGGTTCATCGACCTTCTCAACTTTAGCTGTAATATTTATATAAGCAAGAGGGAGAAAACAATGCTCACTTGAAATGACAATGAATAAACATCATATCAACTGCCAAATGAATAGGCTCAATAGAAATGAATAAGGTACTTCATCAATAATAATCAAGAACAGAATATGAAATATATTACTGAGGGTCAAAAGACCACGCACTATGTCCATAGTTATAAGTATTCTTTCAATTTAAACTTTAACAGTCATAAGACTATAGGGACTCCTCGTACTTAGGGGGATCAGCCCTTCGTACAATGTATTATGCACAAACATTTCAACGCTATGCATAAATTATCCCCTGTAATAAGGTTGTTCATCTCATTATTTAGAATACAATTCCACACTAAAGTAAGTTTGGTTTGGATAAGTTTCAAGGTAATTTAGAGTTTAACGAACATCAACTAAGGATTAGTTGAATAAAATGTAGTAACAATGCGCTATGTAATAAGTCATAAATGAATCAACGTTTCATAGTAAGGTCATGCTTTAGGAATGAACTAAAAGCATAAACATTAAATAATATAACATACCTTGCTTGAAAAATGTTAAGCTAATGTTAGAATCTTGTTTAGAATTGAGTATTTGAGCATGCATAATAAATAGTAAATTGAACGATAAAAACTTGTTCAACGTTAGTGTATCAAAATTTAGAAACTTGTATGCGAAATAACAGGTTTAAGATTAGAAAAACAACTGGCTCAATATCAAAAGGTAAGATTTAGGAGCTTGCACGATATAATTAGGGTTAAGAAACTTGCACAAAGAAAGTTTAGGGTTAGAAAGCTTGTCTTGCGTGTAAGCTAAACAGTAACAGTTTTATTCACAATATTTTAATCACAAGTTATTAGGACACAATTAGTCACTACAAATACTCTGTATATAAATAAGTGTCTATTTCATATATGGCTTGATTTTTAACCACATAGTCAAGTTATATTAGTAACAAAACTTGTTAGGTGTTAATTATATGCTCATTCTTATCACTATAATATCACAGTAACAAAATTACATTTTTAACAGTCATAATATTGCATCATATCAACATTTACAGACTCTGTGTAAAAGAAAATAATTTTTTGGGCCATTCTGCTAACTGGCGCTACGGCGCCACAGTTTGTGGTTGGCGCTGCGGCGCGGTGACGGTGCTGCGGCGCGAGGCACAGGCTGGGGACTGACGTTGTGGCGCGATGCTGGCGCTGTGGCGCGATGCTGGCGCTGCGGTGCAATACCTGGCTAGGCAGTGGCGCTGCGGCGCGAGATCAGCGCTACGACTCTAACTTTGGCGCTGAGGCGCCGAATTATAGAACTGAGCACGAAGAATAGAACGAAGCTATTTTTTGACTATTTAACAACTGCTAGCACCTAAATTAACACGTATAACTTACATAGATTACTCATAAACATTACCCATTATATATATACTGATTTTAAAACAACTAAACCACAATCTCAGAAAATTAAATCCTTGCATGCCATGTTTTAAACCAAAACTCCATTTTTGACATTGTTTGACAAAATTAACACGGTAACCACAATTATACACCAAATTGATTCATTTAAACTACGTTTTCTCCATTTCTTAACATATTAACATATTCAAGGTTCAATTTATCTATTAGTTCACAATTAAATATCAATTTTGGTATTCCTACAATCTATGTTCATACACATATTCACTGTAAAACTATTTTCTTTCTTTTTGAAAGTAAATTATTATACAAATAACCTACAATCATATGTATATGCTAGTTATAATATCACAATTACAATATACACATAATTTATTAACCAATCATAAAGATTTGGATTACAGACAATTTTGTAAAGAACTTTATACTACAGTCAAGAACACAGAGACTTTAGGAATTATGTCGTAAAACATATATATATACATATCATATTAAGGTTATAGAAAAATATCTTCAATTGCTTAGTATTTCTTGCCAGTCACAGACAAACTTACAACTTCACAGACCTTTTCTCCTCTCAACTCACTCTAGTCTCTCTCAAATTTCTTTTCTTTGTAATCTTTTCTGACAACCTCCCTTTCTTCTTAGGCTTAGGCTTTAGACCAAATACATTTTACGTAAAATAAACTCAACTCAACACACACATTTTCAAACGTCTAAAATCGACGTTATACTAAATTAACGGTTACCAAAATTAATATATATTATTTATATTTTATTTGTATTATTAAAAATTCAAAATTCAAAAATCCAAAAGCCATAAGGCTTTGTTTGGTAAAAACTCTTTAAAAATTAAAGAATTAATATCTTTAAGCCTTGTTTGGCAAAAACTAAATTAAACTCCTTTAATTTATTTTAATAACCCCTTTATAGCATAGTTTATTGTCACACTTTTATTATCAAATTAAACTAAAAATATTATAATAATCCATTTAATCCCTATCAACTCTCTAATTTAATTATTAAATTAAATTAGAATATTATCTCATAATAATTAATTTCTTTCACTCATTAATTATTTATTTAATAACTAATTAATTAAATCAAATTAAATAAATATTTATTCAACAATAGCACATCAATTAAATATTTATATAATTCAATAAATATTTAAAATTATAATTTAAAATTTCGGATTGTTACATCCTTCCCTCCTTACAAGGATTCTGTCCCCAGAATCATAACTCAAATAAATCATTCGTCACATTCTTACCTTCTTACAAAAATTCTGTCCTCAGAATCGTTGACACAGATTAAATAAATAATTTAGGATAATTCTTCATCATTTCAGCTTCGAGTTTCCACGTAGATTATTCGACATTGTGGTTTCTCCATATTACCTTCACAGAAGGTATCACCTTATTCTTGAGCACTTTTTCTTTCCTGTCGACTATCTGGATAGGAACCTCATCATAAGACAAGTCTTTATCGAACTGCAATGGTTCATACTCTATCACATGCTTGTAATTGGGTTTATACGGTCGTAACACCGAAACATGAAAAACATTATGAACGTGTTCCAACTCTAGAGGTAGAGCTATCTCATAAGCCACATCTCCTACTCTTCGCAGCACTTCAAAAGGGCCAATAAACCTCGGGCTTAGCTTTCCCTTTTTACCGAAACGAATTTTCCCCTTCCAAGGAGAAACTTTTAAGAACAAGAAATTTCTTACATCGAATTCACGATCTTGTATGTGCTGATTAGAATACTTCTTTTGTCTGTCTTGAGCAACTACCAATCTTGTTTTGATGAGTTTAACAACCTCAGAAGTTTGCTGTACCAGTTTTGGTCCTAATAGGTTCACCGACTTCGTCCCATCACAGTGGAGTTCTGCACTTCCTGCCGTATAATGCTTCGTAAGGAGGCATGCCGATGCTTGCGTGGTAACTGTTGTTGTGACACCTCTAAATCCGGGTACTTCAATTCCGCGAGATTTGGTGTTCACTGTATAAATATCATCTATCTATCTACCCATAATAAATGCAAACCATGCAATAATAGAAATAAATCCTCCCCTTAAGGGGTTACAACATCAGAATAATAATTACAATCCCAGGTCAAACTAACCTTAAACACCTGTACGAAAACATATACAAATAATAAGTCTTAATTAACATCAAGTCTTGACAATAAAAATTCTTAAAATTAAATAACAAGTCTTCATCACTTATTAGCTTTGCCCTTGCCTTTGCTAGTAGAAGGCTCGTCGGACCTTTCGTTCTTAACTGCAATGTTATTATTACGTAAGAGTGAGCACGATTGCCCACAAGTATAATATTACAACAATAAAATAATAACATGTGAGTGAATCAAAAACTTCTGGAATAAGAACTCAACTTTTGAATCAAGAATGAATAACAAGAATCAAAAGAACTTCTGAGGGTCATAAGACCTTGAACTATGTCCTAGGTTGTCAAGTGTTTATACTTGAAACCTTTAACAGTACATAGACTATGGACTCTTTTTCTCGTACTTAGGGGGATCAGCCCTTAGTGTCATACTGTGCACAATATCTCAATGTTAAAGTGTAAGTAATCCCCTATACAGGTTTGTTCATCTCAGTTTGACATTAGAGTCCACACCAAAGGAAGTTTGGTTTGGATAATTCAACAAGGGTTCTAAAATTTAGAACGTTCATCAACTATGGACTAGTCGAATCAATAAGGGTTCACTAGTCTTACAATGTTCAACAATAACTGATATTTAAATTGAATAACAAACTCAAGAGGTATACAATAGAATAAGTATTGTATAACAAAATCATACTTTGAAGATTAATAACCTTTAATATAACAATTTGAACTTGATTAACAATAACGAGAATTTGCTCGATGTAAAGAGGTAAATTTATTAACTTATATAATGATAACGAGTAGGGTTAGGAAACTTGCCTCGTGCGTAGATTACACGTTAATTATACATGTTCCATGATTTAATCCTACATACCATTTACATTCACAATACCAGTCAATTATAACGTAATTAGTCACCATAAGTTCATTCTTTTTGTCTAAACTCAGACTATGACTATACTTAGTCAAATTACAACACTTGTTTTCACATAATATTACACTACACGAACCACAAGCTAACTACGCATTCAATAATTCATTTAAACACGTAAGTAACTCATTAACATGTTAAGAGTCTAATTTTAACATCACATTATATGACTAACACATTTTTATGTTCATTAGATTAGATTACTACTACACTCCTTGAATTTAAACAGTTAAATTCTCATTTTTGGACAATACTGCAGAGTGGCGCTGCGGCGCCACCATCACACCTATTCTTGGTGCTGCGGCGCGACCAACGCTGCAACCTGGACAATAGCGCTGCGACGTGGCTGGCGCTACGGCGCGGGTCTTAAGTGTAAGACCCTAACTTATTATAAATAAAATTGAATTTCTCTATTTATTATCTTGAAATAATAAGGTGATAATTTGATATAATACTTTGGTTATGGGTGAAATGTGTAAATTTTATAAAATAAGCAAGTGGTTATAAAATATTCATTTTTGTCGAGGAATATTCGTTTGGTCGTGGAATATTCTTATTGTTGGGGAATATTCGTATGACGACACAACTATTTATGGGCCCCATAACGGAATAACTGTCGAATGAAGAAAATGACAAGTTTGAGTTCTTATAAATAACAACATAGTTGTTACCGTTAACACTGTTGGAATACCCGGTGGTTAAAATACAGTAATACGCGTGGTTGCACAGTAGCACACGGTATTACACAGTATTTTTGAATTATTGATTCTTATGTAAGAAGGCACTACTCAATAATTGTTACAGTAATTACTGTTTAATATTTTATTTTATTAATTCAATAATTGCTACGTTGATATTTTATATTATTGTTGTTTCAATAATTATCACTGCACAGTATTTCCCATTATCAGAACAATAATTCATATTATTTGAATAATATTAATAGATAACATTATTGGCAATGTCTAGAAAGTTCTGTCAAGGAGAGGTTTGGTTACCTAGTTACGCGCCAGTAAGGAGAAATCATTATCGGAAAGCCCCCTCTTTCCTGAGAACGGCCTGATTGTCATTATTATGATTCTGTAATATTATTTGTGAATAATTAATTATTGATTTATATGATAAGAAAATATATATTTTTATATGGATATAAATGAAGGAATTAATGCTGAGGTAGTTTTATTAGTATTTTATCGAAATGAGGAACAAAATTTGGAAATTTTTAGAAAATTAATTTATTACTTGATTTTGTAAAATCTATAACTCTTTGTGTATAATGAGTTAGAAGATAAGCCATATATCAAAAGAAAGCCCTGGAAGTAAGCTAACCGTAGAAACTAGAATCACCCAAAAATTCACTGTGGAGTTTTCGTGGTGACTGTTGGAAGGAAACTGGTCTGAAGTGTTCTTGAGATATATTGCGTGACTTATAATTTTTAATCCGACCGTTGGATCGTTGTGATTTTTGGATATGTTATACATATATAAGTTGAGTATATGTCCACAAATTTTGAATCGTTAAAAATTAACGTATTGTTTGTTATGAATTTTAAGAGGTGTTTGGTTCAGAAATTGTTGAAGTTTCTGAATTTATTATTTTGGTGGAAAATTCTAGAATGAGTGGGCCCCACCTGTGGTTGGTGGAGAAATGTGCTGAAATTTTATTTCAAATGTGGTGGGTGAGAATAGTAGCAGGTAAAGCCATCAGGTAGCAGGTTAAGTCTGCTTCGGCGTTCTAACATTTTCCTATAAATAGGGTGCTTAGTTAAAATTGAAAATTACACCAGAAACATAAGCTTTCTCTCTCATTCTCTCTCTCTCTCTATATATATATAGATATATTATCGAGCGTATTTTGTGAGTATTTAGGTATTTTGAGAGTTGCTATTCAGTATAAGTTTCTTTCAGCACTATATCCAAAAATTCAGTCGGGGGTACTATTCTTTTGAAGTAAGGGATTGTAAGGGATGTTATTTTCTTCTTAAATGATATTATTTTTTTCAATATCATTATGCCAAAATATTGATATGAGTTTGATTGTGGAATTTCTACCTTTTTGTGTCGGGGTTACTATTCACGTATACGGCACTATTCACAAATACGACACTATTCACCGAAAAATGAAATTTTCTCTTCATTATCCCAGATGTCTATTATGGTTACTATCTTTGATTGTATCCATGTTTTTGATCTTTATTCTTAAATTTTACTCCATTATGGTTTATTATGAAGTATTTTTAAACTTGAGTTATCTAAAGTACGAATATCTAAACTTTATCCTTTTATCTCACTGGATTCGTTCTCTAAAATGTTTTTCATCATCCTCAGGTCCTTAATGGTGATAATTGATGAATATCTTTGGCCTGTAGTGCAAAGATGTATGATTACCTGATGAATATCTTTGGCCCGTAGTGTAAAGATGAATAAGTGTTGAGATGAACATGACCAACTGGTGATACAAATGAATATCTTTGGCCCGTAGTGCAAAGATGAATATTTGATTCAAGATGTATATTGATTGATGTTACAGGGATAAAATATTGATGATGGACTTTTAAATTCATAGATGATAGTATATTTCATTCTCTACTTAACTCTTCTAATGAATTGTTGTTTCCGCTGCAGTTGTTGATCTAAAACTTGTTGTCTATTATTTTCTATCAGATTTTTCCCTATTAAAGACGAAGGATAATTTGTTGTATATTATCTTAGTCATAATATTCTTTACTGGGCTAGTTGAGCTCACCCTTTTCCTTTTTGTTCCATTTTTCTTCTCAGGAGGTGAGAATTTAGCAGGAACTAGCCGGGGTATGGAGTGATGGTCCAAGGTAGTTGTTATAGTAGTCCTCACTATTTTGTAAAATAGTGTATCAATAAGTGTAATAAGGACTTATTTGAGTGTGGATATCGTCTAGAAGTCAATATTTGTAGTTAAACTCATAATATTTGTGTTGTCGTATTTTGCATGACAATTGTATTAATAAAGTTGTAGATGTTTTCTGTACCATGTATTTGGAGACTCAGAATGGGTTGGGTGGATTGAACCTATTTTGGGGGCGTCACAGTTGGTATCAGAGCTTAGGGATATGGTCTCTGGCGGAGATCGGGGAATAGAACTAGGAGGGGAGAGACGAGTAAATCCTTCGCTAATGTGTCCTACCTAAGCTTATTTGTTGGTCGATCATAATATAGGGATATTATGTGGTATGTTAATTTATTTAATTAACCCTTGTTTTATGGCAATATTTAAAAATGGTAGCTGAGAACGTTTACAATGGAGTGAATGAGATCGTGGAGACACCTCTAATCACCAAACAGGATAATGTGATGTCAGGCGAAGAAAGAAGTAGAGATATCTATGTGGTGTGTGAAGAATTGATAGTTGTATCTGAGATAGTCACAGAGGTAGCAGCTGAGAGTGAGGAAGAAGAGGAAGAAGAGGAACCTGAGGAGAATTTATTAGAAGAATTTTATGATTGAAATTTAGAATTACAAAATTGTATTCACGAGTTAGAAGAGCAGGCTGAAGAACGGCAGGCGGTCGTGGAGCAAAAGGATGCAACAATTCAAGCTTGTGTTACCTGATATGTGATGCTTGAACAGAAGCACTCTTTGGCAGAGTATAAGATGATAAAACTGGAATCTGAGCTGAAAGAAGAAACAACTGAACGAGTGAGAATGAGTGATGCATGGGTAAAAGCCGCACGACGCGTTGATATTGTGGAAAGAGATGTCCGATCTAAGAAGGCTTAAATAGATGATATGTATTTCTCTTTTTGGATAGCAATTGAGAGAACCCAACATCGAGTTTTGAATTATCCTGTACATTGCGGTCAACCCCAATTCGATTTGGATCGAAGATTAATGATTCAGATCATGAAACAGGAGTACGATGAAGCAGTTGAGGGTGGAATATGCTCTATAGAAAAGTTAATTTCAACTGTAGTGATGACATCAAATGCTGCCCCAGACAAGTCAAAGCCGGGTAGTTCAAGGGAGAGCGATTGTCATGACTTCCCCACAAGCGAGGAACCCAAATAAAGTTATTACGCCTTAGTTAATTATAAATTTTTGCGAAGTCTATACCCTGTTAGATTCTGGTTCTACCCATTCTTTTATTTCTCTTGCTTGTGCTCAACGTTTAAACTTGACTCCGGAGAAATTAGACTTTGACTTATCTGTGGAGACTCCATTAGGAGAAACTTTTATCATATCCACTGTTTATAAATTTTGTTTGATCCAAGTTGGCACAATCACATTACCTGTTGATCTTATCTCTTTAAAGATACTTGCATTTGACGTGATTTTAGGGATTGATTGGTTAACTACTTATCATGCCAAAATTGATTATTTTTTTAAGGTTGTTAGTTTTCATATTCCTAACCAACATGTTATGCAAATTCAAAAAACCAAACCATTGAAGTTAAACACTTTCATATCAAGCCATAAAGCCATTCGTTTATTAAAAAATGGATGTTAAGCTTTCTTAGCCCATTTCATGGATTTAAACAAAAATACGTCAGATTTGAATGATATTTCTGTTGTTAGTGAATTTCCTGACATATTTCCTGAAGAATTTCACGGCCTACCCCCAGAGTGTGATATTGAATTTTGTATCGACTTTGAACCCGGTACAAAACCCATTTCTAAAATCTCATATCGAATCGCTCCTATTGAACTTCAGGAGTTAAAAACTCAAGTACAAGAGTTGGTACTACAACCTCTATCTGGTGACTTCCTTTGTGGAATGTACCAAAGCCAGACTCTCCGTAGGAGACGTCATATTCGTGCAGTGGTAAACTGATAGGCGCCATTGTGACGTGCTATCCAAGATTGGGATATGAATCACAGTTGAGAATAACCGAAGTCGGTGACCAAAGTACGTAGCTTTCTGGGCTTAGCTGGTTATTATCGGAGATTCGTGGAAGGATTTTCTCAAATCGCTACTCCGTTAACTTAGCTGACTTGAAAAGATACAAAATTTGTATGGAGTGAGGAATGCGAGAAGATTTTCCAAGAGCTCAAGAGGTGACTCATTTCGGCACCTGTTCTGACCATACCATCCTGGAAAAGTGAACGTGGTAGCTAACATGTTGAGTAGAAGATTGTATGCGGGTACGAGTGCGATGTTGTTAACACAAAGACCCATTTTGTACGACTTATGAAGGATGGAGATAGAGTTAAAGGCTCCAAGTACCCACATGATGATATCAAACATACGAGTAGTCGATAAAGTTAAAGTTGCTCAAGCTACGGACACCGGAGCTGATGAATATAAAGAAGAAGGTGCAAGAAGGCGTTAATCTAGAAGTAAGAGTCGAGGAAGAGAAGAAAGCTCAAACCTTCGATTTATTTAAAATCCTAGATCGAGTAGGAAATGTGGCCTATAGACTCGCATTACCTCCAATCATGTCTCGTGTTCATAATTTTTTTCATATATCTATGCTTCGTAAATATGCGGACGACCCAAACCATATTATTGCGTTAGAACCAGACGAGATAGCCGAAGATTTAATATACGAGGAGGTGCCTGTCAAGATATTGGATAGGAAAGAGCATGTCCTACGAACAAAGGTTATATCACAAGTCAAGGTTTTGTGGAGGAACCATGCTATTGAAGAAATGACTTGGGAGTTGGAATCGGAAATGAAAGCGAGGTACCCTCACCTTTTCGAAACACCAGGTACGTACGTAAATTTCGAGGACAAAATTTCATAAGGAGGGGAGGTTGTAAGACCCCAACTTATTATAAATAAAATTAAATTTCTCTATTTATTATCTTGAAATAATAAGGTGATAATTTGATATAATACTTTGGTTATGGGTGAAATGTGCAAATTTTGCAAAATAAGCAAGTGGTTATAAAATATTCATTTTTGTCGAGGAATATTCGTTTGGTCGTGGAATATTCTTGTTGTTGGAGAATATTCGTACGATGGCGCAGCTATTTGCGGGCCCCATAACGGAATAACTGTCGGATGAAGAAAACAACAAGTTTGAGTTCTTATAAATAATGACATAGTTGTTACCGTTAACACTGTTGGAATACCCTGTGGTTAAAATACTGTAATATGCATAGTTGCATAGTAGCACACGGTATTACACAGTATTTTTGAATTATTGATTTTTACGTAAGAAGGCACTACTCAATAATTTTTACAGTAATTACTGTTTAATATTTTATTTTATTGACTCAATAATTGCTACGTTGATATTTTATATTATTGTTGTTTCAATAATTGTCACTGCACAGTATTTCCCATTATTAGATCAATAATTCATATTATTTGAATAATATTATTAGATAGCATTATTGGCATTGTCTAGAAAGTTCGGTCAAGGAGAGGTTCGGTCACCTAATTGTGCGCCAGTAAGGAGAAATTCTTATCGGAAAGCCCCCTCTTTCCTGGGAACGGCCTGGTTGTCATTATTATAATTCTTCAATATTATTTGTGAATAATTAATTATTGATTTATATGATAAGGAAATATATATTTTTATATAGATATAAATGAAGGAATTAATGCTGAGGTGTTTTATTAGTATTTTGTCGAAATGAAGAACGAAATTTGGAAATTTTTAGAAAATTAGTTTATTACTTGATTTTGTAAAATCTATAACTCTGTGTATAATGAGTTAGAAGATGAGCCATATATCAAAAGAAAGCCCTGGATATAAGCTAACCGTAGAAACTAGAATCACCCAAAAATTCATTGTGAATTTTTCGTGGTGACTGTTGGAAGGAAACTGGTCCGAAGGACTCATAATTTGAAAAATCAGTGTTCTTGAGAAATATTATGTGACTTATAATTTTTAATCCGACCGTTGGATCGTTGTGCTTTTTAGATATGTTATACATATATAATTTGAGTATATGTCCACAAATTTTGAACCGTTAAAAATTAATGTATGATTTGTTATGAGTTTTAAGATGTGTCTGGTTCATAAATTATTGAAGTTTCTGAATTTATTATTTTGGTGAAAAATTCTAGAATGAGTGGGCCCCACCTGTGGTTGGTGGAGAAATGTGCTGAAATTTTATTTCAAATATGGTGGGTGGGAATAGTAGCAGGTAAAGCCATCAGGTAGCAGGTTAAGTCTGCTTCGGTATTCTAACATTTTTCTATAAATAGGGTACTTAGTTAGAATTGAAAATCACACCAGAAACATAAGCTCTCTCTCTCTCTCTCTATATATATATATATATATATATATATATATATATATATATATATATATATATATATATATATATTATCGAGCGTATTTTGTGAGTATTTAGATACTTTGACAGTTACTATTCAGTACAAGTTTCTTTCAGCACTATATTCAAAATTTCAGCCGGGGGTACTATTATGTTGAGGTAAGAGATTGTAAGGGATTGTAAGGGATGCTATTTTCTTCTTAAATGATATTATTTTCTTCAATATCATTATGCTGAAATATTGATATGAGTTTGATTGTGGAATTTCTACCTTTTTGTGTCAGGATTACTATTCACGTATACGACACTATTCATAAATAAGACACTATTCACCGAAAAATGAAATTTTCTCTTCTTTGTCCCAGATGTCTATTATGATTACTATCTTTAATTTTATCCATGTTTTGATCTTTATTCTTGAATTTTACTCCATTATGATTTATTATGGTGTATTTTTAAACTTGAGTTATCTAAAGTACGAATCTCTAAAGTTTATCTTTTTATCTCACTGGATTCGTTCTCTAAAATGTTTTTCATCATCCTCGGTCCTTAATGGTGATAATTGATGAATATCTTTGGCCTGTAGTGCAAAGATGTATGATTACCTGATGAATATCTTTGGCCCGTAGTGTAAAGATGAATAAGTGTTGAGATGAACATGACCAACTGGTGATACAAATGAATATCTTTGGCCCGTAGTGCAAAGATGAATATTTGATTCAAGATGTATATTGATTGATGTTACAGGGATAAAATATTGATGATGGACTTTTAAATTCATAGATGATAGTATATTTCATTCTCTACTTAACTCTTCTAATGAATTGTTATTTCCGTTGCAGTTGTTGATCTTAAACTTATTGTCTATTATATTCTATCATATTTTTCACTATTGAAGACTAAGGATAATTTGTTGTATATTATCTTAGCCATAATATTCTTTACTGGGCTAGTTGAGCTCACCCTTTTCCTTTTTGTTCTATTTTTCCTGTCAGGATGTGAGAATTTAGCAGGAACTAACCGGGGTATGGAGTGATGGTCCAGGGCAGTTGTTATAGTAGTCCTCACTATTTTGTAAAATAGTGTATCAATAAGTGTAATGAGGACTTATTTGAGTATGGATATCGTCTAGAAGACAATATTTGTATTTAAACTCACTGTATTTGTGTTGTCGTATTTTGCACAACAATTGTATTAATAAAGTTGTAGTTGTTTTCGGTACCATGTATTTGGCGACTCAGAATGGGTTGGGTGGATTGAACCTATTTTGGAGGCGTCACATTAAGCCTGCAGCCGGCGCTGCGGCGCGACATACCAGTACCAGAAATGCAATTTGCGAAAAAATTGTATAACATGGCCAAAACACCCAATTAATTTATTCACAAGCATACCCAGACACTGTAATACACATATAACTACTACCCAACCCTTCTAGCATAATTTTAACAAGTTAAAACATACAATATGCAGAATCAAATCATGTAATTTCACGTTCTTGGTGATTTTGAAAGTTTTTAAAGATAAAACATAAAAATTGACACTACGGTTTCGTTATAACACCAAATTTATCCATTCGAAGTTTGATTTCTTCGTTTTGACATGTGACAACATAATCTAACGTTAAATTTCAAGTTAAACAATAATTCGTAGCATACATTTCCCATAAGGGCCATACATATGAAACTTATACTCAGTAACTTCACCAATCTAATTACAACATATTTGTATGCAATTGATGTTATGAAAACATACAAAGATGATAGGTAACATGTTATGATAGCATATTATCATATATATATATATATATATATATATATATACACACACACACACACACACAATTATTGCTCTTATCAATTACAGAGACTTGAAAGCCATTTTTCATGAAAACTTTAATAATGTAAATAAAAACATGAATTTAAGGGTTTACCCTTGATTACTCTGCTTGGATTAAACAATGATAATCACAACTTCTAATTTTTCCTCAATTCTTCTCCTTTAATTGTAATGATTCTCAATTTGTCTCTATGACTAATTTTGTCAGGCTTAGAAAAATAAAAGACTTAGAAAAATAAAAGAAAGAAGACGTATATAATTATAAAAACTGACGCAGTTGTGGTCAGTTAATCCAATTCGTGGTTAACTGCCCAACTCCCAATAGGGCTCCGTTTGGCTAGCCTTAAAAGGCTCATTCCCATTTAATTTTATAAATATCTTATACTATAGTTTAATAATGTCACACCCATTTACGCAATAAATTAAATATCTTATTTAATTTAATTTAAATAAAATATAATAATTTCTCATTAATTCACATAGTTACATAATTAAATTTCTCATTTATTAATTATGTCAAATTATTAAATCTCTAATTAATTATTAAATTAATTAAAATAACATTTATACTTATTAAATAATCCATTTAATTCAATAAGCTCAATTAAAATTACATACTTTGAATAATAAAATTCTCCACATTAATTTAATAAATATAACACATATAATTAAATTAATCTACCATAATTTTATCAATTAATTATTTAATCCAATAATTAAATCATCAAAAAATATTTATTTAATTCAACAAATATTCAAATAAAATTACAAAATCTCGTTTGTCACAGTTGTTGTAGGCAAATTCCACCAGTGGTAAATGTTCATCCCAGCTCCCTTTGAATCCATGATGCATGCTCTAAGCATATCTTCCAATGTCTGGATTGTTCATTCGCTTTGGCCATCTGTTTGCGGATGATATGTCGTACTCATTCTCAACTGTGTTCCCATGCATTCTTGTAGTCTATTCCAGAAGTTTGACGTGAATCGCGGATATCTATATGGTACAATTGACACTAGAACTCCATGTCTCGAAATAATTTCTTTAACATACAACTTTTCCAACTGATCACGATTGAATCTAATCTTTATTGGCAAAAAGTGTGCTGATTTTGTCAGTCTGTCCACTATTACCCAAATCGCATCGTATCCTCTCTAAGTAGTTGGAAGACGCACAAAATCCATTGTGATGTGTTCCCACTTCTATTCTGGTATCTCCAACGGTTGAAGTAATCCGCTTGGCCTCCGGTGTTCTGCCTTTACTCTTTGACATGTCAAGCATTTCGCAACACATTATGCGACATCTCTTTTCATGTTTGGCCACTAAAAGTGTTGTCGTAAATCTTGATACATCTTCGTACTTCCTGGGTGTATCAAATATCTTGAGTTATGAGCTTTGGTCAAGATTCCTTCTTTAATATCTGGTACTGTTGGAACCCAAATTCTTCCCTCAAATCTTAGTAACCCTTAGGTATCGATCTTGTATTTCACTTCACCACTCTTAACCACTTTCTCTTTGATCTTTCCACATTCTTCATCTTGTAGTTGAGCATTCCTTACCTTGTCCACCAAAGTTGGACTAGCTTCTATTTGGAATAGTCGTTCATCGGATTCCATTGGAAATTTTATTTCTAACTTTAGCTTTGTCATTGCTGAAATAAGCTCCTCCTGAGTGGTTATCAACATCAAATTTTACCGACATTTCCTGCTTAAAGCATCTGTAACCACATTCACTTTGCCTGAATGATAAAAGATCTCACAATCGTAATCTTTTATCAATTCCATCCATCTTCTTTGACGCATGTTTAGGTCCTTCCGAGTGAAAATATACTTCAGACTCTTATGGTCTGTGTAGATCTCACATTTTTCTCCATAGAGATAGTGTCTCTATATCCTTAGAGCAAATACCACCGCAGCCAACTCTAAATCATGAGTTGGATATCCTTTCTCATAGTCCTTTAGTTGTCTTGATGCATATACAATAACTTTGTCGTTCTGCATAAGCACACAACCTAATCCTTTATGTGAGGCATGACTATACACCACAAAATTTCTTGTATTATCTGGTAATGACAACACAGGTGCCACACTTAACTTCTTTTTTAAGTCTTAAAAAATCTCTTCACACTTCTCCGTCCAAACAAATTTTACAGTTTTCCTTGTCAAATTTGTTAACGGAGTGGCAATCTTGGAAAAGTCTTGAATAAACCGTCTATAATAGCCGGCCAGTCCAAAGAAACTCCTCACCTCCGAAGGTGTTCTTGGTTGTTCCCAATTGATTATGACTTCAACTTTTGATGGATCCACTGAAATCCCATCTTTGTCAATCACATGCCTAAGAAATTGTACGCGTTCTAGCCAGAATTCACACTTAGAGAATTTTGCGTACAACTTTTCCTTTCTTAGTGCCTCCAATGTCAAACGTAAATATTTCACATGTTCTTCTTGAGATTTGGATTACACCAGGATGTCATCAATGAATACCACCACAAACTTGTCTAAAAATGGTTTAAACACCCTGTTCATCAAATCCATGAATGTAGCAGGGGCTTTGGTCAATCCGAAAGACATCACCAGAAACTCGTAACGTCCATACCGAGTTCTGAATGTCGTCTTTGGTACATCCTCCTTTCTTACTTTCAATTATTGATACCCACTTCTAAAATCTATTTTTGAGAATTATCTAGCACCCTTCAATTGATCAAGCAAGTCATCTATTCTTGGCAATGGATATTTATTCTTAATAGTGACTTTGTTTAATTCCCTATAATCAATGCAAAGACGCATTGACCCATCCTTCTTCTTAACGAATAACACCGATGCTCCCCATGGTGACACACTCGGCTGAATGTACTTCTTATCTAACAGCTCTTGTAATTGTACCATCAGTTCTGTCATTTCTACCGGAGTCATCCTATACGGGGCCTTCGATATCGGAGCGGTTCCTGGCGCTAAATCGATCACGAATTCAATCTCTCGGTCAGGCAGAAGTCCTGGCAAATCCTCCGGAAACACATCTACAAATTCCCTAACCTTTGGTATATCTTCCAGTTTCACCCCCTTCTCCCCGAGTATCGACTATGTAAGCTAAATAACCCATACAACCTTAACTCAACAACTTCTTAGCCTGCATAATCGTCAAACATCGTGCATGTCTAGGCGATCTGCTACCATAGAAAACTACCTTTGACGGAGTCAGGAGGTTTACACATTTCTGTTGGCAATCAATTATTGCTCCATAATTGAACAGCCAATCCATTCCGAAAATAACATCAAACTCCACAAGTTTTATCGGAATTAAATCTACCGTCATGACATTTTCCTTAAAGTTCACCCTACAATTCTTGTATACGAACCTAACAGGAATCACTTCCCTATTCGCAATTTCTATGTTTAAAGGGAAATTCAATTCTTCACTAGGCAATCCTAACCTCTTAGCAAATTCATTAGATATAAACGAGCAAGTAGAACCCGAATCAAATAATACATAAGCAACTGTAAGACCCCAACTTATTATAAATAAAATTAAATTTTCTCTATTCATTATTCTAAATTAATAAGGTGTTAATTTGATATAATGCGTTGGTTATGGGTGAAATGTGCAAAATTTTCAAAATAAGCAAGTGATTATAAAATATTCATTTTTGTTGGGAAATATTCTTTTGGTCGTGGAATATTCTTTTTGTTGGAGAATATTCGTACGACGACGCAACCATTAGTGGGGCTCATAACAGAATAACTGTCAGATGAAGAAAACGACAAAGTATGAGTTTTTATAAATAACGGCGTAATTGTTACCGTTAACACTGTTGGATTACCTGGTGGTTAAAATACAGTAATATGCGTGGTTGCACAGTAGCACACGGTATTGCACAGTATTGTAGAATTATTGATTCGTACATAAGAAGGCACTAATCAATAATTGTTGCAGTAGTTACTGTTCAATATTTTATTTTATTGATTCAATAATTACTGCTTTGATATTTAATATTATTGTTGTTTCAATAATTGTCACTGCACATTATTTCCCATTATCAGATCAATAATTCATATTATTTGAATAATATTATTAGATAACATTATTGGCAATGTCTAGAAAGTTCTGTTAAGGAGATGTTTGGTCACCTAATTGCGCGTCAATAAGGAGAAATCCTTATTGGAAAGCCCCCTCTTTCCTGAGAACAGCCTGGTTGTCATAATTGTGATTCTGTAATATTATTTATGAATAATTAGTTATTGATTTATATGATAAAGAAATATTTATTTGATGTGGATATAAATGATAGATTTATTTATTTTATGTGGTTATAAATGAAGGAATTAATGCTGAGGTGTTTTATCAGTATTTTAGTCAGAGTGGAGGTATTAAAAAATCATCCGTTTGTAGATTTCAGATATTTTTGGTTTAGAATTTGGAGAACCTCAAAGCTACAAAGTTGTAGAGAATTCGATTTTGTGTGGAATGGGCAGAAAATTCGTATTTTTCTGATAAACGGGCTATTTTCTATGAATTATTGAAGTTTCAGAAAATTAAATAATTTTTATTAAATTATGAGTTGGACCCACTTTTTGGTTGGTGTTGAATGCACACGGGCTGCTAATTTTATTCAAAGATGGTTGATTGTCCAACCTAGCATGCGTAGAGAAAAGATAAGAATTATTAATATTTTATTAATTTAGTCTCCTTTGGCGTTCTAGCATTTTCCTATAAATAGAGGGATAAGTTAGAATTGAAAATCACATCAAAAACAAGTTTTCTCTCTTTCTCTCTCTATATTATCGAGCGTATTCTTGTGAGAATTTTGATACTTTGAGTGTTGCTATACAGTGCAAGTTTCTGTCAGCACTATATCCGAAATTCAGTCAGAAGTACGGTTATTTTGAAGTAAGGGATGTTATTTTCTTTCGAAATGATATTATTTTTTTCAATATCATTATGCCGAAATATTAGTTTGAAATTTTTAATCAAATTTGAAACTTTTTGTGTCGGGGTTACTATTCACATATACGGCACTATTCACTGAAAAATAAAAAATTTCCTTTTTGTCCAAAATGTCTATTATGGTTACTATCTTTGATTGTATCCATGTTTTGATCTTTATTTTTGAATTCTTCTTCACAATTGGTTATTATGGAGTATTATTGATCTTGGATAAACTGTTATACGAATTCCTAATATTTGTCCTTCTGTCTCATTGGATTAGTTTTCTTTAAAATATTTTTCATCACCCTCAGTCCTTAAATGATGATTTTATTGAATATCTTTGGCCCGTAGTGCAAAGATGAACATGTGTTGAGATGAACATGACCGATTGGTGATATAAATGAATATCTTTGGCTTGCAGTGCAAAGATGGATGATTAACTGATGAATATCTTTGGCCTGTAGTGCAAAGATGAATATTTGATTAAAGATGTATATTGATTGATGTTACAGGGATAAAATTTTAATGATGGACTTTTAAATCTTAGAAGATAGTAGAATTCATTCTCTACGTGACTCTTCTAATGGATTGTTGTTTCCAATGTATTTGTTGATCTAAAACTTGTTGTCTATTATATTCTATCAGATTTTTCCCTGTTGAAGACTAATGATAATTTGTTGTATATTATCTTAGTCATAATATTCTTTACTGGGCTAGTTGAGCTCACCCTTTTCCTTTTCGTTCCATTTTTCTTCTCAGGAGGTGAGAACATAGCAGGATCGAGTCGGGGTATGGAATGGTGGTTCTAGAAAGATGTTTTAGCAGTCCTCACTATTTCTTTAAAATAGTGTATGAATAATTGTAATGAGGACTTATTTGAGTGTTGATATTATCTAGAAGACAATATTTATATTTAAACTCACAGTATGTGTTGTCGTATTTTTCACGACAATTGTATTATTGAAGTTGTAGTTTGCTTTCTGTACCATGTATTTGGCGACTCAAAATGGGTGTTGTATACCTATTTTGGGGGCATCACAACAATAATATCATTGATTGGGATAATACCTGATACAACATCTTTTGATTGCACTGCATCCTGCACAGTCATGTTGAAGGTTCTGGTTGTGGGTCTGTTTGATGACGTTGGTCCTGCAATGGTCAATGTGTCTCCACTGTTACCTCCCTTGTTTCCCTTTGTCTCTTCAACTTTCTTCTTAGGGCACTCACGAGCAAAATGATCCTTTGACCCGCACGTGTAGTAAACATTCTTCTTGGGTTGGCTACAATTTGGGGCAATGTGATCCTCCTGGCCACAGTTAAAGCATACATGCTTCCCCCTTAAGCACACACCCGCGTGAAACTTCCTGCATGTAGCACATGTTTCGAACTTCTTCTTCTACTGGTTACCCTGTTGGCTTCCAGCACCCACATTTCCATTCCATTTTCTCTTCAGGTTATTATTACTATTTCCACTACTCCCACCACCATTCTTACCTCCACCCTCATTCTTCTTATTTCTTTGTTCTTGATTGTACTTTGTCATAACCTTGTCTCCACCCTTAGCGAGAATTGCCTTCTCAAGCACTACTATTAATGTCTTCAACTGGAACATGGAGACCCTACCGTACAACCAGGGTTTCAATCCCTGCTCAAATCTCCTTGCCTTGCGCTCATCTGTGTTGACTTGATATGGAGCAAGCCTCGCTAATTCGTTAAATTTTGCGGCATACTATGATACCGTCGTTGATCCATGCTTCAGTTCTAGAAACTGTACCTCCATCTGATTCTTCGAACTCTCTGGAAAATAGGTCTCGAAGAATATCTCCTTAAACCTATCCCAAGTCATCACCACTTGTCCTCCTCGAGTTTTATTGGCTTGCCACCACTAACTAACCTTTTCTTTCAACATGAATGTTGCAAAAGCAGTCTTCTAATTCTCACCTACTCTAGCTACATCAAACACTTTCTCTATCTCCATAATCCAAGTCTGTGCCTCAACCGGATTCATGGACCCACAGAATTCTGGTGGTCCCACCACCTTAAAGTCCTTAAATGTCACAACTTAATTCTGCGGTTGATTCTGTAATGTACCCGTCAATAACGTCACTAACTGCTGAACGGGATTAGCTTCGGCGTTGTTCTTGTTGGTAGATCCCTCAGGGGTTCTTTGTCGAGTCTGATGTCTTCTTGGAGGTATTTTCTGTTAAAATACACTCATTAGATTATTACTCAATTCCTTTAAGTATTTTCTACTTAACTTACACACCATAAAAGATTATCACGTGACACATAACCTTTTGAATAAAATAATAACCTTTATTCATTCATAATCTTTTAAAAAAACATAAGAACAATAGCATCACTGCTATTTACATTACTTTCCTGAACTACTAAAGTTCCAGGATAACATCATCATCATATTCTATAGGTTACATAACACTTGGGATTTACATATTATTTATTATATCAATAATCACATATCAATTACATTTATAATGACGTACTAAAATACTGCATAGCCTTATGAAGCTCTTTTTCCATAATATGGAACATTGTTCGGCGATCTAATATGTATGATGGCAGAGTTTCGAACTGAATCAAATAACCCATGACCCGATCTTGAGCTCGATTGATCACAGTGTTGAAAAAACTATCCATCTATTCCATCTTGATCTTCTTCACTTGTACATCTCTCTCTGCTACCCTAGCTCGTTTAGAAGCTTCTTCGTACGCGTCTTCGGCTCTTTCCCTCTTGGTAGATTCTTCCTTCATCTTGTTCTTCTGGTCTGCGATCTCCTCTATTAGTTGCTCGTTTCCTCCTTCAGTGTGGACCAGCTTCCCTTCGACATTGCTCAAATGTTCCTCTAAATGTTAGATCTCGTTGTCCTTCTACGCCATTGAGGTCTGTTGTTCAGCTACTATCTCTCTCAACTCCTCGACGATATCCTGAAGTTCCACATTGTTGTCGTATACTTTGTCGTACATATGGGCAGCGATCGAGTTAAGTGGAATCTCTTGATCCTCGTCCTCCTCATCCTCATTCAACTTTGGCAGCTCCTCAGGGTCTTCCTCATTCGTCTCTATCTCATCATCCTCATCAGGTAACCCCTCCTGCTTAACCACTGTGACCAACGGATATGATTTCTGTGGCAGTAGTTGTTCCCAAATCATCTGAATATCTTGAGGCTCCTCCTCTCTAGGCATCTGGGGTCCTTCCTCCCTAGCCTGACTGGATTCTCCTACATTAGTCATCCTGACAATAAAATTTTTAAGTTTTAATTACTAATCGTTACTACTCGACACTCATGAGCACATAAGTTTTAATCATATAAGCACATAAATGTTTTATTACTTCTTCCTTAAAACTTGATAAGAGTTTATCACCACCATCTTTTCAAAGGTTACTTCCTAAGGCTTTTCCCCCACCTAAGGTTCATAACCTAAGGCTTTGATACCAACTTGTGACACCCCCAAATTCGGGTACTTCATTTCCACCAGATTTAGTGCTCACTTGATGAAAACATTCATATCTAACTACCCAAACATAATAAAGTTTAATAATAAACCTCCCCATTAAAGGGTTACATCAATAAGTTCAACAAAATCTCCCAAGTTATCTAACTTTAATTACAAACATCATGTGCGGAAAAATTAAATGAATACATCACAAGATTTAAAATAAAGTCCAACAACATAAAAGATAACGGGTTTACAAGTCTTCAATACTTGCTTATCTTCCCTTTCCCTTTACTAGTTGTAGGTTCATTGACCTTCTCAACTTTAGCTGTAATATTTATATAAGCAAGAGTGAGCAAACAATGCTCACTTAAAATGACAATGAATAAACATCATATCAACTGCCAAATGAACAGGCTCAATAGAAATAAATAAGGTACTTAATCAATAATAATCAAGAACAGAATGTGAAATATATTACTGAGGGTCAAAAGACCACGAACTATGTCCATAGTTATAAGTATTCTTTCAACTTAAACTTTAACAGTCATAAGACTATAGGGACTCCTCGTACTTAGGGGGATCAACCCTTTGTATAATTTATTTTGCACAAACATTTCAACGCTATGCATAAATTATCCCCTGTAATAGGGTTTTTAATCTCAGTATTTAGAATACAAGTCCTCACCAAAGTAAGTTTGGTTTAAATAAGTTTTAAGGTAATTTAGAGTTTAACGAACATCAACTAAGGATTAGTTGAATAAAATGTAGTAACAATACGCTATGTAATAAGTCATAAATGAATCAACGTTTCATAGTAAGATCATGCTTTAGGAATGAACTAAAAGCATAAACATTGAATAATATAACATACCTTGCTTGAACAATGTTAAGCTAAGGTTAGAATCTTGTTTAGAATTGAGTATTTGAGCATGCATAATAAATAGTAAATTGAACGATAAAAACTTGTTCAACGTTAGTGTATCAGAATTTAGAAACTTGCATGCTAAATAACATGTTTAAGATTAAAAAAACAACTGGCTCAATATCAAAAGGTAAGATTTAGGAGCTTGCACGATATAATTAGGGTTAAGAAACTTGCACAAAGAAAGTTTAGGGTTAGAAAACTTGCCTTGCGTGTAAGCTAAACTGTAACAACTTGATTCACAATATCCTAATCATATGTCATTAGTGTGACGCCCCCAAAACAGGTATACATCACCCATCTTAGTCGCCAAATACATGGTACAGAATACAAACAAAAACTTAATTATACAACTGTCGTGTAAAACACGACAAAACATAAGCTGGGAGTTTTAACACGAATATTGTCATCTAGACAATATCCACACTCAATGGAGTCTTCATTACAATTATTATCACACTATTTTATAAAAATAGTGAGGACTACTATAGCCACCATCTCGGACCATCACTCCATTCCCCAACTCGTCCCAGCTATATTTTCATTTCCTGAAGAGAACAGTGAAAGAAAAGGGTGAGCTCAACTAGCCCAGTAAGAAATATTATAACTAAGATAATGTAGAATAAATTATCCTTAGCCTTCAACAGTATAATAATTGATAGAATATAATAGACAACAAGTTTTATATCAACAACTGCAGCGGAACAAGCAATCCATTAGAAGAGTCAAGTAGAGCATGATATCTACTATCTTCTATGATTTAAAAAGTTTTTCATCAACTTTATCGCTGAGACTCAGCTTAATAAATAAACCACATCATCGAATCATCCCTGCACCACGGCCAAGGATATTCATGTAATCATCAATGGTTATGATTATACTGAATAATCCCTGGTCATAATCATACCAACAACTATCCATCAATGCACTACAGGCCAATGAGGACTTTTACCACATCATTTGTAACATTACGAGTCATGATTATACCGAATGATCCCTAGTCATAATCATATAAATCAATAGTCCTTTTATGCACGTAAGCCAAAGATGACTTTCATCACAATATAAGCATAAGGATGATGGCAATGATATAAGAATTCAATTAAAAGAAACTGCTTTGTAATTTAATTTATCTAGAATTCAATAACGTTCAAATTGCCAACACGATACTACTTTATGGAGTAAAATTCAAGAATGATATTGTATCAAAAATAATTTTGGACTTAAAATAAATCAATTTTTGTCATGAATAGTACTCCGGGTGAATAGTACTTCGGGAATAGTACCCAGTGAATAGTACTTTATGAATAGTACTCGTGAATAGTATTTTATGAATAGTACTTTATGAATAGTACCCGTGAATAATACTTTTGTGAATAGTACCGTATAAATGAATAGTACTCATGGACAGTACTCCGGCATGAAAAGCTTTAAAATTTAACAAGAATGTGCAGAAAATATCCTTGCGAAACGATATTAGATGAAGTGCAATTTCAAGGATATTCTACTAATTTCACGGAGTATAGAAGCAATACTTTAACAAGATGAGGGTATAATCAGGAATACGAGACGAAATAATATTACTCACATACTACAGAGTATGGAAGAAAATATTATTCCTATGAATACTGAACAAAATAATATCTCTTACAACTGTTGAACGAAAATAATGTTCCAACGAATATTTAATGAAGATAATATTCCTGCGAATATTGAACGAAGATAATATTCTCTATGAATATTGAATGAAAATAATATTCATACGAATACGAAAAATAATATCTCTTCAGAATAATAAATAATAACCTTACGACTGTTGAACAAAAATAATATTCCTACGAATATTGAACGAAGATGATATTCCTTACGAATATTGAACGAAAATAATATTCATACGAATACGAAAAATAATATCTCTTCGATCAGAATATGAAATAAATAATACCCCTTACCTCAGAAGAAGACTAGATACTGGAATAGTGAAGTAGTAGACTTCTCTTCTTCTTTCTCTCTATAACTTCTCTCTCTATAGCTTCTCTCTTTATAATTGCTCTTGTGAGTCTTAGTGAATTGGTGAGAATGAAGGAAGAATGAGCTTCTATTTATAGAAAAATATAGTTTCGATAATTTCATATTTTGGGGCTCAAAATATTACAATATAATACCTTTATCTCTTCCTTCATTTTTAATATAGTCCTGTAAGTATTATCAAACTTGCACCACCTCCCCTAATAGTACATCATGTGAATCAATAGTATAATCATGTGAATCAATAGTTCTATACATGTGAAAAAAATAATTACAGTATAGTACATTCATTTATACCTCTATTTTTAATTTAGTCATGTAAGTATTATCAATCTTGCACCACCTCCCCTAATAGTACATGCATGTGAATCAATAGTACACACATGTGAACAAATAGTTATGAGCATGTGAATTAATAGTAATTAATTGCTCATTTATCTGATTAATTACCCGATTGGTTAATATAACCTCCAGATATCAATTATTATCGAAATAGATGTCGATTTTCACTAACACTAATAATCCCAACACAATGGAACTATCAATATCATCTTTAATCAACACGAACTTATTCATCATTAATATTAAAACTAGTAATATTTAACAACTAGATCATTCCCAGAAAAGAGGGGGCTTTCCGATAAGGATTTCTCCTTATTGGCGCGCAATTAGGTGACCAAACCCCTTTCCTCGACATACCTTTCTAGATATCGTCAATATTACAAATAATAATATGAATAACTTTGTCGTCTCAATTATTGATTTAATAATATAAAATATTATGCAGATGATATTGTGATAATAATTGAATCAATAATATGAGAGATATTATGCAGTAATTACTGTAGCAATAATTGAGTATAATTGAGTGATTTCTCACGTAAGCATCAATAATCAATACCGTGCGCTACTATGCAACCATGTGTATTACTGTACTTTTACTATCGGGTAGTTCAACAGTTTAACGGTAAAACTTTCGCCGCTATTTTTATAAAAAGATAATTATGTCGTTTTCTAACTACGATAATACTTTCGTTGTGGGGGTCCACCAATGATTATGCCGTCGTACGAATATTCCGAAATAGAAAGAGTGGTTACGCACAAAACATAACAAAATGATGAATATATAACAAAACTCTAATCCACAAAAGAATAATCTCAAACTGATTAAATGTCTTAGAACAAACCATAATAAATGCCACACTGGCTCAAACCACATTCTGAAATAACTATTACAACTCTAAATAAATCAATGTATCATAGCCTAGCAAAATATATCAAAACTATTGTATAGAAGGGAGCTCTCATCACACTTGCCCTTGATTCCCCTGATTACCTGCCGGAAGAAAAACACAACATGAGCCAAATGCCCAGTACAGATATAGAATACAATTAATGAACCGAAATAACTAACTCAATTAAATGAAAGGAGACGAAACGAACTGAAACAAAACGAACAAAACTAACACAACGAAATAATAGGCTGAATCAAATGGTTGGGTGTTATTTTATACCGAGCTCAAAACAAAACAAAAATATACCTTGCCACACAGGCAAGTCAAATAATGCCACACAGGCAGGTCAAATAATGCCACACAGGTAAGTCAAATAATGCCACACAGGCAAGTCACACACATTAGACCGCGAAAACAATGCATGTAAAATCGGAAGGTGTGTTTGGCACAAACATCACCAATCTGCAGAACAGGATAGAATAGAAAACTAAGATCGACCCATACGCCTCCCACAACAAAACACCAAATGGCCAACTCCCACCGGAGCACAAAATGGAGACGTCGTGGATTGATCACACTGCCACGGAAGGTGTCATGCCTCGGTGCCAAGAGGACATGCATGTGGTACCCCCACAGGTGGTTATAGCTCAGGTGTACCCTACAGTATTCTAACAAAAATATAATGTCACAACACATGCGACAAAATATCAACACGAAGGGGTTCTAATATGTACATGTTAAACTGAAACGAATCATTGATACAAAGTCTCCAAAAATATATTAACATGCACATTACTACAAATATCAAATTAAAATTTAAACATGATGCACTAGTCTAAAGAGTACAAATATGAGTTTTAAATATTAATGCAAAAATGAAATATCTTCACGAATTTAAGAAAGAACAATCATGTGAAAGAATATCAAATTTCTAAATGAAAAGCGAAACGAACAAATCAAAATTAAAGGATTATCGCAGGAGTACAGAATCCGTACCTGGATTAAGTAATGTAATACCCAAAGTATATTCCAAAAACTCGTTTAGACTCTCTCCGTTCAATCTAAATAATTTAATAAGATTTTATTACAATCCAATCATTAATAACATAATACTATTAAATTTATTATTAAAAACTTTTATAACTATGTCGGCAAAATTAATTAATTTAAATTATATACATAGCTTCAATTTGATTTACCAATTCTGATTTATAAGTTTAAGGGCCAAATACTTATATATATATATATATATATATATATATATATATATATATATATATATATATATATATATATATATATATATATATATAGGGGAGCGATCCATAGCATCTATATGCTATTGGACAAATATGGGCATATAGGCTCTAAATCACACGATTTAGTGATTAACGGCCTGGATCAGGAATTTTATTTCCCAGTCCGCTAGTAATACTAGCGGACGTATATAAGTCAGTATATGGTTGTAGTCCGCTAGTATTACTAGCGGATATTAGTCAGTAGCATCCCCACTTTCCCTGTACGCATAAACAACATGCCTGTTACTTGTTACACAAAGATCCCTGTACAAACAATTTCAGCAATATATCACTCCACACGATTTCTTTCCTGTTATAATAATAAATTACACAAGATTCTAGCCAATACAGACAATCCCTGTAGTTATTTCAATTCAATTACAACACTAAACAAGATTGTATACGAAGATTTCCTTCATGTACTGGAATTACAACACTAAACAAGATTGTATTCTATTTCAACTCAATTACAACACTGCTAAAACAACTGGAAGATTTCCTTCCTGTACTGAAAATCCCATTAAATAACTGCATCAATTAAGATAAAACAATAGCAATAAAGATTGGGATCTCAGCAACATAAATTCAAATAAAGAAAACCACATAATTAAGGAGATTAGTATTCGCATCTCAAATCGTCAACGAAGAAAACCACACAATTAAGGAGATTAGTATTCGAACCTCGAATCATCAAGGAAGAAAATCACACAATTAAGGAGATTAGTATTCGCACATCAAATCGTCGTGGTAAGTTTATAATTATGGCGGAAGATATGTTTAATTCTAGTTCCTCAAATTCTTCTCGTGATAATATTGACATGGATTATATTGGTGCTCATAACATGAACCAATCGCATATTAACCATTCAAAAAGTCCATACGAGGGTCAGATTTTTTCTACTATCCAAGAGGCGGAAGAATTTTATAGAAATTATGCACGAAGTAGTGGCTTTGAAATAAAAATTGGGGCAAGTCATAAACATGCTCGCTCCAACAATTTGTCCAATAGACTTTTTACGTGTACCAAAGCCAGAAAACCGATCGAAAGAAAGAAACAGGATGTTGATGATGCTGAAGGTAGTAAGGTCAAAAGAAAAAGGGATTCAATAGGTCGCACGATGTGCAAAGCTAGAATGTCTGTTGTTCATCTACAAAAGGAAGATACATGGAAAATTTCAAAAATTGAGTTGACTCACAATCATGATTTGGTTACTCCGAGCAAGAAAATTTTCATTCAAACACGGAAAAATATAACTCCTGTTGCTCGAACTTTAATCGAAACTTTAAACAGCGCTGGAGTTGGGCCAAGTACAATGATGAATGTTTTTAGTGAAATAGGAGGAGGGAGGGAAAATGTTGGTTTCAGTGATATGGACATTCGGAATGTTGTGCGAGATTTAAGACGTGACACGATAGATTCTAACGATGCCCAAGCAGCCCTGCAATATCTCAAAAAACTTTCAGTTGAAAATCCGCTATTTTTTTACGATATCAAACGAGATGAAGATCATCGAATCGCATGCATTTTGTGGATAGATTACCGATCAATGATAGCTTACAAAAATTTTGGGGATGTAGTGACATTTGATACAACTTATCGGACGAACAAGTATTCCATGCCTTTTGTTCCATTCACTGGGGTAAATCACCATTACCATTCTGTCTTGTTTGGTTTTGCACTGATACAGGATGAAACGGAGGATACTTTTGTCTGGGTCTTTGAGACTTGGCTTAATGCAATGAACAATAAGGCACCGGTTACCATTATAACTGATCAGGACAAAGCAATGAACAATGCGATTGCTACGGTTCTTCCTGAAACACACCATGCAGTTTGCACATGGCATATTAGTAACAAATTTCCAGAAAAATTGCATACATTGTATGACGCGTATCCTACATTTAAACATGATTTTAACTTGTGTGTTTACAAATCATTGACTGCTGCGGAATTTGAGGAGAGATGGGAAAATTTGATGACAGATTACGAACTACATGACCATGATTGGCTACAATCACTCTATGAGGTTAAGCACAAATGGATCATGGCGTACACAAAGAATTTTTTTGCAGCGGGAATGACTACTACATCCAGGAGTGAGGGGATGAATAGTTTGTTCGATGAGTATGTCAATGCGACAACGAGTATAAAGGAATTCATCGTAAACTCAGAAAAAGCCATTGAGAAGCAGGTAATGAGAGAGAGACAAGCTGATTACGCAACCTGTCATCGCACTAGAACTATGATTCTTGAATCACCGTTGGAAACGCATGGAGCTGCTGTTTATACAAAGGAGATGTTTAGACGCTTTCAGATTGAGATTGTAAAATCCCAAAAGTACATAATGAAGAAACTTCAACATGTAACATCGGATACGAAGTTGTACGCAGTGTACAAGATAAACGCCAACGAAGAATCCAACAGGTACTTTACTGTTGTTAGTAATGTTCAAACTGGAGATATACAATGTAATTGTAAAAAATTTGAACATTCTGGTATGCTTTGTAGACACATTATAAGACATATGATTGCAAAAAGTAGTACGCAGATACCGAATAAATACATTTTAAGCCGTTGGTGTAGAGATGGTAACAAAGTGAACGCTGAACTACCAAAGATTTTGATTGAGATGACCAACTACGAGGAGTCTCAGACGATGCGATACAATTATTTGGTGACACTGCTCCTACGATTAGCTTCTACGGGATCATGCTCCATTAATGGTTTTAAGCATGTTGTACAGTTGTGCATTGACAATCAACCCATCGTTGAGAAGTTTGACCCCGATCAAGTTAATGTAAATGGCGTGCCAGAAATTTCAATAGATGATGATGAGGCCGTTCAAGATGAGCCGTTATTGGATCCTATTTGTTCCCAAACAAAGGGGCGCAAGAAAGCTTCAAGAATAAAGAGTGGGATTGAGGAGGCTAGAAGTCGTAAACAATTGAGAAAATGTGCAATATGTAATATGATGACCAATCATGATAAGCGGAACCACTACAAAGTTTTGGGACAAGACAAGTCGGGTTGAAGTGATATTTATATTTGCTTGTATGAATTTTAAATTTTGGTTTTCTTAAATTTCTTAACTGAGTATTTGAAAGACTTATATAGTTGAAATGCAGATTTCATAAGGCATATGGTTTCTGGAAAGCTCATGTATGCAACAGTAGGCTCATTATGCAGCATTAAAGATTACAGTTTTCAGTCGTCTCATGTAAGCAGCATAATATGGGACAAAGTACAATAATAGATTCCAAACAATAAAATAACGTATCATAATGGTATCATTTTGAAACTAATTACCCATATTTATAAAATAACTTGTTACGACAATTGGTCAATATAACAACGATTACTCTTCACCCACATCCTCATCTAAATTTTGGTCAATACAAAGATATTTTGAAGGAATATCCCTCGCCTTGCACATCCTAAGCTCATGTCCTATTCTAAATCTAAAGTTGTAAGCCTCGTTTGGAGTCCACCTCGGTTCCTTCATGATGTTTATCCGGTGCAAAAAGAAATCCACGTACTTTGCAACATATACGCCACAATCGTCTGAATTCCATTGTCTCGGCCTACTCACACAGCATTCAACTTTCGGCTTCGATCTTGGCCACTTTGCTTTAGGATTCCCCATACGAAGCAACAAAGGAATTAACTCCACCTATAAACCATAAAACAATCAGTTAATTCCCTAAACCTCTTATGTTTGTGTTGTGGAATGAAAAATAAGTAATATATTAAACAACTCACGACAACACCAAAGTATCTTTGGTATAATTGTGACAATGGCATTAAGGGTTTGTCGTCATAAAAAGGATCAAATAGCCTTATTTTCCACTTGTTGACACTCCAAATAAATAGGCAGAAATGACTGTTGCTTTCGTTGATGAAGGGAACGAATATGTAATCACACTCATGAATTGGGGCACCAACTGCAGGATTGATGTAACTTGTTAAAAATTTGACTGTTGTTGATTTGCTTACTCCAGCACTTGGTAAGTGTTGGATGCCCAAACCCGCAAAGTACGTTGGCATGAAATAAAAGGTAGCCCATCGTTGAATTCCTTCACTCCTCATCCTAGCTTCTCTATCGCTCAACAACGACAAATATGCATCCAATACATGCGCCCATATCCAACCACTGGGTCTCAGACAGTTCACATCCTTAAACTCTAACTTGTATAGACCGCCTGGATGGGTATGAGGAAAGTATGATGGGTCGGAAGTGGGACTAAACCAATAGAGATTTAACCAAGTGATTTTTTCAATCTTTAAATACTTGACCAGATGTGTGTGCTCTGTTCCCTCTCTCCTTCTAACCGGTAATTTCCTACTGTGTTGAATAGGAGGAGCAAGGCTACACTGAGTTTCTTGAGCCGTAGGCTGGGGTCCCGTCATGTCAATATCCATTTGGCTAACTTGGGGTTGTGTTGGATTTTGTTCGACTGGAACCCCTTTGTAATCATTCATTAACGGTTGGTACAGTGTATTGAACCATGACTCGTACATGGTTCTTAACTCAGCTGGCAGATCAATTGACATAAACTTCACAAAAATAGCTTTTGCAGTCTCAATCTAAAATTAAAACAAAAACAAAAATTATATTAGTAAAATAAGGACATCAAATTATAACACAGAAACATGTTTAAAAATTATAACTTTACAAACTTACAGTGTTTACAGCCATGTATTGGTTAATGAAAACCCGTGGCTCGTAATCTTCCCCTTCACGCCTAAAGGGTCGAGGATGGTGTATCCGTCTCCGAGTAATTTCTCTGTACCATGTCATGTAATCCTCGGTAGATATATGCTGCAAACCCTCCAACACTTGTCCTTCTAAACTCTCCATGTAGGCCTCCCACAACTTAATATAACTGGCCCTATGATTTTCATAATTTATTCTCTCAAACAATTTATGTTCCGTCCTCAACTCCACCATGTTTTCAGCATTTGATGGATATGACTGCAAATATCCAAACTGCCTCATAAATCTGTCAGGCATTTGAAACTCAACAATGTCATAATGAATCAAAGGTAAACGAGCGGCTCCACCTAACCTTGCCTCAAAAAAGTCCCAACCCAAACGTGTGTCAAATATGTGATACGGACGCCACAACCAATCTGTTTCCAACATGTCGTCAATCTCTCCTCGGTAAAACACAAGATGGTGATGTGGATTTTTGCGGTGCTGATATTGTTTGGAATTTGGATCAAAAGAAGAATATGCCCATGATAGTGCCCTAGGTATCAACTTCTGGGAATTAGGCCTAGGGGTAGGACGACCAATGTTGACCCTTTCGTGAGCCCAAATCATAAGCAAGGTTGCACATCCTGCAAATTTTTTTGTTGTTTTCCAAGAAGCCTCATGCAAACCCCTATACAAATGCCCTAAAACTGCTGCCCCCCAAGCATATGTAATAATGTCTTCCAATATTTCCAATAACAATAAATACCTAGGATGCACAATATTTTTACTCTTCGTAGGAAACAAAATAGCGCCACACAAATACAACAGGTATGCCTTAGTGTGTCTGACCACATCATCTGAAGTAGCATCTTTAGGTAATTGTCCATATCTATGTCTTAACCAAGGCAAACTTATGCCCCCCCTTTTATAGCACTGTTCCCAATCCTCTACTGATACTTGTTGACCAAAAACCCTTACAAATAATGTTTTGGGATGTTCTAGTTCTCCACAAGTCAAAGGTTTTCCTAATATGGGCAATCCTAATATAAATCCAACATCCTCTAAAGTAATTCCGACCTCTCCACATTTTAAGTGAAACGTATTTGTTTCACTCCTCCAACGCTCAACAAAAGCAGATACAAGAGATGCATCAATCCTTGACACTACATCTTGATGACAAAATATACCAAAACCTAACTGTTCAAGTAGATATTCTTGCTGTTTAGTCAAGTTCCATTCAATTAATTTTGCAGACATCTGACATATTTCTAACACACCCCTATCCTACAAGTTAAACAGAGGATACGTGCATAAATTGTCAATATATGAAATTTTTTCACAAAATTTTAATAGAAATATGAGATATGGAACATGTACTTACAATATTTTGCCATAAGTCAGAAGATACATGATTTTCTTGGTCCCATAAGATAACAGGATCAAAAGGTCCTGGATTGATATCCATATCGGCCCTAAAAATTCAACAACATGTTAAGTATTAAACAATTTATAAAAATGACATTAAAGAGGTAAAGGTAAAATGAAATGTAACTTTCAAATGTCAAGTTGAGGCATCATTAACTTATTTCAGTAATTGTTACAACATACATATTAAATATCAAATGATGTGCACAACTTACAGGATTAATTAAAACCAGTACAGAATAATTCTTAGAAAAAGGAAAAATTCAGTTCTAATGGAAGATCAAAGTCTTTTATGGTACCAATTCAGTTCTAATGGAAGATCTCACTGAAACAAGGGTTCGACAAACAGGATGAAACAAGGGTTCGACAAATTAATGGAGAACATCAACATAAATATCAGATTTTGGAGATTAATCTACAACTTTACCTGCAAATTCGACCCCAATAGTTGATTTCCAAATGACTGTGGTCGTGCGGCACCAAAATCGCCTCAGCCGAGAGAGAGAGAAGTTATATTATGTGACCCCAAACTCGCCTATGCCGAGAGAGAAGCTGTATCTAGGGTTAGTATTCCCCCAAATTCGCAGAGAGAATGGAGACTCTTTAGACAATCATCACTCTTTTCATAGGCCAAATCTCCTCACCATTGACGAATTGAGAATCTTTAGAAAGCTGTATCTAGGGTTAGTATTTCCCCCAAATTCGCAGAGAGAATGGAGACTCTTTAGACTAGACTGTGCGTGTAGAGGATGTTGTCCGTATTTCAATCTGACTTCAATCCGCTAGTAATACTAGCGGACGTAAATATTAGCTACTGACTTATATCCGCTAGTATTACTAGCGGACGAGAGTCATACGAGGGCTTAATTGTCTGTAAATAATAATAAGTACGTCCGCTAGTAATACTAGCGGACTGTGTTTTAAAAACTTAGATCCCATCCGTTAATCACTAAATCGTGTGGTTTAGAGCCTATATGCCAATAATTGTCCCATAGCATATAGATGCTATGGATCGCTCCCCATATATATATATATATATATATATATACAATCCTCATACATTACAAAAGTACATTAGTTTTTTTTTTGCATTACGTTAGAGTTTTTTTTATTAAGAAAACGCAATCATCAATTCACATACACAACATATAACTTAGAACATGTTTAACTAATTCAGTATGCCAATCAAATACAAGTTACAACCATTCATTACTAATAGTAAAATTACAATACCTTTTCACTTTTCCTATGCAACAAAGAATCTGCAAATTTTCTCTTCTTTTTTTTTTCTTTATCCTTTTGTTCTCCCTCTCGTCGCCTCCTTATTTTTTTGTCAGTTATCAGATGTACGTGAGAATTGAGATAGATTAGGGTTTAAATATTTATTTATATAATTGATGAACTTCCATAATTTAAATAGAATTTTAATTTTACTCACATAAATTAAGCCTAATTAATTTTTAAGGCCCAAATTTTACAAATTTACTATCCATCATTATTACTACTTATTAGCATGCATAACTTAAATGACTAGTTTGACCCAAATAAAAACAAAGTCCATTTAATATGTTTTAAAAAAAAATAATTTTTATTATTTAATATTTATTATTATTATTATTATTTGGGTATTACACTTCAACAGTATAAAAACTGATAGAATACAGTAGACAACAAGTTTAACTGCAGCGGAACAAGCAATCCATTAGAAGAGTCAAGTAGAGTATGATATCAGTCTACTATCTTTTATGATTTAAAAGTTCATCATCAATATTTTATCTCTATAACACATCTCAATAAACAATCCACATCACCGAATTATCCATGCACTATGGGCCAAGGATATTCGTTAGTATCACATCCACGAATTATCCATGCACTACGGGCCAATGATATTCGTTATTATCACCAGTGGTCATGATCATGCCAAACAACTGTCCATCTATGCTCTACGGGCCAAAGAGAACTTTTACCACGTCATTTGTAACATTACAGGTCATGATTATACTGATACATAATTTTTGGTCATAATCATACCAATCAATAGTCCATCTATGTACTACGGGCCAAAGATGACTTTCATCACAATTTAAGCATGAGGATGATGACAATGATATAAGAATTCAATTAAGTAAGAGGAAGCATAAATTTTAAATATTTATAATTCAATTTATCCAAAGTTCAAGAATGTCCAAATTGTCAACATGATAACTACTTTGTGGAGTAAAATTTAAGAATAATATTCATGTATCAAAAATAATTGGACAGAAAAAAAAATTAATTTTTGTCGTGAATAGTACCCCGACATGAAAAGATTAAAATTTAACATGAATGTTCAGAAAAATATTTCTATGAAACGATACTAGATGAAGCGCAACTTTTAAGGATATTCTACTAATTTCAAGGAGTATAGAAGCAATACTTACCAAAATAAGTGTAGAATTAGGAATATGAAACGAAATAATATTACTTACATACTACAGAGTATGGAAGAAAATATTATTTCTTACAAATATTGAACAAAAATAATATCCCTTACCTTAAAAGGAGAGCAATTCTGACTGGTATAACGGGGATATTCTTGAAAAAAACATGCACTATTTGCTACACTCATAGTTTCCTTAAACTCAAAAGAAATACGCTCAATATTATAGAAGAAGAATTCTCTAATTTTGGTATGATTTTCATTTCTAAGCTAAGCATCCTATTTATAGGAGAATGGTAGGGATCTATTTAAGAATAATCACGGACGCATAGTAGGAAAAATCACGGGCGACTTCACAGGAGAAATTTTGACGAATTTTATAATTTCACTATGCAGCACTATGTAGTACTATGCAACACTATACAGTACTATGCAACACTATGCAGCACTATGCAATATAAAACAAAAACTGAGATAACCTTCTACCGATGAATTTGAAAACAGAGTAACTGGGGGTTCATGTAATAAGCCAAATTTATAATAAATACTTCATGACAAACCCCTTTTATTTATCACAAATTACTTGACTAAACACATTTTTAATCTTTCAACATTTTTTTTGTTGACTTTAAACTGTATTAAAAGAAAAGAAAGATTACAACCTAATGGGAAAAAACCAAATCAGAATATAGCATAAATATCATAGGACATGCCCTATGATGTCATGACTATAAAAGATTGCAAGGCCCAGAGCCCAACAAGAAGAAAAAAAACAACAACTGTCGCGAGAAGTGCCACAGCCAGCCCCAAAAGACCAAACTGCATCACCTGTTTCATTAATATGCTGCTCCCCCAGTCAGTAGAATAGGACAATAGCAGTTCAGCCAACAAAAGGTCCTCAGACCCAAAAGACCAACAGCAGCACTGCAGAGGATAAGACCCCAGCCTAGCCCAGCCCAGCCCAGCCCCAGCTCATCCAAAGCAGTAGCAGAAGTAGCAGGGCAAGTCACTGCAAAACTCCTCACCCCATACAAGATAGTTCAACCCAGTACTAACACCAGTAGCAACCTAGTACCAAACACCTGCAGCTCCCAACTAGTAGAAATAGTAGCAGCAGCAGACATTTGCATACCAACCCCCATCTGCATATCAGCTAGCTTGCAGTAAACCCCTAACCGCAGACTCATCCCAATTGACTTCAAATCAACAAATGCACCAGATGGCCTGAAGAAGTGCCATAAACAGTCACCAAAATGGGTCCAAATAGTAACACCTATAGCAGTAAGTGTAGCATAAACCAAACAAAGCATAAGCCCCAACCATCCAAATCCCCACAAGTAGACAATAGCAATAGAATTCCAGGTAGCAAACATACTAAACAACCCCTAACATTTACTTGCAGCAGTTTTCAAGGCCAGCAGCATACTATAGCAGCTCCCCTACTTACGAGTCAGTAGTAGCAGAACCTAACAGCTCCAGAGGCATCAAAACCATAAGAATCAACCAAGCAGAATAGAGATAGCAGCCATAACCAAAACCAGCCCTAGCCCAAATAAAATCATCAATATTACAGCTGAATTGGCTAGCCCCAACCAGACTAGAAAACATGAAAACTATATCTGCCAAAGCCAAGACAGATCCATACCAGCATCCATATTATATGCATGACAGAACCCACATACCAGCATCAGCAACAAACAGCGACTTCAAAGGGTAGCCAGATCATGAAGCAGACAAAATACCTAAGATCCTCTCCCACCCAACAGCTAGTAAGAGCCCAACCGAAATCAGTCCAGCCCAGCACAACACCATTGACTGCAGCAGTTCTAAACCATAAACAGATACATATATACATGATACATAGACTCTGTTGCATACAACTATAGACCCCACAAAGACCAGAGATTGCTGTATACATCTACTAAAATAATAAATAGAGAGATGTTAAATAATGTTTAAACTTAGCTGTCTAAACACAGATCTATGTTTAAATTTTTGGAATTTAGAATTTGTATGAAGTTTACACTTAAGAAATTGAAGAATATCAGTAACAAGGTTTTGAACCGGGCAAAATTTATTACTAAAGATCCTTACATTATGTTCATTCTAAACACGGTATACAACTGCAGCAAAACCAAAATGAAGCAGGCTGTGATGAAAATTAGGGCTAGAATACTGGATGAGGTAGTCCATTAAAGAACTCCAACTCCCACTAAATCCCCTCCACCCACAATGTCTAAGTACAGAGAGGAGGACTCTAAAAGAGTAATCACATTGAAAGAATGTGTGGTCAAAATTTTCCGCCCGAGAAGCACATAATACACATGTAGAGTTAACAAGCATCCCAAAATTGAGCAACTTGTCCATAGTACGTAACCCTCGTTGAAAAACCAACTAGAGTGTAAAATAGTATCTTGGGATCAAAATCTTATTCTACACTAACTTGTCCCGGATGACAACAACACCCACCTGCCGAATAGAGTGCAGAAAGTAGAGGCTTTGACCTCAATAGATTTAGTTGTCCCAAAGAATCTCATCAGGCCTTGAAGAATCACAGTGCCTAAGAAGATCAAAAGAATCTCTAAAGATAATAAATTCATTATGGTTTGAGGAAGGTAAGTGCCAAGAGGAATCTCTAATAATACCACTCACCGTAGCATTTGGGCCAAGACCGAAATTGATGATCAAGGAAGAGTGAGGACTAGATGCCAAGGGGACCATATTAATCCAGGGAACAAACTACAAGCTAGTAGACTCCCCATTATCAATATGAAATCGAATATACTTAATTGCAATCGCTCTCAACTGCAGAACCTTTCTCCAAATCCAAGAACAATCATTTAGAATCTTCAGACCCCAAAAGTGTTTCGATTTAATATGATTTTCTCTATGCCAAGAAGCCTATAGAGATTTGGATTTTGGGTCAACCACCCTCCACATTTGGAGACAATCAGCAAGGCTAAGCTTCGTGGTAATCAGAGGCACCCCAAGGAATTTAGCAGGAAAAATACCCACTTGAAACCCCAGCCTATTTTGGATAACCTCTGCAAGAGTAGGAGGAACATTGAAGAGAAAACACATACTCTTCGAACCATTTGTGTGCAAACCCGAGAGGGTAGAGAAAGAATCTAAGCAATGTTTGATAACCATGATCGAATCAATATCACCGTGACAAAATATAAGCAAGTCATCCATAAAACAAAGATGAGAAAGCAAGAGCGACTTAGTTTTCCAATGATGCTTAAAACCAGGAGACCTTGTTTCCTTGGACAGAATAATTGAGAGTACTTCCATAGTAATAACAAAAAGATAAGGAGACAGAGGGTCCCCTTGAAGTAAATCTTTTGCCCCTTTAAAATAGCCACAAAGGGAGCCATTCACCCTAACTGAGAAGAAAGGGGATAAAATATAAGCCTTTATCCAATAGATAAACTAAGGGGGAAATTTGAAGAGTTTGAGAGCATTAAGCATGAAATCCCATGAAATAGATCAATTTTCATTGCACACTTAGGTTGGCCATATTTCCTATGATAGTTTCTGAATAACTCTTGAGCCAACCGAATATTATCACCAATCCTCCTTTCCAGAATGAAAGCAGACTGGCTAGCAGATATTAAAGTTGGAAGAATGCCTTTAAGCCTAACAACAATTATCTTAGAGATGCATTTATAAGTTGTGTTACAACAAGAGATAGGCCGATAATCACTCATAGAAGAAGGATTAAAAACCTTTGGAACAAGAGCAATAACAGTAGAATTTGTACCCCTAAGAAGGCATCCTTGTTTGAAAAAGGATTGAATGGCCAGAGTAAAATCTCTACCAACAATGTCCCAAGTAAGAATGAAGAAGTTAACATTAAAACCATCAGGACCAGGACTCTTGTTTTTCTTCTTGGACTTCAAGGTGGACATAATTTCAAGATCAGAAACGTCTTTCTCAATCATAGAAGCTTGTTCCTCAGAGATAACATTTGAAACATAAGGGGAAAGATCCAGGAAATTAAAATCCCCCACCATAGAGGAGGTGCCCAGCAAAGAACGAAAATGTTATACTGTAATAAGTTGAATATCCTTCTATTCAGTACAAAGAACACCAGCGTCACTTTCTATAGCAAGAATTTTATTTTGATTCCATTGGTTCTTAATTTGATTGTAAAAATATCCCGAGTTTTTATCCCCATCCTTGAGCCATTGGATTCTAGACTTTTTCTTAAGGAACTTTTCTTCACAACTAAGAGCATACCAATGATTCTCAGAATGAAGCCTTTGAGAATTTAGAAGAGATAGATCAGTTGGGCTTGAGGAAACCGCATTCTGAGAGTCATGAAGAATGTCTCTAGCCTTATCCACATTTGAAGCAAGATTAACATTTTCTTTTTTCAGATTTGAAAGATCACGTTTAACCGACCTAAGCTTGCCAGCTAAAGCCTAAAGGGGATCCCTAGGAACAAATATATTCCAAGTAGATTGAACAATCTCATGAAAATTTCCAAGCTCACCCAAGAAATTAAAAAATTGAAAGGGTTTGGGGACTCTAGGTAACGACAAACCAGTTTGAACAACTGTTGGACAGTGATCAGAGAGATCCCGAGGAGTAAAAATTACATGAGAATCATGGAACTTTTGAAGCCAATCATAATTCACCAGAACCCTATCTAGCTTTTTGAAAAGGGGTTTTGTGTTACTAAAATTCCACCAAGTGTGCAGGGGCCCAATAGCACGGAGATCGGATAGGAGCAAATCAGTAGAGCAGTCCAAAAAATCTTGCATACCGCCAGACCAGGATACTTCCCCTCCCATAATATCAGAAATAGAAAGAACCTCATTAAAATCTCCAAGAAGACACCAAGGCAAATTTACAAAATGACTTAATAACCGCAGGTCTTTCCAAAGATCATTTCTCTTAAAAAGTAGCATAAACCCATAAATAAAGGTAACAAAAAACTGAAAAAAAGAAGCAACATACATAATTGAGCAGTGCATATACTGAGATGAGCTAGAAATAATATTTACAGTCCAAAAAGAGGGGTCCCAGCCCACCCAAATTCTCCTATTCGCATGATAATCATAGTTAAACTTCCAGGTCCATTTACTATAGATGGCTTTAGAAACATGAAAGGATTTGGGGCATTTGACTCTAGTCTCAACTAGGCCAATAAAAGATATTCTATGTTTACACAAAAGAGCAAGGACACTATCCTGCTTGGATTTCATATTTACACCTCTAATATTCATAGAGCAAAAATTAACCATATACATAAAAATTAAGTTGGGGCAGGTCTCCCCCCTTCTTTCATCTTTTTCTTTGAAGACTGACCAAGTTCCAAACTAGCACAAGCTTTTGCCTTAAGATCTCGACCTGCCTTTTCATCTATCATCTTTAGCTTACCCACTAGAGGATTCGGTGGAGGTGAGCAGTCTGTGTTAGAAAAACCCTCCAAAACCCCACCAACATGAGCAATAGGAAGGAAGGAATTTGAGTCACCAACCAAAGAGGGATCAAGGAATGGAACATGTTATTTAGGTCTTTTTGCTACCAAAGTCCAGTTATCAGAAGTAGAAGCAGGGGAATTTACAAATTTTGGGATAACAAGAGTAGTCATAGGAAATTCAGAGGCAGCAACAGTAGAACAGTTGGTAGATTTTGGAACTTTACGCAGCCATTTGTAGTTTTCTTTTGGGCAGCGAAGAAGTGAGTGACCAAAGGATTTATAATGAGAACATATTTGAGGTCTATTTTTGTACTCAACTTTAATAGTAACAACCTTCTCTGAATTTGTTTCCTCATTGAGAACAACCACATCAAGAGAGCAAGGCAGATTCGAAGAAGGGGTTATCTCAACACAAATCCTAGAAAAATTCATAGGCTCTAATTTTTCTGTGATCTTATCTACCAGAAGTGGTACACCAACCCCACTGGCAAGATAACTAAGTCCAGCAGAGGACTAGCAAGACATGGGAATATTGTAGAATTTAACCCAAATAGGAGCTTTTGTACAAGAGTCAAATTTGAAGTCCATTCCCTCCTTCCATTGTTTAAGGCACAACTGCTTGTTAGAGATATACCAAGGGCCAAGAGAAAGAACATTCTCACGGTCTTCAGTTTTTGTAAATTTAAAAATAAAATTACCACCCTCTTGAAGGAATACATTCTGCAATCCAAATTTATCCCAAAGTTTATGCACATTTTCTTCCACAAGTTTAAACGGCAATTTGGAATGTAAAAACCCACCCACAAGATAAGAATTCCAGATATTATTACCTTGAATAATAATCTCATATGGAGGTCTAATAAGGATTGACCCATTATCAGTAGTAGGAAGGGAATGGGGAAAAAAGTTAAGTTTCAGAGATGGAGCAGCTTGGGCCACCACCTTACTCCACGATTTCACCTCTGGAAGACCACCAGCAGCTGCAGACGCGATACCAACCAAACCAGGTGAGCCAGGACATTCCCCTTCTTCTAATTCAGACCCAGCAGCCGCCGAATATGGTTTCAAAGGGACTCCACTTGGAACCAAGCCTGGAGCATTCGATTTAGGCAAGGAGGATTTCAATGGACTTTTATCAAATATGTCATGTTCATTCACTAACCGAACAGATTTCCCTATGTTAAAGAAATCATTAACATTTTCCATAGAGAAACCTTGTGCTTTGATAAAGTCCAAGAGTAGGGAACACTTCCTACACTCAGCCGCTGCATCCAGATTGCCTTGTTGAGAAAGGGCCTGAGCTGAGCAGAAGATTTCCTTCATGGAGTCACAATTTTGAAGCCCTAGACTAGCATCAACAATACTATTTACTTAAAATTCTTCAGAACCATCAGACACAATAGCATCGACGATTGGGGCAAGAAAAGATTCAGCCATCGCAGAATCCTCAATGATCGGAGAGTTAGGGCGCGACACCCCAAAATTAGCAAAAGAATCCCGAGAGGGACTACTAATAGTGTTATCAGCCGAAAGATGAGAGAAGCTAACCATAAGAGAATGAGAGAGAAAGAAAGAAAGGAAAGCAATAGAAGAGAAAACACTGGACCAAGCTAGAAACTAGAGTTCGAAAGTATAGAGAAAAGGGAGAGCAAAAATTTTAGAGAGAGAAACTACATCTTACCTCTACCCTATTATCGACGTCAGGATTTTTGAGTGTCCCTTTTCATTACTTGTTCTTTGGTATTCTCATATTAATGTGAGATTTGTTTGAAAAAATAAGTAAAAGTGGTCCGACATGTATAATGTCGACGATTTGACTTTAAGAGTTGCCAGTTGGTGTATTTAACTGGTTGCACCAACACAACCGAAAAGGTTTGCACACTGACCCAGTGATTTGACACTGCTAAACGGGTCGGTGAAACTGAGATTCATTTTGAATCCGGGGGCTTGATTATGCGGAGGGAAGGTGTTAGGCACCCCCCGACATCCGTGTTACCACGGTGACCGCCACTTTTCAAAGAAATTATTATATGAATGTGTGTGTTTGTGTGGATCAATGTGCAGTTATTTGAAAGTAGTGCGAGACCTCGTTCGCACCTATATACACAAGGTTTGAATTTTATAAAAAAATTCAGTTTTAACCAAGATATAGCAATGACGTTTTGTAAAAGAGGTTTTTCAAACCCTGTGCTCAATAGAAATTGAGACCTTTTCATACTTCCATTTTATTATTAAATATTCGGCTTGTTTGCTTTTATTTTTGAGATGTGAAGCATTCTCGAGAAAATAATATACAGCAGTGCCGAGCTCCTCATGGGCATGACAGTTATCCAAGGAAATTTAGACACTGTAAAATAATGTACAGGTTTCTTATAGCTGAAAAATGTCTATCATGGGAACCGAATCTAGATTCAGTAAACTGAACCTGTGATCACATGATTCCTAGGCTCACATGATACTACAATTTGTATGGAAAGCAGTAAGCAATTATATATATAAAAGTTGTAAATATATATATACAGACATGATCAACCACCACGAAGCAACTCCATGGAGGATCAAAAATGTAAATATATAAAAGCGGTAAATATATATATATATATATATATATATATATATATATGGACATGATCAACCACCACGAAGTAAACTCCAGGTGGGACAAAATATAAATAAAGCTGTAAAAGCGATCAACTGCCACGAAGTAAACTCCAGGCAGGACGGAATGTAAATAAAGCTGTAAAGGCCACGAAGTGAACTCCAGGCCTGACAGAAATGTAAATATATATATATATATATATATATATATATATATATATATATATATATATAAGTAGTAAATGCACCAGATGTGAATCCAGGCTCATCGGATATGTCCGACAACAATTATATATATGTATATATATAAAAGCGATTAAACGCACTGGATGTAAATCCAAGCTCATCAGATATGTCTGACAACAGTTATATATATATATATATATATATATATATATATATATATATATATATATATATATATATATAAGCAATTAAATGCACCGGATATAAAATCCAGGCTCATCAAACAGAGTCTGACCACAGTTTATATATATAAGTATATATATATATATACATAAAAATAATTAAACGCTCTAGACCGGAGTTTAGGCTCAATCGAGGCATAACTCGATAATGCTAGTCCATATATAAAATATATACATATATATAAGAATATATATACAGACAGAAATGAAAACCACGGACTGAAGTCCGGGCAAACACACTCACACAACTCTCAACGTGTACAACAGTGTGTGCTAATATTAGAAGAAAGCTTTATAGAATATAAGAAGGCTTACAGTGGGCTGCCAAAGTAGACTTCTATGACTTTAAATGGATAAACACTCAGCTCCCGCCGGATAAAAGATAGCTATATGTGAGCTAACTAGTATTTAGAAGTGAGGAAACACTCAAAAGATGTGTATGCAGAGTAAAATGGTCAGGGCTTCCTCGCCTTTTCCCTCCCTCTCCTTCTCAAATAGCTGACCCCAAGGCTTGTATATATAGACGGATGGTCGCAGGTACACCTGCGGCAGCCGCAGTTGTACCTGCAGATGGTGGTGATACATCCGAGCCTCGCGGGTCCCGTCATCTCGTAGTACGTGCACTCATTCACTGTAATGTCCGCTCGAACTTGCAGAACTTCAATCCGAGCATCTGAACGAGGAATATCTGACCTTCTTCAGACCACTTGTGTCGAGAGTTACGCAATGTCATGGATTAGAGGTTTTACGAAGTCAGGAAGAAGGGTCTATGCCCATGGTCTTCAAGCTTCAAATTCTATCCAAAGTACTGTCACACATAATAGTCACTCAGGGTTGTCAATCCTCAGCTCTTGTGGGACATTATTGGATGTATGTATGTATGAAGTGTTGAGACGACGTGCCATTGTCGAAGGAACAAGATGACGTTTACTCCTTGCCGGGGTTATTGCCGGTTTGAGTCTAAAGTAGACATTACTCAGGGTTACTACTGAGATTGGACTACTTGTTAGTATGTCGTGATATCATCTTGTTAAGATGGTAAGATGACGTTGTGACTCCTCACTGAGGTTATTGCCGGTTTAAGAGGAAAGCAGACGTTGTTCAAGGTTACATCTGAGATTGGACTGCTTCTTGTTTGTATGTCTCACTATCATCTGTGGGTGTTCCTGTCTGCCCGTTGTTATCTCCGGGTCTGAGGTGTGTGTGCCTCGATAGGATGTCTATGGTTGAAGCTGATTGCATATGTTTGAAACAAGTATTTTCGGGGTTATCACCGGAACTGCAATGGCATCTCTTGGGGCTATCACCAAGGATGGGGTTACTACTCTCAGTGTTGTCTCTGGGACTAGAACTGAGCGTCGCGGTGTTTTCACCGAGACAAAACTGTCCTCTCCGGTGTTTGTTGTCGTTCTTTTGATATGCATATCTCGGGGTTATCACTGAGATTGGAAATGACATTCTCGGTGTGTGTTCTGGGTTTGAGATGATGTTCCCAATTTGTGTTCCAGGTTGGAGCTAAACCTCTGGTAGTATCCAGAATAGATGTAAGCTGTCTTTCAGGGTTATCTCCAAAAGACGAATCTACCCTCCTGCAATGTTAGTAATAGGAGTGCAGAAAATTTCGAGTGTCTACAGATGCCCCTTTCTATCATATTCATGCAATGCAAGACATGGATAGGATAAAGAATACTAGACACTTGAAATGCAAGTAAGATAAACATGATGCTATATGCAGCAACATGATGCAAATGCATGTAGAATGCATGAATGATTGTCAGGTAATCCTGTTGGGATGACAATCAGTGATGGTTTGGACATGCGATCCAAGTCTCCAAGGATGTTGACGTTGGGGCTATCACCAAAGGCTTGAATCCTAGACACTGGTTTATATTCCATAGAGGTACCTCTTGTGTGTAATAGATCTGTGGGGATAAAGCTTTATTTGTTTGAGGATGTGTATAACATATTCCTTCATTCTTTCAGAGTTACTACCAACAATTTGTTGTTATTAGGGTTGCCTGATCTTCATTGATGTGTGTATCACCGGATAAATCTCTGCTGGGTGCATTGTCAAGGCTGTTTGACCTTCATTGATGTATGTGTCAGTGGTTGCATTGTGTTGTAGCCCTTGCTGGGGAAGGTTGCTTCGATGGGTTTACTTGCCATCGACTAACATGATGTCAAGGTTGCTTGACCTTCATTGATGTGTGTATCAATGGTTGCATTGTGTTGTAACCCCCGCTGAGGATACGTAGTAGTTTGAAGTATGTGCGTCGTGACCCCCGCCAGGGATAGTAGATGTTGATAACTTCGGCGTTATAACCCCTCGCCGGGGAGGTTTGATATATCGTGGTTTTGCGTTATAACCCCTGCCGAGGAGGTTTTAGGGTTGTGACCCTACAAATGACGGCATCAGACCTTTGTGGGGTATTCCCGAACATGATCTATGAAAGCTGAGCTCATTGGTATAGTATACCCTGGATGCAAGTGAATACCTTTGAGACGACGGGAGTTTAACTCTGATTGACGAGAAACCAGGATTTCAGGCTATTCCGCTCAATCGCGTAGCACTTTTATTCCTGATTTGGCCTTTTCAGCTTGTGAAACCTCCTTTGCAACTCTAACTGGAGTGAGTCAAAGGTGTGGGACGCATGTAGGAATGCCGTAGGTGTACCTACAAGAGCCGCAGGTTAGCCTGCGGCCAACCGTGCCTATGTATAGGCGGCTGGTTGCTTTCATAAGTCATTTTCAAGTTGCGCAGCGAAGGAAATCCGAGAGCTCTTCTTCAGATCTGCTGAGTTCGGGCAACTTTCTGCATATTCTACCACCGTATAAGCGTTCTTCACTATCCTGGTAACACATGCATGTATTTTTTTTTCCAATTTCTGTCTGTTGGAAAATGACTTATCGCATGAAATGCATTTAGACACATAGTAGTGAATATGCATGCTGATATGACTTGATAAAAAATATTCAACATAGTATATGTCAGTATTAAACCATGCTGAACATAATGATGTGAAAAAATTGGACTTTTGAAATAGACAAATTGGCACCTTTTACTGTCATTTCTTATCCTATCTGAGGACAAATGAGTAAAGGCAGACAAGCAAAATAATCCTGGTAATTAGACTACACTTACAGATTTTTTACTGTAATGTATTGATGCATACAGGATGTATATGACTGTGTATAGGTGTGCTACTGAATGGCCACCTAGTCATGCCTATGTGCATGTGGATAGTCCCATTTACAAAGGGGCTATGGCAAAATTTTCCCAAAATGTAGGTATTGGGTAGTCATGCATTTTTAACTCTACTGTAGATGTATGTTAAAACAATGCATGTATGCATGTAATCATAGAATGCATTTTGAAAAGACTCCAGGTAAGAAATTACCACACCCTTTCAGAGGTGATTTGGAGACTTGTTGTCCAGATCTCATGGATCCGGATCAGCTGAGTAGTTCCCGTAGGACCACTTCTAGTGTACGGAGGAGGGCTTTTGAAGAGCCTCAGCTCCTTTCTGTTAGACAGCCTCGTCATTTGGTGGAGGCAGTGATACGTCCTATTTGAGTTGAAGTGCCGAATGTTGAGGACGAGGAGGAGGATACACCGATCGAGGTTCCTGCTCCTGCTGTACGTGTTCCCAATAGGGAATTTCCAGGTATTCAAGTGGCAAACCCAGATCTTTTGGGTGACTTGAGTAGGCATACTTCAGTATACCTGCACGCAAACGAGGTATGAAGTTAGATCTTTAATCTTCCTTATTTCCTATTGATGAGGAGTCAAGGAGTCTGATGTTGATCTGTATTTGATGTAGGTTCCCAGCTTCACACAGCCTCGAGGGAACTAGTTTAGCATCCACTCTATGTATCAGGCCTTGCATGATGACTACAGAGCGATCGTCCATGACTGGGGATTCGGGAGGTTCTTCCCCATTCTACCCCGTCGTTGTCCCTGGGGTTACTTCAGGGCATTGTCTGAGCGGTGGTTTCACCAGACTCAGTCACTCCATTTGCTGGACTATGAGGTGATGATGACGTCGATGGATTGGCGGTTTATCACAGGTATAAAGTTTGGAGGGGAGCCGGTGCCTTGCACGACGGATATCACCCCTACTTCCGTCAAATCCTTGTTGGGAGTCCCGGTAGAGGCGCTCAAGGGCAAGACTGTTCGTACAGGTCCTTTGAGCGTAGATGCTATAAGCGGGCTGTTGAGTAAGCCCATACCCGATGATTTGAGAGTCTCGCATTCTCCAGCGATTGTTCCTGATGATCATTAGGAACTGTTTCATAGCAGATAACTCTTCTACGGTGTCATTCACTTTGATTAGCGCCACTCGTCATGTGGACCATATAGGAGACTATGATTGGGGTTCCTGCACCTTTGCCTACTTCCTTAGGGAATGCGCATGCGATCATAGGGCTTGACCGAGGTGTGGTTAGGATTCTACCCATTTCTGCTGGTGAGTGTTTCTCTTATCTTTTCCCATGTATAGGTTAAGAGTGTTAACTGACAGCAAATGTTTGCCTTTGTGTTGGCAGTTTTGGGCCTATGAGAGGCTTCCTTGTTTGTGTCCTGTGAGCATGTTAGGTTTAGACACCTATCCACGAGGACGGAGATGGCATCATTCCATACTGGCGGAGGTCCCTGTTACTGAGGGTTTCACTCATTGTCGCCTACAGCTGGAGCTATTGACAGCCAATGTCATCACATGGATTCCCTACTCTTGAGAGCATTTGGGAGTTGGTTTTGAGGATGGGTACCCGACTGGAGTAGAGTACGTCATTTCCACCCGCAGGATTCCTCTCTTTACAGATGGAGGATAGGGGCTCTATTTAGGAGAGCGTGCTATTAGGAGCACTATAGGAGAGATTTGTATGCCGATCTTGCCTCCTGCCAGGCGTTATTGGTCTGTTTCATAGTCACCCGTCATTGACATCCCATTGATGGGGATTGACAGTTTTACATTGTCAGAGGGCCCCTGTTCTCAGGACATGTTCCAGCATTGGTGGATCCCTCGTACAATTGGAGCTCAGACTCGCGCCACACAGTTTATGGGGGATATGGTTCCAGGATCCGTGATGATGATGGATTGGCTAACCTGTGTCAGAGATCCAACTCATGTGACACAGATAGACAGATTGACTCGGCAGTTGGTCCGATCACATCTTTTCATTTTGCATTTGGACAGAGATCCTGCAGAGGTAGATACTTTTAATCCTTCCAGCTCTGGCGCTGGTCCCTCAGGTGACCCATATGGTTTTGCCAGCGCAGATCCTCCCTTGTATCTCCTGACATCCCTATAGATAGAGATCCAGTGACTCGGGAGGAGTTGCATCAGGTGGAAAGGATCGATGATGTAGACATCGACACTCTTGACTTTTTCTGATGTATTTCTCGCTATCTCTTTTGATAGGCCTCTGTTGTATGTTGGGTAGCTTCGCCCCATTTTCCTATATTTTAGTTGTACAGAGATGTATTAGATGATGATATACTTAGGAATGTATGTACAATTTTCCATTCCCTATATCATATTGCCATCTATTGTACCATGCATGTTATTATGTTATGGACATGTATGTATGTCCAGAGATATTCATCATTGACCCCTGGATGGTCTTATGACATGACCTATGCAGATGTCTTCTTTGACAGTTAGCTGTATTGATCATACCCCACCATTTGTGGTGGTAGATGGTATGCGCTCATGGTATGATAGTATATCACCATCAGACATGGTGATCGTAGATGATTTACTGCAGCATACTATGACCCTGTTGATGTTTAAGGTTCCTACAGGATTTGTAGAGGGCATGCTGCAGGTTTTCCAATTTGGGACCCAGGAGTTGACTATTACTTTGGAGGAGTATGCACGGTTGACGATGTTACCGCTGGACAGACCTTGCATGCATATGGCTATTGGAGACATAAGCAAACAGTTCATGACCCTCACCGGATTGAGACGTAGAGTGGTCCAGGACGAGATTACATTTGGCCACGTGATATCCCAGCATTTCCTGTTTGACAGGTTTGGCTCTGAGGACAGCTATGCACGACATTCCGGGGATTTCACCACACCAGAGGATCATTGGTGTTCTGCAAGAGTAGATGTACTGCTTCTATGCGTATTGTCATACGTCTTCATGCCGCGATACATGGATGAGCTGGATATCGGCGTCATTATAACAGTGAGAGCTCTCAGGGAGGGTCGTACCATTGTACCGATGATCATTGCAGAGATGCTGAGGTCAGCTACATACTGCTACACTTATCCTGCAGGAGTGTTTACAGGTAGCTCGGTCATGCTGTATGTGTGGTTTATGTCACACTTGAGACCGATTGGCAAATTTATATGGCAGGGGTTTTGTCTCACCCAGGAGATAGCCATGTCATACTCCTTTCAGCCTGTAGAGTGCACAGATGCTACATAATGGTCAACTTTCCTGGTAGGGATTAGGGATCCGTTTGCCATATTGCCATGTTCAGGGCTTAGTTCACCCTACAGCTTCATTACTCATGTTCCGGGCATGGATTATCTCCCTCTGGCTAGATTGAGGGGCATGATTACTTACCACCCACTGGTCATGATGTGTTAGTTTACCAGTTTCAGGATTTTCATCCGTATGAGGGGGCAGTGAGTCAGCGCTTCGCGTCACACTGTTTATCAGCGGAGGACAGATCTAGGTTGTATGCCTGTTGGGATCAGTGAGAGTTGGCTGAGTTTTCTATCAGTCATCCAGGTTGTTCTGCAGAGTATTCCGCATGGATGGAGACGGAGGCTTCATCGGCTGCGGTAGTATCCACAGTGCAGGGGACTGATTCCGACGATGAGGAGCCTATAGAGGAGGCTGTTATTCCCACCAATGATTTGACTGATGGGCTGCCAGCATTTGTGATGGATTCTCCCACCACGACTGCCACTATCACTCAGTATTCAGCACATCATTTGGAACAGAGCTTACATCTGATGACCTATGATAGAGATCAGGCTAGGACCGCGATGTTGATAACTCTTGATGAGAGAGATATTGCTCTGTTAGAGAGGGATGAGGCTAGATCAGCCAGGGATGCATTGATTGCGGAGCGGGATGCCGCCTTATCTGCTAGGGATGTGGCTATTACAGACAGCACTTCAGTGAGATCCCAGATGACTGTCAGTCATGCCGACATGAGTGCTTACATTGATGAGCATTATGCCACCATGCAGTTAGCCTCTGACCTACTAGCTCGTGTAGATACCCTTGGGCAGGATCTTGCAGTGCTACCTCTGTCGTCAAAGAGGGATGCTATGTTAGATCTGATAGTCCGCATACACACAGATCTGTAGATAGCTTTGTATTTTCCTGCACAGACTAGCTTAGCCATTTTATCATGTACAGCACATATGTATATATCAAACAGTATTATATATGGCAGGGAAATATATTTTGATTCACTTCCCTTTTAGTTTTGCCTTGATACTTGCTTGATGTTTGCCTGTTTCTCCAAGGCTTTGTGATCTTGATGCATTCTGAACTTATTCTTGATAGATGGACATTGAGACGTCGCAAGATCTCTCAGAATGGATCATTGATTTCTGTAAATCCCTACCATCTTTGGTGTCTTGGGACTTGGTATATGTATGGAAAAGTGAGAGGAGAATGATTTCTTCCTCTCTGAGATTGACTGTACCACAGATGGTCGCCAGTACTTCTATTTGTGAGAAGCCTAATTAATTCCATCTCTTATGGGTTGGTATTGCTCATTGAGGCATGATCGCAGCTTAGATGGTCACCAAATCTTCTATTTGTGAGAAGAGGTTGGGTAATTCCATCCCTTTGATCTGAAACCGATGAAATGGGGCAAATTGAAGGTAAATCCCGGTACCGTGTGACAAGTATGTTGTTCTGGTAGGGGTTAGACTGCACCATGAATGGTTGCCTACGTACTCCCTTTGAAGAGGAGATCAAGTTTGCGTAGTTCGAACCTAGTGTAGGAGGTTCAACGCTGAATGCGGAAAGTGTTAGATTTGTAATATTCATGATCGCAATCAAATTACACAAAATATGCAGAAACGCGAAAAATCAGAGTTTTAAAAATTTTACAAACCATATACCCGGATCACCCTTTATGCACAATTATTAATTAAACGAAAAGAAAGAACAAGAATTATACCCTTGAAGATCCGAGCTTCCTCAGGTACAAGTTCACCTCCAATCTTTTTCGCGTTCGACTTGAATCCACCGGGTTTGGTTCCTTTCTTTGATCAACGTTAGCCACCCAAGTGTTTGGCCTCTAGAGGTGATCCACCAAGGAAGAAGAAGAATTTAAGAAGATGGGTATTTGGCAAAACCCTAGTTTTTCTATCTCTCATAGAAAAAGGGTGTACTCTCCCAACTATTGAAATTACGTATTCTATCAATATGCCAAAAACCCACTTCATCCATAATAAGACTCCTCTTATTTATAGATGTACGCAACCCTCCTTAACAATTAAGAAATTTGGTTTTATTTTAATTAATTAAGGTCCCTAATCTTATTAAGGATAATTAATTAAACTCTTTTAATTAATTTACCTCCTAATCCTATTAGGATATTTGAGAGTACTTTTATTAATTAATTCTCAAACTCCTTTAGGAATTAAATAATAATAATAGTAATAATAATAATAAGACTCCTCTTATTAATTTATATTTAATATTTCCAAAATATTAAATAATAAATATTAAGCTATTTAATTTATTCTATCACCATAGATTAAATTAAATATACTTAACTTATTATTACGATTATGCCATTAACTTCTTAAATAATTATTCTTCCTTTTATGGTGTGACCCTTTAGGTTCTCCATATTAAATCGGTTGTGAATAAATCAATTAGAACAATTCTTATCTTATTTAAATAAATAAATTAAACTAATAATTTATTTAAATAAATAATATTTATTCTACAATAGGGATAAGCCTCCCTAGCGATCAACGACTTTCTAGATAATATAGATTTCAACATTAATCATAAAAGAACCTTTGAGTAAATAGTTACCGTATAATTCAATCCTTCCACCATACAATGTCCCAATTAAATATAAGACATGGAATTTCTGTCAAGTCTTATTTTATTTAATTATATGTATTTCGACTCTTAAATGCATAACTCCAAATAATTCAAATTAGAAACTCATTTCTAATTTCATTCTGCCTTGGCCAAGGACTACTGGGTTGTCATTTATCGAATCACATAGGACATTTCTCTTCTTTTACTAAAAGTGGTAGATTCTTTATTGATCATACATTATCTCCATGCACAACTTATTATACCCAAGCATACCCTTTGATATACCCTAAGGGTCTTAAGGAATAAGTCAAAGTATAACTCATCATACACAAGATACTATGATGATCTCAAGTCCAAGGATCACTTGTACTACTATCACTACAGGAATTCCTATTGACAGGCAAGTAAAACTCCATTAGGTATTCCTTAGCGAGCCACGTTCAGTGAACTTATTCTCCAATAAGCACCTACATACTTGCTTTAGTGTCTCCACACAAATGATCATGAGATCATCATCATCATCCAATAAGCAAGCAACGTATGTACCAATCTATCTGGATTTACTAATCCCCAATTTAGTAATCCAACGATTGGGAACTATTTTAGTTTTAAGCTTTCTAAGAATTTAGATCTCATTATAATGATCATCATCATTATTCTAAAAGCATTAGTTAAAACTATGGGTTTATCACATTATAAAACAGCATCATGTAGATAATTAAAAGACTTTAATAAATTAATACTTTTTATTAATAAATGAATAAGATTGTTACAAAGTATATGCTTTATCATCAAACATGATTGGCTTCTATGCATACTACTTTCAGAAGGCAGATGGGTGTAGAAGTATTTTTGTTGTTTTTTGTTGTTTTCTAGAGAAATAACAGAAATGTTTTTGTTGTTTTTCTTTATTGCGAATGGGCCATATATAATATGGTAGCCTACGTACCCCCGGGTATCAAGGAGATCAGGTCGACATAGTTTGCCCCTCAGGACGAATCGCAGCTGAAGAGAAGTGTGAATCCCATGTGCAGGCTATACTGCGGGGAGAAGAAAGTTTGATCCCATAATGGGGATAAACTACAAGTGTGTAAAATGTTTGATCCCGTCCTCAGGACAAATTGCAGGCGTAGAAAAGTTTAATTCCGTCTTCAGGATAAACTGCAAGTGTGAAAGGTTAAATCCCATCTTCAGGATAACCGAGATTGTATGAAGTAAAAACCAGGCTGCTGGTTGGAAATGTATGTTTCCCTGAGGGGCAGAAGAGTATTAAAAAAGGAAAGGGTTCAAAACCGGAATGACTGGTGATTTGATGATCAAAACCAGGATGTTTATTTGATGGTAACTTTAGATATAGTACCGTTTTATGATGTCCGAGTTGATAAGCTGTGAAAATTCATCGCCATCCATTTCCTACAATCTGAGAGCACCTCTTGTCAATACTTCCTTGACAACAAATGGGCCTTCCCAGTTAGGAGCGAATTTTCCCTTAGATTGATCTTGGTTGTCAACGATCTTCTTCAAACCCAAGTCATGTTGCTTGAATTGCCGTAGTCAGACTTTTCTGTTGTAGGATCATGCAATCCTTTGCTGATATAACTGATCATGGAATATAGTCGTGGATCGCCTTTCGTCTATCAGAGAAAATTGGTGATACCTGCCTTGTACCCATTGGTCTTCATCCAACTGAGCATCCATCAATATTCTGAGGGATTCCATTTCCACTTCTATGGGGAACACTGCTTCCATCCCATAGACTAATGAGTAGGGGGTTGCCCCAGTGGAAGTTTGCATGGAAGTTCTATAGGCTAATAAAGTTAGAGGAAAGAGGTTAGACTATCCTTTGTGATTTGCAGACATTTTCTGCATGATCTTTTTGATGTTTTTATTAGCCGCTTTAACAGCACCATTCATCTTTGTATGGTAGATGACGGAGTTGAGATATTTGATGTGGAATTTTTTTGCATAACTCCTCCATCATTTTGTTATTGAGGTTCTTAGCATTGTCTGACACAATAACCTCTGGTTGTCCATATCAACAGATGACATTGTTTCTGATGAAACCAATGATAACTTCTTTAGTAACTCTGGGGAAGGATGTTGCTTCTACCCATTTGGTGAAGTAGTCGATCATGGTGAATATGAATCGATGTCCATTACTGGCTTTGGGCTTGATGGGCCCGATTGTAATACCCAGTAAAAAAAAATTAAATTCATATTTTTAATTGGGCTTTTATTATGTTTGGATCAAATTGTATTTAATTTGTGTGGCTTATAATAAGTAGGTGATTACATTAATTTGGGATTTTATACTAATTGGGTCTAATTTGTATTTGGATAATATTAAAATCCTATTAAAATTAGGAGAGTTAGTAAAATATATTAATTAATAAAATTTGTTAATAAATAAACATATAACAAAACCTAATCTTACTTTTGTTATACCGACTTTGAAAAGGAAGGAGAATACAACCACGCTAAACAAAGGAAAGGGACGACCTCGGATTATACAGGTATTAAAACAAGAATTGATAATAAATTATATATGTATATGAATGTGTCTCTTCTTTGCAGTCTAAAATTTATACCAATGTGTGGGTATTCGGTGATGTCACCAAGTTACATAACCAATTCTTTTCCACTCACATAATTATTTATTTGTGGTCAATCAAGGTGTGCAGCATTAGTTATTGAATCATTTATATATATGTGCATCTAGCAATCAATTATTAGAAAATGGATAAATAATGGACAAACATTGAAAGTGACCTGCGTAAAATATTATGAAGTAATAAAGTATAATAATTAGACAATTTCATATTAACAGATTTTCAAAAGATAAAGAGTTATTAAGGTTAATAATATAATTATCATTATGTTTATAAATCGATTATTTATTTATTCTTTTGATTAGTTTGGACGGAAGGAGTGTAACGAATTAAATTTTGGAGTATTAGTAATTAATAAAAGGCGATTATTGAAGGCATATTAAATAGATTATGAATTATTTTGGAGTTTATGAGTTGAATTATATTTCATTTGAGGTGAATATGTTTAGGTAGTGAATAACGTTTCGTATTTGATATCGTTGGCATTTGAGGGTAAGATTTGGTGGAGTGTGATATAAATGGTTTGGAAGTATCAGGTACGGATTCCGTACTCTTTCAGCGATACTTTTGTTAAATTTGATTTGTTCGTTTGTTTCCTTATTTCGAATTCTGTTATGATTTCACATAATTGTTTCCTGTGAAATTAATATATTGTTTCATTTTGGAGTTGACTCATTAGACTCGTACTTGTACTCTTTGCATCAGGTTATCATGTCTATTATTTATTTTGATAATTGTAGAGCGGTACATGTTGCTACCTTCCTTTTGAAACCTTGTGACTATAATTTAATTCGGTTCAACATGTACATATAGAACCCTTTTGTTGGTATTATGTCGCATGTGTTGTGACATGATATTTTTGTTAGAATATACTGTAGAGTATACCTGAGTTATAACCACCTGTGGGGGTACCACAGGCACGTCGTCTTGGCACGAGAGACGTGACACTTTTCGTGGCGGTGTGATTAGTCCACGACGTCTCCATTTTGGGCTCCGGAGTAAATGGGCCATTTGGTGTTTTGCTGTGGGAGGCGTATGGGTTAACCCTAGTTTTCTGTTCTGCGGATTGGTGATGTTGTGCCAAACACACCTATCCGATTTGCATACATTTGGATTCGCGGTCCAATGTGTGACTTGCCTGTGTGGCATCATTTGACTTGCCTGTGTGGCATGGTTTTGACTTGCCTGTGTGGCATTGTTTTGACTTGCCTATGTGGCAAGGTATATTTCTGAGCTCAATCGGTATGAAATAACCTCAACCATTTGTTTCAGCCTATTATTTTATTGTATTAGTTGTTGGCTTCTGTTCAGTTCAATTCATCGGATTAGTTACTTCAGTTCGTTATTTCTTTAATATTCTGTCTGTTTCATTAATTCTGTTGGTTCAAATATATTCTATTCAAATCTTCCGAGATTTTATTTTTGTTAGAGGCAATATTTTGTCTCAGTTGATTTTGTATTTTAGTTGTATATCTTTTGTATCATTATATCCGTATTGGGCAATTGGCTCATGCTGTGTTTTTCTTCCGGCAGGTTTGCAGGGGTGATTCAGGGCTAGTGTGATGAGAGTGTTGCCTTTGACCGTCTGGGTTGTTTCGATTATTTTGACTCTGGTTGGAGAATTATATTTATTACTTTATTTATGGATCACCACTATTAATATTCTGAGGTTATTAGTGCTCTGTTTTCTTATTTTGAGGTTTGTTGTGATTTGCACGTGACCTCCCTTTCCTTTTCGGGGAGGGGGTGTTACAGAGATGGTATCAGAGCTTAGATTCTTTCTTGTAGAAAACCTATTTAGGTTTGACCTGTGAGTTGTGGGTAAATCACTGGGTAGACGTCGTAGGAATTTTATTCGATTTTGTTTTGTTTTGTTTGGTTGGTCTTGATTTTGACCAAGTGTCATTCTCTCATCGAGTTGTAGTTGATTTGAGAAATGTGAGATACATTGTTAAGATTATTATTGTTATGCGCTGGAGCAATAATATTAGTTAAGGATTGTGATTGGATATCATTAAGGAGAATAAATATGTGATTATGTTTGTGATTGGATATTTTGTACAGTTAAGAAAGGATTATATGATTATGATGTGAGTATTTGTATAAGCGAGTTTTTGATTTTTGGAAAATTATTTGTTAAGAGTTGTTTTTGGTGGCAATTTATTATGATCTTAGAATTGAGGATTTGATTTTGATGATGATTTTGTTTATGTTAAGCTTGTGGATAATTTGAGGTATGTGTATTGATGAATTACTATGATAAAGTGAAAATTATTAAGTATATATGGTTTCTTGTAATTTGAGTGGTTGATATTCGAGGTAATTAGTTTAATCATTTGGAGTTAATGATCCATTTTGTGGCTATTTTTCTAGAAAGATATTGGAGTCATGTCCTATGAAGTTTCTTTGTGATAGTAAGATGAGATTTTGAAAGTTGTTGAGTTAAGGTTTGCACTAAGAGAATGATTGATTTATTGAATGATTAAATATATAATAAGTGATGAATTCAATATATTTTAAGAGATTTTGGAAGTTATAGTTTGCTTATTCAGATAGTAGGATATATGATTTGGAGTTTGGTATTATGATGGAGAGATCTTAGTAGTACTATATTTTTGGTGTGATAATATTTGAGAACTAATTTGATTTGAGGTTATGATATTTTGAAACTCTTAAGGACTTAGGAGAGTTGGTGATAAAGAGATATTAGTAGTATATTCTTTAATGTAATATTATTTGGTGAATAGTTCAAATTAAGGATGAGATATTTTGAAGCTCTTGAGGACTTGGGGAGAGTTGGTAATATGGTTTGTATAGTTGTTTTGGTTATCTGATGTCTTTAGAGTTTTGCGTGTATTTATGTAAAATTAAATAAAAACAATTTGTTAGATCTTTGTCATGTGTGGAATATAAACGTTTTACGAATTAAAAATAATTTTAAATATTTTGGGTATTCGAATCGTATTTAGATGAAAAGATATGTTTTGTGATTTTGAATTATTTTTCGAAGAGTACGTACGTTTACAAGAACGAAAATCAAGAAAATTGACAAGGGTCGCACCAACAGTGGATCATGTGATTTAACGCAAAGAACCTTATCAAAGCTTGACACGGTAGCTGACGAATCTTTTACGAGTACGTGGACAATTGTGTGGAATGATTTACCCGCGTTGATCGTTACAAATGGTGGCGCTACGTCGTAACTAAATTAATTTTTTAGCTTATTTGAATTCCGAGGACGGAATTATTTTTAAGGGGTGAAAAATATAATAACTCATTTTTTTATTATTAAATATTAATTGATTTTATCTTATACAATTGTGTTTAAATTAAAAAAAAAAGGTAAATGATTTTGTTTCCCTCTTTTCTTCCTTGTTTTGTTTGGAAGATTAAATTCTTTTAGTAGATAATTAAATAACTGATAAAATTAAAATTGAAGAAGATAATTCCTTTTGTTAAAGTTTTGTGGTAAAATCATTCGGAGCGGGAAGCTACAAGGAAGATGGAGGAGTCTATTCGAGCAGAGTATCTGCATCTCTTTGAAAATTTGGTGCGTTCCATTCTTTTGAATTCCGAGGACGGAATTATTTTTAAGGGGTAGGTGATGTAATACCCGGTAAAAAAAAAATTTAAATTCATATTTTTAATTGGGCTTTTATTATGTTTGGATCAAATTGTATTTAATTTGTGTGGCTTATAATAAGTAGGTGATTACATTAATTTGGGATTTTATACTAATTGGGTCTAATTTGTATTTGGATAATATTAAAATCCTATTAAAATTAGGAGAGTTAGTAAAATATATTAATTAATAAAATTTGTTAATAAATAAACATATAACAAAACCTAATCTTACTTTTGTTATACCGACTTTGAAAAGGAAGGAGAATACAACCACGCTAAACAAAGGAAAGGGACGACCTCGGATTATACAGGTATTAAAACAAGAATTGATAATAAATTATATATGTATATGAATGTGTCTCTTCTTTGCAGTCTAAAATTTATACCAATGTGTGGGTATTCGGTGATGTCACCAAGTTACATAACCAATTCTTTTCCACTCACATAATTATTTATTTGTGGTCAATCAAGGTGTGCAGCATTAGTTATTGAATCATTTATATATATGTGCATCTAGCAATCAATTATTAGAAAATGGATAAATAATGGACAAACATTGAAAGTGACCTGCGTAAAATATTATGAAGTAATAAAGTATAATAATTAGACAATTTCATATTAACAGATTTTCAAAAGATAAAGAGTTATTAAGGTTAATAATATAATTATCATTATGTTTATAAATCGATTATTTATTTATTCTTTTGATTAGTTTGGACGAAAGGAGTGTAACGAATTAAATTTTGGAGTATTAGTAATTAATAAAAGGCGATTATTGAAGGCATATTAAATAGATTATGAATTATTTTGGAGTTTATGAGTTGAATTATATTTAATTTGAGGTGAATATGTTTAGGTAGTGAATAACGTTTCGTATTTGATATCGTTGGCATTTGAGGGTAAGATTTGGTGGAGTGTGCTATAAATGGTTTGGAAGTATCAGGTACGGATTCCGTACTCTTTCAGCGATACTTTTGTTAAATTTGATTTGTTCGTTTGTTTCCTTATTTCGAATTCTGTTATGATTTCACATAATTGTTTCCTGTGAAATTAATATATTGTTTCATTTTGGAGTTGACTCATTAGACTCGTACTTGTACTCTTTGCATCAGGTTATCATGTCTATTATTTATTTTGATAATTGTAGAGCGGTACATGTTGCTACCTTCCTTTTGAAACCTTGTGACTATAATTTAATTCGGTTCAACATGTACATATAGAACCCTTTTGTTGGTATTATGTCGCATGTGTTGTGACATGATATTTTTGTTAGAATATACTGTAGAGTATACCTGAGTTATAACCACCTGTGGGGGTACCACAGGCACGTCGTCTTGGCACGAGAGACGTGACACTTTCCGTGGCGGTGTGATTAGTCCACGGCGTCTCCATTTTGGGCTCCGGAGTAAATGGGCCATTTGGTGTTTTGCTGTGGGAGGCGTATGGGTTAACCCTAGTTTTCTGTTCTGCGGATTGGTGATGTTGTGCCAAACACACCTATCCGATTTGCATAAATTTGGATTCGCGGTCCAATGTGTGACTTGCCTGTGTGGCATGGTTTTGACTTGCCTGTGTGGCATTGTTTTGACTTGCCTATGTGGCAAGGTATATTTCTGAGCTCAATCGGTATGAAATAACCTCAACCATTTGTTTCAGCCTATTATTTTATTGTATTAGTTGTTGGCTTCTGTTCAGTTCAATTCATCGGATTAGTTACTTCAGTTCGTTATTTCTTTAATATTCTGTCTGTTTCATTAATTCTGTTGGTTCAAATATATTCTATTCAAATCTTCCGAGATTTTATTTTTGTTAGAGGCAATATTTTGTCTCAGTTGATTTTGTATTTTAGTTGTATATCTTTTGTATCATTATATCCGTATTGGGCAATTGGCTCATGCTGTGTTTTTCTTCCGGCAGGTTTGCAGGGGTGATTCAGGGCTAGTGTGATGAGAGTGTTGCCTTTGACCGTCTGGGTTGTTTCGATTATTTTGACTCTGGTTGGAGAATTATATTTATTACTTTATTTATGGATCACCACTATTAATATTCTGAGGTTATTAGTGCTCTGTTTTCTTATTTTGAGGTTTGTTGTGATTTGCACGTGACCTCCCTTTCCTTTTCGGGGATGGGGTGTTACACCGATCATGTCCATTCCCCACATTGAGAAGGGTCGTGGAGAACTCATATTGTGGAGTTCCCTTGGAGGGGCGTGGATAGCATTCCCATGAATCTGGCATTGATAGCACCTCTTGATGTGATCATCACAGTCAGCTTTGAGTGTAAGCCAATAATGCCCTGTTCTGAGGATCTTCTTGACATGTAGGGGTCCGCTCATGTGAGGGCCACAAACTCCACCATGGATCTCATCCATGAATCTATGAGCTTGGTCTTTGTCCAGACATCTAAGGAGACCTAATTCTGCATCTCTTTTGTAGAGTGCATCTCCGCTCAGGTAGAATTTCATAGCAAGTCGATGAATCCGCCTCTTCTCAGTTAGGCTCGCCTCAGCGGGTGTAGATCCATCTCGTAGATACTCCTTGATGTGCTGATACCAAGGGTTGTGGATGGGAGGTAGCTCATCTGATACTTCTCCAACGTAATTCCCATAGACTAGGGCTTTTTGCAGAGCAAACATGATGTTTGGCATGTTTTCCTTGTCAGGTATGTAAACCAAGGAGGCCAACGTTGCTAATGCATCTGGAAAATCATTCCTATTACGAGGAATGTATAGAAAGGAGATTTCTTCGAACTCCAAAGCCATCTGTAGAACTTGCCGATGGTAAGGCAGCAAATGTAATTCTTTAGTTTGATAGATTCATGTGGATTGCTTGATTACCAATTCGTTATCCCCAAAGACAGTTAACCGCCTGATGCCCATTGAACGGGCAAGTTTTAGCTTTATGATACAGCCTTCATACTCAGTTGTGTTATTGGTGCTGACAAACTGCAATTTAACGGCGACGGAATACTGCTCCCCCGAACTGGATATTAAAACTGCACCAGCTCTAGAGCATTCTGTGTTAATAGCTCCATCAAAATACATTCTCCACGTACGGGATGTATCATATTGATGTTGTCGCTGAACTGTCATTACTCCTTCATCAGTAAATTATGTTTCTAAGGGTTTGTAATCCCCTGCAGGTGCGGCGGCCAGTTGATCCGCAATTCCTTAACCTTTGACAGACTTTTGTGTCACATAGACGATGTCAAATTGCTGTAGGATCAACTGCCATCTGGACAGTCGACAATTCAGTATGGGCTTACTAAACACATACTTGAGAGGATCCATTCGGGATATGAGATGGGTTGTGTGACCATGGAGGTAATGTTGTAGTCTCATGGAAGCCCATGCTAAAGCACAACAAATCTTCTCGATCAGAGTGTACTTGTGTTCATTGATGCTGAATCTTTTGATGAGGTAATAAATAGCTCGTTCTTGGCCTTTATTGTCTTTCTGCCCCAGCATGCAACCCATGGCATTGTCATTTATGGACAGGTACATGAACAGGGGAACATCATCCCTGGGAGGTACCAAAATAGGAGCGTTAATCAGTTGTTCTTTAATGGTAAGGAAGGCTTTCTGACAGTCATCGTTCCATTTCATGGAGGAGTTCTTCTTTAATAGCTTGAAGATAGGCTCATAGGTTACCGTGAGTTAAGAAATGAATCTGCGAATGAAATTGATTCTTCCCAAAAATCCCCATAGTTCCTTCTCTGTCTGAGGAATGGGCATTTCCTTGATGGTCTGGATTTTGGTAGGATCCAGTTCAATCCCTTTGTGGCTGACTAGGAAACCTAGCAACTTGCCTGACTTAACACCAAAGGCGCATTAGGCGGGATTCAACTTCAAGTTGTACTTACGCAACCTGTTGAAAAGCTTTATGAGATGGTCTAAGTGGTCATCCTCCTTCCGGGATTTGATAATGATGTCATCCACGTAGATCTCTGTCTCCTTATGCATTAAATCATGGAAAAGAGCCATCATAGCTCGCTGATAGGTTGCCCCAGCGTTGATGAGGCCGAATGACAACCGCCTGTAGCAAAAGGTTCCCCAAGGCGTGATGAAAGCAGTTTTCTCACGAATCTTCCTCAGTGACCATAATTTGATGGTACCCCGCAAAGCAATTAGCAAAGGAGTACATGTCGTATTGAGCAAAATTGTTAATAAGATTGTGGATAAAGGGCACGGGAAAGCTATCTTTAAGGCAAGCTTTGTTCAAATCCCGGTAATCCACACAAACTCGCATCTTTCCCCCTGGTTTAGGCATGGGAACAATGTTGGATATCCACTCCAGATATGTAGACACCATGATGATGCCAGCTTGAAATTGTTTCACAATTTCCTCTTTAACTTTTAAACTCCATTCAGGTTTCAATCGCCTGAGCTTCTGCCTAACTAGCTTGAATCCTTCTTTAATGGGAAGGTGATGAAGAACAATGTCCATGGACAAACCCACCATGTCTTCATGAGACCATGCAAACATATCCTAGAATTGGGTTAACAGTGCAACCATGTCATTCCGTTGATTTGTGGTAAGGTCTGAACCAATCTGGATTAGCTTAGGGTTGTCTAAGGTTCCGAGATTTAAAGGAGTGGTTTGATCAAGATTGGGTTTGGGTTTGTCTGTGACCCATTCCTTAATCTCCTGAGGTGTCTCAATATCCTCTTGGATGTCCATCAAGTCTGAGTCCAACTTTGCATCAAAGTTATAGCCCTTATGAAGAGAAGGCATGTCATCAGCAAGGACAGGTACATCTAAATTCAGAGTCCTGAAACAAAAGATGCTTTCACTTAATATATGCAACTGTTTGATCATACAAAAGTGTTAGCATGTACTTGATAAAATAACTGCTAGTGCTGTAAAGAAAAGCTAGTGTTGTAAAGGAAAGCAAGAAATTAAAGTTATATACAGGGTAGAGGGATTTTTTGCCCATTTTACCCTTATCGACCAATGAATAGAGTGCTGCTCCAATTGTCGAGGGCAAAGTTCTGATGGACTACAATGATGGAAGGATCATCATTATCCTCCTTCTCCCAAATGATAACCATGACATCTGGGCAATCATCGTCTAGGGTGTATCTATTTGTATGTTCATCATGAACAATAACGCGAATACCTGCCATCATTAAAGCAAGGTCATGTTTACGTTTCTGTTCCTTTTCTTCCGCTTCGGAATCAGGAATCAGCACCTCTTTTGCTTTGATTGGCACTGGTTTTGGAAACAGCATAGCCACAACATAGGCTGGAACATTTACTGGAGATTGCATCAACTCATGGGGTAAAGGTATAGAAAATCGTTGTGTGCTTGAGGAGCCTGCTTGTGCTTATGAGGATTCTTGTGACTGGAACTGGAAGAATAGCTTAGTCTGGCTGTCCCAATTTGATTGGATATTTGGATAGGGTGCTTAATACCCTGCTTATTTTTACCACGCCCTTGTCCAGGCTGATGACCCAATGACATCATTTCTTGAGTGGCCGACGTAACCTCGACAAAGATCTTGGGTATGGGAAGTGGCGCTCCAATAGAATGGTATTGCGTGTTACTCACTTTCAAAGTATGGAAACTGGCCGGTTCAACTTCTGAATTGAAGCTGATAATTGGTAGAGTTCCTTGTTCAGGACAATCCAGCTCAGCGTTGACAGTGACTAGACTGTTGTTGATAATGTATTTGAGTTGTTGATGTAGCGTGGAGGGAACAGCTCCAGCCATGTGTATCCATGGTCTCCCCAATAGCAGGTTGTATCCTAAGTCTATCTTGAGGACGTGGAAGGATACATTGAATGTATTGGAAGGACAGATATTTAGAGATGAGCCTCCATCTATCAATACTTTTGCTAGCATGTACCTGGAAGATAAAACTGCAATATGCAAAGGCTTGCAATGACCGGTCCCTTCGGGAGGTATGTCATCATCAGTGAAGGATATCACATTGTTGTTGAAAATGTGATCAACCAAATGTTGAAATTTTTCCACGTCCACTGATTTTGATAAATAGGCTTCTTCTAAAACCTTCAGTAAGATCTTCTGATGATCCTCAGAAGAGAAAACCAAATCCAGTATCGAAATTTGTTATGTAACTTCTCGCAAGCTTAAAACCACTTTGGCTTCATTGTGGCACGTAGTGCAGAGAAATTTTTCAATATTCTCCATGGGAAACTTCCCTTTTGCTTCGCAAGTAGGTGTAATAACCCGTTGAGGAAGATACAGTGGATTTTCCTTTGACATTGTAGCGCAGTAGTATGAGATGTGGATCCTTCAGCTTCTCCATAATTCCATGGAACTTTGTGTAAGCTGACAACAGAATGTTGTGGTCTTAAAGGTAAAGGAATTGGCTCTGATGCTGCCACTTTCAAAGGATTGTCAACTACTTTGAGTTGAATTGGTTGTATGGGAAATACTTTGACAATCTCATCATCCACTTTGGATATAACTGCTACTGATCCCTTCCATTTGGTAGGACATGCATTCCCACCCTTGAGTTGCACAGTGTAATCATCTGCTATTTGCCGGACACCGCTATCAATAAGATTCTAAATGAGATGGTGGAGTGCCCAGCATTCTTCTATGTTGTGACCGCGAGAATGTGAATGATATTGACACATTTCATCAAGATTAAATCACCCTGAGCGGGGATTGATGGGAGGGAGAAGGAAGGTAATTCTTCCTTCGTTGATCAATATTTGAAGTATCTCCTCCATGGATTGGCCCAAATAGGTGAATTCCCTCTGATTGGAAAAATCCTGACGGGATTTAGCATTTGCTCGCTTCACAACCTTATCCTCCATAGCTTCTCTTTCTGAAGGTGGTGAGGAGACATTCATAACAAAAGGAAGAAGATAGGCAAGCTCCTGCCTGATTAATTTGTGTATGACTTGATGCTGGTGGGTCACCAGTTCTGCCAATTGCTCAATTTGTTTGGAAAGAGCTTTTATCTTTTGTTCCATAGTAAACTGGAACTTTGCATAATCCCATTTGTCAACACCGTCTTTGATGGATTGGGATGATTCGCCATTAGAATTGGAACCTTGTCCAGTGCTCCAACTGATCATGTTGACCTATTCTTCTTTGTGTTGAGGAAGAGGGTTATCTTGCACATGAGGTTGATCTGGTTTAGTGACCACGATCTCACCATTGTCTATTAGATCTTTAATCTTATGTTTCAAGGCCCAACAATCTTGAGTATCATGTCCAGGTGGCCCGGCATGATAAGCACACTTCCGAGTAGCATTAAAACCCCTCCCATTAGGGTTGGCTGGTGGAAGAAGATGTGTAATTTTCTTCTGAGGAGTCAGAAGAGCAAGAATATTCTCGAGCGAGTCCCCTAAGGGTGTGAACGTTCGACGTCGCTTTACTTCTCCACTTTTAGGTAATGAAGGATTTGAAGATTGTGCTGGAAAAGGGGAGTAGTTTCTCCTCTGCATAGGCATGCTTGGATTGTCTTTTTGTTGTTGTAGTATCAAGGAAACATCCTCCCCTTTCTTTTTATGGACCCTCTAGGGGTTGTTTCTATAAAATCCGGACTGGATGTGCTCAGTAACAGCTTTAAGAGTGACTAGGTCTTGAATTTTACCGGACTTCAATCCCATCTCAGCCATCTCGCCGTGTCTGATCATTTCAAAAAATGGTTTGCCAATACTAGCTAGAACTCTTTCATAGAAAGGAGCTTCCTGTACATCTATGAAGGTCATGACCATTTCTAATTCCGTCATGGAAGGAATAACTTGAGCAGCAAGGCGCCTCCACCTTTGAGCGTACTCTCTAAATGACTCATTAGACTGTTTCTTGACATTGGTAATTTGGTACCCGTCAAGAACCATCTGAGATTGAAAACTGTATTGAGTAAGGAAGGCGTGAGCCAGCTCTTCCCAGCTATGGATCTTAGAATTGTCTAATCTGGTATATCATGAACGGGCTTCTCCAGTCAGACTTTTTTGAAACAGCTGCATTTAGAGCTTTTTATTTTCTGCGTAAGACCCAAGTTCTTCGATGAACACTTTTAAATGTGTATAAGGATCCCCTAATCCATCATATTTCTCAAAATCAGGGGTCTTGAATTTCTCTAGATATTGAACACCGGGAAATATGAAAAGGTCTGGGGTCTTGAATTTACCAGTGTCTGGATCTCCTTTGAGATGGGTGTTTTCAGGGTTTTTGTTGGTTGTATCCAACTGATGTTCTGGAATTATTTTTTCTAGACCTTCAACTCCTCCTTGTGTAGAGGATTTTGTATGTGTAAGTATCTTCGTACCATGAGCAGACAGGTGTAATTCTTTTAGTAGAACAGCCAAGTCTGTGATTTTTTTACTCAATCCGTCAAATTCTTCTCGGGAGACAGTATTAGACTGATCAGAAGAAGACATTATTGGCTGTAGGCTCACGGCCTTTTTTGATTTTGAGCGGGTAACAGGCCCAATTGCTTCCCTATAAAAGACTTACGTAGTTTAGTCTTAGGGTAATGTAAATGTTATCATAACATGTCCGTTTAAAAATTTTGTCCTGTAAAACCGGTTGTTAATTGATAACATGTCATGCATGCATAGATATTCTTCATATTTTCCATTACATATGAATGAACATGGAATAAAATTACAAGTAAATGTTTTTACAGGTAATTTAAAAATGGAAAGTATGAAGAGACTTTCCTCCGCATTTGGTTTATCAAAGGCTGACTTATCTTAGGGTTACTCTCGCTGCTTTTTAGCATATAGGTTCCCAGATCATCGCAATCTACTTGACGGGAAGTTAATCCGGTCGTTTAACTGGAGCGAATCTGAGTGGTGTCTTTCCTTAGCCCCGAGGAATCATTCTTCCCATGAATCTAGTAATCAAACACCGACAGGATAGCCTCCTGGTGGAGGGACCACACAATATACATTCACATACAACATGTCTCACCGTTTATGCAAAATGATAACATGTACGAAGCACTAATATCACAAATAGATATTTAGCATTGCAATAATTAAGATACATTCGTACACATTCATCATAAATGTAAATGCAATATTCACACACAAGCATATAACAATGTTGAAAAGCTTGAAATAGCGGCTTAAACCCTCTTACTGGAGTCCCCATCAGAGTCTCCACATGTCGACGTCGAGATTTTTGAGTGTCCCTTTTCGTTACTTGTTCTTTGGTGTTCTCATGTTAATGTGAGATTTGTTTGAAAAAACAAGTGAAAAAGGTCCGACATATATAATGTCGACAATTTAACTTTAAGAGTCGCCAGTTGGTGTATTTAACTGGTTGCACCAACGCAACCGAAAAGGTTTGCACATTGACCAAGTGATTTGACACTGCTAAACGGGTCGGTGAAACCGAGAGTCATTTTGGATCCGGGGGCTTGATTATGCGAAGGGAATGTGTTAGGCACCCCCCGACATCCGTGTTACCACGGTGATCGCTACTTTTCAAAGAAATTATTATATGAATGTGTGTTTATGTGTGTGTGTGTGTGTGTGGATCAATGTGCAGTTATTTGAAAGTAGTGTGAGGTCTCGTTCGCACCTATATACACAAGGTTTAATTTTTATAAAAAAAATTCAGTTTTAACCAAGATATAGCAATGACGTTTTGTAAAAGAGGTTTTTCAAACCCTGTGCTCAATAGAAATTGAGACCTTTTCATACTTCCATTTTATTATTAAATATTCGGCTTGTTTGCTTTTATTTTCAAGATGCGAAGCATTCTCGAGAAAATAATATACAGCAGTGTCGAGCTCTTCATGGGCATGACAGCCATCAAAAGAAATTCAGACACTTTAAAATAATGTACAGGCTGCTTACAGCTGAAAAATGTCCATCATGGGAACCGAATCTAGATTCAGTAAACTGAACCTGTGATCACATGATTCCTAGGCTCACATGATACTGCAATTTATATGGAAAGCAGTAAGCAGTTATATATATAAAAGCTGTAAATATATATATACAGACATAATCAACCACCACGAAGCAACTCCATGGGAGATCGGAAATGTAAATATATAAAAGCGATAAATATATATATATATATATATATATATATATATATATATGGACATGATCAACCACCATGAAGTAAACTCCAGGTGGGACAAAATATAAATAAAGCTGTAAAAGCGATCAACTGCCACGAAGTAAACTCTCCAGGCAGGACGGAATGTAAATAAAGCTGTAAAAGGCCACGAAGTGAACTCCGGGCCTGACAGAAATGTAAATATATATATATATATAAGTAGTAAACGCACCGGATGTGAATCCAGGCTCATCGGATATGTCCGACAACAATTATATATATGTATATATATAATATATATATATATATATATATAAGCGATTAAACGCACTGGATGTAAATCCAGGCTCATCAGATATGTCTGACAACAGTTATATATATATATATATATATATATATATATAGGGACCGGATCAGGTCCGGGAGTCCGGATTTTAACAAAATCCGGACTTTTTTTTTTTTTTTTTTTGCTTTTTTTTTTTGAAACAACTAAAAAAAAAAAATTTATGGAATTGGAATTTTTACATTATACAGTGTTTTGGGTGTGATTTGGATGCCTATAACGAAACATGTCTGTACAGTCTGGGCAGACTGTACATACATTGGTTGGTGTGGGTGTTAAAAACACACCCAAAACACTGTTTTATTGAAAAATTTCAGTTCCATAAATTTTTTTTTTTTTTTTTAGTTGTTCTACCAAAAAAAAAAAAAAAAAAAATTGGGTTCGGATTTTGGGTCCTGTCCGGACTCCCGGACAGGATCCATTCTGTATATATATATATATATATATATATATATATATATATATATATATATATATATATATATAAGCAATTAAACGCACCGAATATAAAATTCAGGCTCATCAGACAGAGTCTGACCACAATTTATATATATAAGTATATATATGTATAAAAATAATTAAACGCTCCAGACCGAAGTCTAGCCTCAATCGAGGATAACTCGATAATATTAGTCCATATATGAAATATATACATATATATAAGTATATATATACAGACAGAAATAAAAATCACAGACCGAAGTCCGGGCAAACACACTCACACGACTCTCAACGTGTACAACGGTGTGTGCTAATATGAGAAGAAAGCTTTATAGAATATAAGAAGGCTTACAGTGGGCTGTCAAAGTAGACTTCTATGACTTTAAATGGATAAACACTCAGCTCCCGCCGGATAAAAGATAGCTATATGTGAGCTAACTAGTGTTTAGAAGTGAGGTGATGAGTGAGTTTTATACCCATGAATTGGATACATTTGGGCTTAATTTATTGTTGTTCTCAAGTCTTTTAGAATAGTTTTTAAGTGTTTATGTCTATTCATTCATGTTTTATGTTATTTTGTAGGAATTGGGACAAAAGTTACTTGGATCGACGTTTGGGGTGGCTAGATTCGCGTTTTCGGCTTGCCATTTACACAGCAGTCACTTCAGAGCCAATTTGAGTATTGCTCGGGACCTTATTTTGAAAAACTCAAAGAATGAAAGTTGTAGATCTACGTCTCCTCTTTCCGGAACATCTTGAATCATCAAAATCGGAGTTCGGACGAAGAAGTATGGCCATTTTCCCAAAGGACATCGGAGCAGAAAATGTCAAAAAATGGGGCCAGCATTGGGGCACCCAAACCAAGGCTAATTGGAGCGACGGGGCACTGGGGAGCAGCTTCGTAGCGCTGTGCCTAGCATTGGGACACTGTGGAAGGTCCTGGCAAGGCTTGGACGCGTTTTGAGGCGAATTTTGACACCTTTTTGACTCCAAATTGGATTGAGTTTGCTCCTAAGCTAAAAATTGGACTTGTAACTTATAAATACATAATGTAAGGAATAAAATAAAAGGGAGATTACATAGATTAGACTAGATAAAACACTCCATTAGATTAGAATATAAACCCTAGTTCTTATTAGCCATTGAAGATTGAAGCAAATTGAAGAACATTGGAGATCAAGAGCAAAAGCAAAAGGGGAGCATCAGATTTGCTAACAACAGACTCTATTCTCTTCTCTTATCATACTTTTATCTTTTAATGTCTATTCAGTTGTGGATTCTTGGTTTTAATTCATTAATTATGAACTAACTCTTTTATTAAGATTTCAATTAAACCTTTTATGTCTATAAATTAGTTATTCGATTTATTCTAATTATTTATGTCAAAGTGAATTGTTTATCTTGTCTTGAGCTTATTGATTAATTATCTGATCAGTAATTACCTTGTTACTCTAGAAGGAATTGAAAGAGGAATTCTAGGGTTAGAACCGGACATGATATCATGTGACTTAGTTATTTGCATAGTGAATAATTAAGTTTGTGAATAGAATGGAAATATCTATTCGCCGCATGTAACATATAAGGAGTTGGGATTGTAACGAGTTTAATTCAATTATTTTGCATAGGAATATAGCAAAATTAATCTGGATTAAATAGAAGGTAATTGATCACTTGGAAAATGAGTTTTGGTATTTGAGAATTCCTGTTAACAATTCAGTAGGCATAATAATTGGGATAATTGGATAATTGATTTATAGTTTATAATTGGGGATATTGGAGTCTTAATCCTTATTTATCTGAATTCAATCAAATCTTAGTTCTGTTTATTTGCTTTCTTTTAGACTAATCTCTTCCAATTGTTTAATTTAGTTTTCTTAATCCGAAAAATCACAATTATTGGTTGTTTAAATAAAATTTATTTGGTTAAGAGTTAGTATTTGATAATTTTTATTAAATAATTCCTCGTAGGAACGATACTCTACTTTCACTTTATTACTTGTTGACCGTGTATACTTGCACATATTCATTGATTGCTAAATCGATCAACATGAGGAAACACTCAAAAGATGTGTATGCAGAGTAAAATGGACAGGGCTTCCTCGCCTTTTTCCCTCCCTTTCCTTCTCAAACGGCTGACCCCAAGGCTTGTATATATATACGGGTGGCCGCAGGTACACCTGCGGCAGCCACAGTTGTACCTGCGGCTGGTCGTGATGTATCCAAGCCTCGCAGGTCCCGTCGTCTCGTAGTACGTACACTCATGCACTGTAATTCTGCTCGAACTTGCAGAACTTCAATCTGAGCATCTGAACGAGGTCCATGCCCATGGTCTTCAAGCTTCAAATTCTATCCAAAGTACTGTCACACGTAATAGTCACTCGGGATTGTCAATCTTCGGCTCTTGTGGGACATTATTGGATGTATGTATGTATGAAGTGTTGAGACGACGTGCCATTGTCGAAGGAACAAGATGACGTTTGACTCCTTGCCGGGGTTATCGCCGATTTGAGTTGAAAGTAGACGTTGCTCAGGGTTACAGCTGAGATTGGACTACTTGTTGGTATGCCATGATATCATCTTGTTGAGATGGTAAGATGACGTTGTGACTCCTCACCGGGGTTATCGTCGATTTAAGCGGAAAGCAGACGTTGCCTAGGGTTACATCTGAGATTGGACTGCTGCTTGTTTGTATGTCTCACTGTCATCTGTGGGTGTTCCTGTCTGCCCGTTGTTATCTCCGGGTCTGAGGTGTGTGTGCCTTGATAGGATGTCTGTGGTTGAAGCTGATTGCATATGTTTGAAACAAGCATTTCCGGGGTTATCGCCGGAACTACAATGGCATCTCTTGGGGCTATCACCAAGGATGGGGCTGCTACTCCCAGCGTTGTCTCTGGGACTGGAACTAAGCGTCGCGGTGTTATCGCCGAGACAAAACTGTCCTCTCCGGTGTTTGTTGTCGGTCTTTTGATCTGCATATCTCGGGGTTATCTCCGAGATTGGAAATGACATTCCCGGTGTGTGTTACGGGTTTGAGATGATGTTCCCGGTATGTGTTCTGGGTTGGAGCTGAACTTCCGGTAGTATCCGAAATGGATGTAAGCTGTCTTTCAGGGTTATCTCCAAAAGACGAATCTACCCTCCTGCAATGTTAGTAATAGGAGTGCAGAAAATTTCGAGTGTCTTAACCTGTTTTTAATCTTCAATTCCAGTTTTTCAATCTTTCCACATTTATTCATCATTAATATTATAACTCACAATATTAACAACCAGATCATTCTCAAGAAAGAGAGAGCTTTCCGATAAGGACTTCTCCTTATTGGCGCGTAATTAGATGACCTAACCCATTTCCTCGACAGAAATTTCTAGACATTGTCAATAATGCAAATAATAATATGAATAACTGTGTCGTCTCATTTATTGATTTAATAATATAAATATTGTACAGATGATACTGTGACAATAATTGAATCAATATATGAGATACTATGCATCAACTATTATTGCAATAATTGAACAAAACTGATTGACTTCTTAAGTAAGCATCAATAATCAAAGATATTATACAATACCTTGTGCTACTGTACAACTACGCGTATTATTGTACTTTTATCACTGGGTATTTCAACAGTTAACGGTAAAAGTTTTGTCGTTATTTATATAAAAAGCTTATTTCTGTCGCTTTCTATAGCCGACAGTAATTCTGTTGTGGGGTCCACCAATGATTATACCGTCATACGGATATTCCATGATAAAATGAATATTTTATCACAACTTTCTTACTTTGCAAAATTTGTAAATATTACCCAAAACTATAACATTATATCAAATTCACACCTTATTATTCAAAATAACATTTAGAGAAAATTAAATCTTTATTCATAAAAGTTGGGATTTTATATATAACAATACTTTATAACAGATGAGAGGTAGGAAAAGGAAGAAATGCAAGAGGCCAGAATTTCCCCTGAGAAGATCGTTGACGGAAGAGTAGAGGACAGTGACGAAGGAGACGACGGTGGTAAGAATCATTCGGGCATCCAGAATAATACACCTTGCGGATGTTTTTTTGATTGCAAGATTTTATTTCACAACTCTATTTTAATCGCTATTGAAGCTGCTGGACAAACTATGAATCCAGTGAACGGAGTCGTACGGACCAGAATCAATTGGTATTGGGAGGAGAGAAAAAGTGAAGATGAGTTTGATTACAGGAAAAAAGGAGAAGAAAAGAATAAAAAAATTATTTTTACCACGTGTCAGTTGATTTTAACATCAGTTGTCTAGCTGGCATGTCAGTTAACGGGAGGGGTATAGTTGAGCTGGGTTTTGTAACGTTAAGCGTACTTTTGAAAAAAAAATAGTTTAGGGTGTAAGTGGGTCATCAGGAAAAACGTCAGGGGTATTTTTGGACCTTTGCCATTATGTATACATTCTCACCCCGTCACCACCAACCCCACCCACCCCACCCACCCCACTCCACCCCACCCCACTCCACTCCACTCCACCCCCATCCCCATCCCCATCCCCATCCCCTTCTACATCCAAAAAAAAATAATAGACTAAAAGACAATTTACTCCCTAAACTTTACACATATATTGATATTTACACCCTAAATTTTAAAGGATGTCTAAGTACACCCCAAACTTTAGTTATACTTAACAAAATGCACACTTTTTTCAGTTAACCGGTCAAAAGTGACCGGCTAAGACTGTAATGTTTATTACAAAGGGGTACTTTTGTTATTTTACATTTATTCCATTACCATCTTCTTCTCTTCCTTCAGTTTGCTAGCATTCTGCTTTTTAATTTGATCCCTCCTTAACGACGCCAAAACCCTAGCCTCTGTCAACTTCTTACTACCATGTTTATTCTTCTTCTTCTTCTTCTTCTTCTTCTTCTTATTCTGCTTACCGGCAACCGAAAAGGGTCCCAGTCTTCCGATATTGGATCTCACTCTCCTCTACATCCTCCTCTACCTCGTCCCCCTCTTATTCCTCCTTTTATCTCCCATCTTTCGGTACTGCCTTTCATGCGTTTGAACTATATCTCCCTTCAATAAGTGAGCATTCTCATCATTTACCAGTGCCTCCAAGAAAATTAAGCAAAAAAAAATTAATTCTTCTTTGATGTTGTAAGCCTGGTGGGTAAAATTAGTTCACTTGTTCATAAATATGGAGGCAAATGTGTTAAAGTTAAATACTTACAACCCCTACTTCTGCTTCTGCCGTTATAGTTCCAAATCTTTCCAAGTTTACAGTATATCCATTTTCTCCTGCATTATTAACCTGGATAAAAATTTACAGAAAAAAACTAACTTCAACATATTAATGGATTTTGGTATTCCTTGTCTTATCTTCAACTAGTTGGTATCAAAATGCAAATTAATAAATTAGTTATTTCATACCCTCATCTTCTTTACCAAAGAAAAATGGAAAAGAAAACACCTCTGTGAAAATACGAAACAAATTCTCCCCAAAAATCTGTAAACTTAAGTAAGCACAAGGAAAAATAAAAGGAAAGTCGATAAAAGAGATGGAAATCTAGAAAAATTATACAATTTGATAAATGGCTTTATACAAAATTATTATGAAAAAAAATCAAATTCTTTGAATTTAGCAAGAAGTATGCATCATGGTGTGCCATCCGTACACAAAAGAAGTTTCATTTGAAAATTTTGCAAACTTTTTTGTGGAACATTTTTTTTTGTTGTAAAATTTGGGACTCGTTTTATGGAACAGAGGGAATATAAATGTTCATTAATGATCACTACTTTTGTTTCTCTCACTAGAATATCAAGTTTCTTGAAATTGGTTTTGACGAATTTGGCCAAAGAAGCGATGCTTGCAGGATCTTTTACATCTAGGGGATGAAAGACCTAGATCTGAAAGCCCTGAAGTTTTAATATTTTCAACAGCTTCAGTACCATTGCAAAAGACAATAAAAAAACTCAGGAAAATCCTTGAAGTATCTGAACTCGGCTATAGGGACCACATTGTAGGCTAGGGTTTTGGGGTGGTGGCCGTGGAGCCAGAGTGCGGTGGTGTAGTATCCCTCCTTATCGGACTTGCCGGTGCCACGGATGCCACATAGGTTACAAATGAGTTTGAGGGTGGTGAGGGGATTGTGGGTCCATGAAAGATACATGCGATCGTTTAGTGTTTCAATGGGGGTGTTGGGGACGACGAGGAAGAAGAAGTCTAGGCATGGGTTTTCGGTGGAGAGATAAGTTGCAGAGAGATTTATGGTGTAACCCATTGGTGGGTTTGGGGCCAGAGCTATGGAGTTGAAGTTGGCCTCCATGAGATCGACTAACGGGTTACCGGTTTTAGCGGTGATGGGGAATGAGGATGATTGGGGAAATAGAATAAGATATGGAAAAGACTTAAACACCCTCCATATTCACATGCGTGCCTTAGTCGATCACTTTTGACTAGTTAACTGAAGAAAGTGTGCCTTTTGTTAAGTTTAACTGAAATTTGGAGTGTACTTAGACACATTTTTCAGTTTGGGGTATAAACGTCAACATGCGTGTAAAGTTTAAGGTATAAATTGTCTTTTAGTCAAAATAATATTCAGTGATTATGTATACACCCTCACCCTCCCAATATAAATAATATTCAGTGATTATATATACCAACTCCACCCCCCACCCTTCACAAAAAAAAAATATTTACTGATTATGTATACACCCCCACCCCGTTCACCTCCACCCCAAACCCCCAAAAATGATATTTATTTATTGTGCATACACCAACCCAGCCCACCCCTAGCCCCAACTCCCCCTTCCCAAAAATAATATTTATTGATTATGTATACACCTCTACTCACCCCATCCCCCACGGGTTCTCCCTTCTAAAAAAAATAATATTCAGTGATTATATATACACCTCCCCCCCCCCATCTCGTCCACCCCTCCCCCCTCCCACCTCCCTCTTTCCCCCCCTCCCCCCCTCCCCCCTCCCCCCCTCCTAAAAAAAATAATTTTAGTCTTTGTACAAGTAAGTTTTAAGTTGCCAGTAATAATAACATAAATTGTAGGATATTATGGTCATTTTAGAAAAAGGTTAAGGCTAATTTTGTATAGCAATTTTCAATTCCAAATGGTAGGTATAATAATAATAGGTAGAACATGATATTGAATAATCTCACATCTTAAGCTATTCTATAATCTCAGGACTAAAAACAAGACACTTGAGATTTATAGTCATATCCCAAATATAATCTTTATAAATAAACATAGTTTTTTGTATATTAATATTAATATGATTTAAATTTGTCATGAAATATAATCTACCATTGTAAAAAGATGAGCGAAATATAATTTGAATACATATTAACAAAAATAAAAATAGAGGCTCACTAGATATAAACCCGCACGTTGCGGCGGGATTATATAATTTTTTAATGATAAATGTGTACGTACAATTAATAAATTAAAATATAATATAAAGATGGTAAATTGTTGTGTCATGATTAAATTTTAGACAGAAGAACAAATGAATATATACATTGTAAGGGATAGTGGTGAGAGTTTACGGTTTGTGCATTATACTTTAAGTATATAACTATTGTAAGTTTGTGCATTACACTCTAAGTATGTGACTATTGTTTCTGAGTGTGAAAAGAGTGTACATAGGGCATATGTAGTATATAGCGTGTAAATGTTGTTAAGGACAATGCAGCAAAAAAACACCAGAAAGTTAGGCCTCTACATCATATGCAAAAGAGAATTGATGTCATCAGAAGCATAAAAGGAGAGAACTTGGAATAAAATCTAAAGGTCTAAAAAGAAACCATGTAAATGGATAATTGGATTCCCTCCTTGTTTCAGCTGGTTCAACAGATTGCAATCCTACCTCATCAAAAATCACCAGTTTTATCCCCAAGAAACTACAAAAATACCAAAGATAAGGTAAATTTTTGGAGGACTTTTGCAATAACAGATGCAAGCAGTTGCAGCAATGTCCTTTATTACAAAACCACAAACCTCAACTCTCTGCCTTAACATGAGATATCTTCCGTGTTTTCTTTTATCCCCAACATGAACAATCATATCGCTTTGTAGGCAAAGAGAACTTCTATCGATCTCACAATAAAAGATAGTTGCATACAAGTTTTTAAGAGAAGAATTAAATTTCTAAGTGTTTCTCTATCTAAAATTATTTGTTTTTAAAAAGGAAAGATATAGGACACAGAAAAAACAGAAGAGAGGCCTGTATACCAGGTGCATTTTCACATATATCACAACGCGGTACATCACTGGGGTCAGCAAGTCCAACACGTACATGTCGGTTAGCAAGCTTGTAACACATATGCACCTGTCACACCAATCAAATAAGTCAATAATGCACAATTAATTACAAGCACCTATAATAACTTGAAAAATAAAGTTTGGCAATATGATCTTGCAAGGAAAAAGTGTAACAAACATTTCTTATAGATATTTTCCAAACATAGTTAAAATCATAACGACTACTTGCAACTTAATGTCCAGATGCTGGGAAAATAATTGAAAGGTTCCTACCGAATCAATTCATAAAATTGGTCCCCCGACACATTCACATAGCACACCTCAAATCATCCAAATTGGAAGTTTTTCTTACTTTCAAGAGATCATGTGGTTCCCACATAAACAAATTTGGAATCACCTTATTTTTTTCCTAATCAAAAAAGGAGAAAACTTGGAATAAAATCTAAAGGTCTAAAAGAAACCATGTACTTGAGCAAACATTGCAAGGCTGAAACTTTGCGGATTTAATAATATGAAAAGTTCCCAAATACAGTCATCCACACATATGCAGCAATAAAAATTCGAATAGCATTATAAATTTCTGATGCAACAAAATAATGGTACCATGTTCAACAGAAGTAAGCAAAGAGAAACTTACATAAAATAGTAGCAATATACTCCCAAAATCAAATAGAAAGTTGAATCTGTAAAACCCAGAAACGGATAACTTTTATCGTGTAAATTGTGCAATGAAAAATGACACTATAGCAAGTTAAAGAAGAGTACATCTACTTGTTAAAAAATTAGTTAAGAATGATATTTCTCTGTGGACAGACTCGTCTTAGGCAGAGAAGGCTGGTGTAATTACTAGAAACATAGGAATACATGTCTTTTCACCCAAATGGGCCAAATCTATCAAGTAGTTACTGAACAGTTCAACTCATAAAATGTTGAATCTAAATATCTAATATACTCTATAGGACCATATTATTATTTAAACTACAAGACGTCATTATGGTGTCCCTTTTGGTTCTCTTCTATGTTAGTTTTCCATGTTCCCTTCTAGCATTATCCTCAAGGTCATCTATCACTCTCCTGATCATATTACATGTTAAAGGAAGGACTAATAGTCTTTCTTTAACATGTTACAAGATGGTTTCTCTCATTTTAAATAGCAAGCAGTATTAGAATATAGTATTTCTTTCGTCTCAGTTTCTGTGTCGTAATTGGATAACCAACTCATACTTAAATAAAGAAATCTCTTTCCCCCATTGGATATATTTAAATATGAACTGGATAAAAAGATGGTAATGAATAGGAAATTTAAAGTTTCGATCTTTGAAAATACCTCCAAAAAAATTGGTTCGTTGACGTCCAAATGATATTGAATTTAAGTTTAACTGAAAAAAAAAAAGATGAAGTATAAAAACCAGAATTGGGCAATGAAAGCAGTGATAATGAGAAACACAAAATATGAAATTATGAATCCCAAATTAAAAGGTTATATATCACTTAAGTTTAAAACAGAGATTTCTTCCATTTTGGGGGACAAAAATCAACCAGAGTTCTAGCGAACTGTCCTCAATTAGCCACAGTATCCACAATTTTTTCATAAATATCCAATTGATTTCTAAGGTTCTAAGACAACGAAGAAAAGAAATTAAAATTCACACAAAGCCCTATATCCGATCTCGGACCAGTAATGATCACAAACACGCACCAATTTCAAAAAGAAAATTTACTTGAAAATCGTTTCTCAATCCGAACAACAGTTCTTCAGCGGTATAAAATCACTACTTTTTGCTCGTCGTGGTTCCTAAGGTCTGTTCATAATTTGGGGCTGACGAATTTGAACCAACACGGAATGAATTTAGCAACACAAAATGAATTTTTTTAGTTACTACATTTGAATGTATGATTACAGATTCAGGGGAATTAGGGGATTGTATTTAGGGTTTTAAGTTTTTTTTAGATGCGAGGTTTGGTAAGGGTATTTTTGTCAAGGGTAATAAGGAGCATTAAATAGGATGGACAGGTGTTAAATTTGTAGAAGGACAGATGTCAAATTATTGTGTCATGTACTGTGATTTAGTAATATAATAGATAATAGATTCCAAGAACTCCCTTGTAAATCATCATTAACAAATCCTTGTTCTTTTTGAATACTGCTCTCCAACTTATCTTGAATTGGTTTAAACATATCCTCAAACTGGGATAGAAGCTTAGCAGCCATCAAATGAACTTCATCCATCTTCGGATTATAAAGCATAGCATATTAAATGTCAACCTCACAACAGATGTGAAATCAGAAGGCAACGAATACAAAATTCTTTGAAAAATTCAATAATACTAACATGAAGAATCACAAAGACTGGATATGAAATTGAAGTTGTGGTTATTAATATGTAAAAATGCGAATGCACCCTGCAATAACAATATGAAGATTAACCTCTCTTGAAGGTAAAAGTAGAAACCTATTAATTAATTATTATGAATTATATATGTCAAGTTTATATATGATAATCCATTTATAACACGAGAACTAAATCCAAAGTACCCCATTGCATATATCTAAACATATATGCTCCTAGATAAGATAACATGAGTTAGATTATGTACTACTACATATAACATATAACCACAGATACCACAGTTGTAAGTTATTAGATTTAACAATCATATATCCAAAGAATATAAGAGCAATATTGTGTTTGACACATTAGAGTAAATGTATTAAAAACCATTATAGGACTAAATAGTCCAAACACATTGGTGTCAAACACTATTATTAAACACATTAGAGGACTAAATACTCCTAAACCCCAATAGTACCTTGCAAACAAACATCGCGTCTTAACCTTAGAATTTAAATAAAAAACATAGAGTGAACCATCAACTGAAAGGAGGTACATGAAAACCTTAGGGTAAAAGAAGAACGTATCTTCCAACAATTAGGATTAGATATATTAGCCATTACCTAATAACTGTATTAGGATGCAAGTTCACTAAATAATTGAACTCAGAAGATAACCTACCAAAGGATTAACATGGAACAATATCAAAAATCAACCAAAGTTCTAGCGAACTGTCCTCAATTAGCCACAGTTATCCATAATTTTTTCATAAATATCCAGATTGATTTCTAAGATTCTAAGACAACGAAGAAAAGAAATATTCTGTAACTCATATATTTGTTCCTTGTCTTTATCCTCTACCTTAACTAATTTTGATGCAAGCCCTTCATTGCAGAAATATTTTGTTATTAACCCAATGACTTCATCAAGCTTTCCAGAACAAAAACTATAATCTAAATACCAAAGTAGTAGCTTAAATGAATTTTACACATAAATTCACCCACCTTTGAGCAAGGAATCATTTTGTTTGCTTTAAGCATTATGAACATGTTTTGAAACCATTTTTTCGGCTTACTACTCATCTTAATGCATGTCAAGAAAGAGCTCTTTTACAAATCTCACAGCTAACAGAACATAAATGAACAGAACAGCTTATTAAGACTCACTATTTTATTTAAGAAAATGAAGGTCCTTCATTTAAAGCTGTACAGCTTCTTTTGATAGAGGATTGGGCTCCGGGTATTTTCATTATCTCCGCCTTGGGCAACTCTCTTTGCCTTACCTTTGACAAACCTGCTCATCTCTGGTTGCCCAACAAAGGGAAAAACAGCAGTTAGCATTATACATAGTTGCTTCTCATCTACTTCTATAGATGTAGGATCCCTCCCAAAGCAGCAAATAAAACATATCACATAGTAGACTGGTGGTAAATAAAAATACCATGCATTACCAAATACAAATTTAAGATGGATCTAAATGTTCGAGCTATAAATTTCACCAACA